>JAMKCF010000018.1:17500-460594 GCA_023634235.1 Pisaster brevispinus
AATCATTCGCTTTACCGGATGCAACTGCAACTACCGGGCGCCAGCTATCCTGAGGGAAACTTCGGAGGGAACCAGCTACTAGACGGTTCGATTAGTCTTTCGCCCCTATACCCAAGTCGGACGATCGATTTGCACGTCAGAATCGCTGCGGACCTCCACCAGAGTTTCCTCTGGCTTCGTCCTGCTCGGGCATAGTTCACCATCTTTCGGGTCCTAGCGTGCCCGCTCTTCCTCCGCCACAGCCGCGGGGGCTCGTGGCAGGGCGGCGGTGCGCCGGCCGCCTGGCGGCCGGATCCCGCCTCGGCCGGACCGCAGCCGGCCTTCACTCTCGTTGCGCCTCGGGGCCTCTACTGGCGGCCCTCCGACTTGCGGGCCCGATAGACTCCTTGGTCCGTGTTTCAAGACGGGTCGGCAGGGCTCGCGACAATCGCCCGCGGACCCGGGGCGCCGTGACGAGATCGACACCGGGAAGGAAAGACCGGGAGCACGGCCGCGCCGCCGCCACCGAGTGCGGTTGCGGCGGGCGGGGCTCACCGGACTCCCGGGCGACCACGGCCCGACAGGGTCTCGGCCCGGAGGCTCCGACCCCGGGGCAGGCGCGGCCCGTCGTCCATTCCTCGGTCGGTCCGCCGGCGCAAAGCGGCCGGGCTATAGGCTCTCCGGCCGGGCCCCCCGTCGGGGACCCGGTATGGTCGGAGGAACCCCACCCGGCCGGCCTCTGCCGGCGACCCAACCGGTCGCGGGCGCCGCGCCCGGGAGAAGTGCACGCGGCCGAGCGCCGAGGCGCCCCCGGGCCCCGCCGCCTTCGAGGGCGTGCGGGGACCCGAGGGGCACCGCGCCGACCGCGCTGAATCTCCCGGGCCCGATCTGCGCGGCCCTCCCGTTTGCTTCTCGACGGCTTCACGTACTCTTGAACTCTCTCTTCAGAGTGCTTTTCAACTTTCCCTCACGGTACTTGTGCTCTATCGGTCTCGTGCAAGGTATTTAGCCTTGGATGGAGTTTACCACCCACCTTAGGGCTGCGCTACAAAACAACCCGACTCCCGGAAGCCATGGTCCGCGGCCGGCAGGCGCCCGCCTGGGCCTGACACCCGCCCTGGGACGGAGCACGCCTCAATCAGAAGGACCTCGGCGCCGGCACGGCCGCGGGGCCGGACTTCCTTACGCCACAGTTCCCTCGAGCCCTCGGCGGGGCCCGGGGATTCGGCGATGGGCTCTTCCCGCTTCGCTCGCCGCTACTAGGGGAATCCTTGTTAGTTTCTTTTCCTCCGCTTAGTGATATGCTTAAATCCAGCGGGTCCTCTCGCCCGACCTGAGGTCGATTATCGATTCGTGATCCAAGGGGGAGCTCCGGTACTCTCTGCCCCGCGGCCTGCTTGCGAGGCCAAGAACGGGTGCGCGCCTCCCCCGACGGGCCCGTCAGCGCGGGCCCTTTCCTCTCTCCTCTCCCTTTGCAGGTCGCTTCCCTCTCCGGTCGCCCCGGGGGCGGAGCCGGCGGCCACGGACCGCGGCCGGGGAATGCGGTGCCCGTCGGACCCCACACTCGGCACCTGGCGGAGGACAACCGGCGAACATGGGGGTTTCTGCGGTACCCGTTGGGGTTCCGAGACCGACCACGCCACGGCGGATTCCTCCCTGCGAGTGGGGGTACCTCGTTTACGCTCCGACGGTCGCCCGCACCCCGAGCAACGGACACCGCGGTCCGCGCCGGGCCGGTGCTGCCGCCCGCACTTCACGGCGGGGCTGTCTGGTGTCGGAGAGGGGGTTTCTGTGCCCCTTCGGGAGAAGTCTCGCCAACTGGACTCCACAAAGGCTCTCCCCTAGCTGACGCCTGCAGCCATTAATCCTCGCGGGGAGGACAACCAGTTACTCCTCCCCGCGGCTGCCGGCCGTCGCTCTCGCACCGTGGTTAAACCCGGGCGCCGCGAGTGTGTCCGCGGACTCCGGCACGGCGATTTCTATCTGTGCTCACGACCCTCAGGCGGACGAGGCCCGGGCCGCGGGGGGCCCGGGCCGCCATGTGCGTTCGAAAGGCCGATGATCACTGCGTTCTGCAATTCACACTGATTCACGCAGCTGGCTGCGTTCTTCATCGGCGCACGAGCCGAGTGATCCACCGCCAAGAATTGTCTAACTCTTGGAAATTGTGTTCTCCCTGTCGGGAGAGCTACGCTACATCCTGTTCGATCACCGATGATGGGCTCCGCCCGCGCCCCGTGGTCTCGGGCGCGGGGGCATTTGGGTCACGGTCTTGCGGGGCGTGCGAGATAACTCGATCGCTCCGCCCCGCCCACGAACGAGAGCCGCGGCCCGAGTGGGGGTGGGAAGGTACGGTCGCCTCACCGAGCCGTCGTTTCCCTCCCCGTGGGTCGCATTCAAGGCCTGGGCCCGGCGTCCCGGGCCCCCGGTTTAAGGACGGATTACTGGGCGCAAGCGGGTCCTCGACCCCCGAACCCCGCCGCGGACAGGGCCCGGAAGGAGACCTAGAGCACTGTGCAAGAACCAGTCCCGGATCCCCGGCGTTGGACCACTCCCGCGAACACATCCGGAGACGTCACTGGTGGGGCCCCGCCAGGCCGAACTTTCCACCCGATCTAGGTCCGATCTCTTGAATGTCAAGAGTTGTTTCGACCGGCGTGGCATTTACATAAGCGGCCGCGTCAGGCGGGGTCCCCGGGCTGTGGACCGCGCGGGTCCTCTGTCTCGCTCTCTTCGTTAATGATCCTTCCGCAGGTTCACCTACGGAAACCTTGTTACGACTTTTACTTCCTCTAAATGATCAAGTTCGATCGTCTTCCGGGCGCACGAGCGAGGCGCCAGAGGCGCCCCGCCGCGGCCCGTCCGAGGATCTCACTAAACCATTCAATCGGTAGTAGCGACGGGCGGTGTGTACAAAGGGCAGGGACGTAATCAACGCGAGCTGATGACTCGCGCTTACTGGGAATTCCTCGTTTAAGGGAGACAATTGCAACTCCCTATCCCAAGCACGAAGGGGGTTCAGCGGATTGCCCAGGCCTTCCAGACAAGGACGATCACCCGCTGATCCCTTCAGTGTAGCGCGCGTGCGGCCCCGAACATCTAAGGGCATCACAGACCTGTTATTGCTCAATCTCGCGTGGCTGAACGCCACTTGTCCCTCTAAGAAGTCAGCGCCCGGCTCGGCGGCCGGCGCGACTATTTAGCAAGCCAGAGTCTCGTTCGTTATCGGAATTAACCAGACAAATCGCTCCACCAACTAAGAACGGCCATGCACCACCACCCACAGAATCAAGAAAGAGCTCTCAATCTGTCAATCCTCACTGTGTCCGGGCCGGGTGAGTTTCCCCGTGTTGAGTCAAATTAAGCCGCAGGCTCCACTCCTGGTGGTGCCCTTCCGTCAATTCCTTTAAGTTTCAGCTTTGCAACCATACTTCCCCCGGAACCCAAAGACTTTGGTTTCCCGCAGACTGCCCGCCGCGTCATTGGAGTAACGCCGGCGGATCGCCAGTCGGCATCGTTTATGGTTAGAACTAGGGCGGTATCTGATCGCCTTCGAACCTCTAACTTTCGTTCTTGATTAATGAAAACATTCTTGGCAAATGCTTTCGCAGTCGGTCGTCTTGCGGCGATCCAAGAATTTCACCTCTCACACCGCAATACGAATGCCCCCGTCAGTCCCTCTTAATCATTACCTCGAGTTCCGAGAACCAACGCAATAGAACCGAGGTCCTATTCCATTATTCCATGCTCTGCTGTCCAGGCTCACGGCCTGCTTTGAACACTCCAATTTTTTCAAAGTAAACGTTTCGGCCGCGCCCGGCACTCAGTCAAGAGAACCGGGCGGAGACCGAGAGGAAGGCCAGGCGGGCAGTGGCGCGCCTTGCGGCGGACCGCCAGCCTGAGCCCAAGATCCAACTACGAGCTTTTTAACTGCAGCAATTTTAATATACGCTATTGGAGCTGGAATTACCGCGGCTGCTGGCACCAGACTTGCCCTCCAATAGATCCTCGTTAAAGGATTTAAAGTGTACTCATTCCAATTACAGGAACTCGAAAGAGTCCTGTATTGCTATTTTTCGTCACTACCTCCCCGTGTCGGGAGTGGGTAATTTGCGCGCCTGCTGCCTTCCTTGGATGTGGTAGCCGTTTCTCAAGCTCCCTCTCCGGAATCGAACCCTGATTCTCCGTTACCCGTTACGACCATGGTAGGCGCATAACGTACCATCGAAAGTTGATAGGGCAGACATTCGAAGGATCCGTCGCCGGTGCAGAGACCGTGCGATCGGCCAGGTTATCCAGAGTTCACCAACGGAGCCGGGCGGACCCGGGTTGGTCTTGTTCCTAATAAGAGCACGCCTCCCGTAAGGTCGGCGCTTGATTGCATGTATTAGCTCTAGAATTACCACAGTTATCCATGTAAGGGGATGCGCTCCAAGGAACCATAACTGATTTAATGAGCCATCCGCAGTTTCGCTTGTGAAAGCTCGTACTTGGACATGCATGGCTTAATCTTTGAGACAAGCATATGACTACTGGCAGGATCAACCAGGTAGCACCTCGTGCTGCGGCCGGCGCCCCGCCGCCCTGAGGCGCGGGGGCTCGGACCGAGCGGACACTGTCGGCCCGACCGACTAGGGCGGTCGAGCCGGCGTTCCGTTTTCACGTGTCGGGTCCCGGGAGCGGACACACGGCCAGGCGCGGCTCTACGGTGGTCGCACCGGGGGTCCAGTCCCGTCGCCCTCCGAAGCCACTCACTCCGTCTCGTTCTCTCTTTCGAATCGCCGGGGGGTTGACCGGGGCGTGTTCATCCGCCGCCGTCCCCCGTCTTTCGCCCGGGGTGGGTGAGCCGTGGGAAGCTCGCCCGGCCCGTCGGGTTGCCCGGGTTGGGCGAGGCTCGACAGACGCTTCGATCCGCCCCGGAGGGGCGGCAACAGGGGTGCCAGGAGGTGGGGTTCCCGCTAGCGCAGAGCGGAACGAGGCCGGGAATCATCAAAGGTCCCGGTACGATCGCGCTCTCGCGCCCATGCGGGCTTCACTGAATGCCAAGGGGTCCGGGATCCGCCCCGGGTGCGAGACGGCACGGCCTCTCCCGCCGGGGGGAGAGGCAGCACGGTCCACGACCCGCGCACTGCGACGGACCAGTCCGGTCGTGCCGGCCGGGACCCCCGGACAAGGGGGGTCGCCGCATCGGCACGGAGCAATCGCCGGGGCGTAGGAGCGTAGGGAGCCAGGCCCGCTACCTACCGCCAGGGACTGGAAAATGAGGGACAGCCGGACCGGCAGAGCGAGAGTCCCCGGCGGGGGGTGCGCTCCGATCGACCGGTGTCCAGGTTCCGCGTGGGAAGCGTTTACCCATCCGTGCAACCCGGCAGGGCCGGGCCCGCTTCCAACTGCCACGGATGGGAAAAGAGGCGTGCCTCTCGAGCCGCACTGCCGTCTGGAGCGTCGCCGGCCCCGGTATGCCCCGGTCCGGCCCGCTAGTAGACCCAGCTCTCGTTCCCTTAGCGGAGCAGCGTGCGGAGAGGGCAGCACTGCCGTCTGGAGCGTCGCCGGTCCCGGTATTCCCCGGTCCGGCCCGCTAGTAAACCCAGCTCTCGTTCCCTTTGAGGAGCAGCGTGCGCGGCAGGCAGCACTGCCGTCTGGAGCGTCGCCGGTCACGGTATGCCCTGGTCCGACCAGTAGTAAACCCAGCTCTCGTTCCCTTTGCGGAGCAGCGTGCGGGGCGGGCAGCACTGCCGTCTGGAGCGTCGCCGGTCCCGGTATGCACTGGTCCGGCCCGATAGAAAACCCAGCTCTCGTTCCCTCTGCGGAGCAGCGTGCGGGGAGGGCAGCACTGCCGTCTGGAGCGTCGCCGGTCCCGGTATGCACTGGTCCGGCCCGATAGAAAACCCAGCTCTCGTTCCCTCTGCGGAGCAGCGTGCGGGGAGGGCAGCACTGCCGTCTGGAGCGTCGCCGGTCCCGGTATGCACTGGTCCGGCCCGATAGAAAACCCAGCTCTCGTTCCCTCTGCGGAGCAGCGTGCGGGGAGGGCAGCACTGCCGTCTGGAGCGTCTCCGGCCCCGGCATACCGTGCTCCGGCCCGCCTGTAACCTAGCTCTCGTTCCCTTTTCTGGCAGCGTGCTGGTCAGGCCTCACTGCCGTCGGTTGGGGCTTTCCTTCAGGGTCGCATCTCGCCTGTTTCCCGGTGGGCCAATTTCTTTTGTTTTCTATTGTTTCTTATGATTCCCATTGTTTTGGCCTCGGCGAGAGGACCCTACCCCCTATAGTAGCCCCAACACCTTATGGATTGGGGGCGCCCGATCGTGCCAACCGAGCCGCCGGACTGTCGACCCAAAGTAACTTTTCGAATTGGGGCGCCAAGGCCCTCGTGGGTCTGGAGACCCACAAATGCCTCTGCTCCGAGGAGGAGGCGTTCTCGGAACTCAGCGGGCGCCGCCGACAGCCTACCGTATCTCTTGAGGACTTTTTTGGTCGTGACACGAGCTTTTTCCCCAAAGCTCGGAGAACTTCCTTATTTGTCCGTGAACTGGGCCAGTTTTGGGCCAAAGTCCGAGGAATTTGGCCGATTTTCTCCGGGAGCGCGTGCAGGCGATTTTCAGCCGTGTGGCACGGCGTACTTTTCGCTCCGCTCGGTGGTTTTTTTCTCCGGGGAGGGAGTCGAAAGACCGGAGTTCAACACCGAAGAGGCGAGCCGGGCAGCGACTGGGCCGTGGGCAACGGGGAGATCTCCTCCGTGCCCGGTGGTTTTCCCTTCTCCGGTGTGGGACATCCCGTAGTCTCCCGGAGTCACCGCGGAGGGCCGGGCAACCACCGGGGGGAGCGGCGCGATCGACCCGCCGACCCGTCCACTCGGTCGCCCGGACCGGCAGGAGACAGGAGAGGTGGGGTACAGAGCAAGGCTCTGCCGTAAGGGGGGCACCGGACACCCCACAAGGCCTACGGGATTCCGCCCGGTCCTCTCTAACCGGGTTGGGAGACGCTTTCCCCGGCCAGGGAGGCCGTCCCTGCCCGCTAGCGTCGAGGGATAGGGTTTTTTGTACTTAGAAATTTTCCGAGGCCCGATCGAGAGACCCCTACCCCCTATAGTAGCACCAACACCTTATGGATTGGGGGCGACCGGTCTTTCGAACCGAACCGCCGGACTCCGGACCCAAAGTAACTCTTCGAGTTGGGGCGCCAAAGGCCTCGTGGGTGCCAGCACCCACGAACCCGCTTGCTCCGAAGAGGACCCATTCTCGGAACGCAGCGGGCGCCGCCAAAATCCGACCGTACCTCTTGAGGACTTTTTTGGTCGTGACACGAGCTTTTTTCCCAAAGCTCGGAGAACTCCCTTATTTGTCCGCAAACTGGGCCACTTTTTGGCAAAAGTCCGAGGATTTTGCCGATTTCACTCCGGGAGCGTGCGCGGCCGTTTTTTGGCCGTGCCAGACCCACAAATTTTTCCCTCGCCCGGTAAAAATTTTTTCCGACAACCATTTTTCCCGAAAAGTTTAAGTCCAAATATTTTTTTTTTTTTTTTTTTTTTTTTTTCCCCCTATTTTTTTTTTTTTTTTTTTTTTTTAACTTGGCCAAAATATTTTTTTTTTTGGACAAAAGTCCGAGGAAATTTATCCGCCCGGCCCTCTCAAGCCGGGTTGGGACACGCTTTCCCCGGGCAGGGAGGACGTCCCTGCCCGCTAGCGTTGAGGGATAGGGTTTTTCGTACTTAGAAATTTTCCGAGGCCCGATCGAGAGACCCCTACCCCCTATAGTAGCACCAACACCTTATGGATTGGGGGCGACCGGTCGTTCGAACCGAACCGCCGGACTCCGGACCCAAAGTAACTCTTCGAGTTGGGGCGCCAAGGGCCTCGTGGGTGCCAGCACCCACGAACCCGCTTGCTCCGAAGAGGACCCATTCTCGGAACGCAGCGGGCGCCGCCAAAATCCGACCGTACCTCTTGAGGACTTTTTTGGTCGTGACACGAGCCTTTTTCCCAAAGCTCGGAGAACTCCCTTATTTGTCCGCAAACTGGGCCACTTTTTGGCAAAAGTCCGAGGATTTTGCCGATTTCACTCCGGGAGCGTGCGCGGCCGTTTTTTGGCCGTGCCAGACCCACAATTTTTTTCCTCGCCCGGTGAATTTTTTTTCCGAGAACCAATTTTTCCCGAAAAATTTACAAATATTTGTTTTGTCCCCCCCCCCCCCACAACCATTTTTTTTGTATTTATTTCCCCCCCCCCCCCAACTTTACCCAGGAGCGTGCCCCACCAAAAAAAATGTGTGTGTGTCAATTCTTTTGGTCCCACGCCCAAGGAGTCGTGGTTATGTGGCCTTCACGATCGGCCACTTGGCGGGGGCCGAAGCTCCTTCCACAACGGGACTCTCAATCCATTTCGATACATTGCAATCAAAGTCTTTGGGCTCTCCCGGTACCCAGGCCTTGCCGACCCGGGGGCCTTCTGCCCCGGCACACCCTCGCCCGTTGTGTCAACTTGGTTCTCCCAGCGTTACGGACCGGGCTGCCCGAGCCAGCCGGTGGGGAGCGGAGCTCCGCCGGGCTCCGCTGGGCTGTCCCTCTGTGTGCCTCCAACTCAGTACTTTGCCGTCCTCCAGGAGGGCTCTCCCGGCACCCGATTCGACTACCCACCACTGCTATTGAGCGAGGCTTGGGGGGGGGATGCCACGCTAGAATCATACCCGAAATATATTATCATCTCACATAATATCACCCGCCACGATTGTTAGCGAGGCATGTCATTATTGAAATGGTAACGTTCTCTCTGCAGATCGGTTGGTGGCGCTGGTGCTTTCCATCATGGCCGCCTCATGAAACAATGACCTCTTTCGAATGCGGAAGTTTTCGCCCTAAAATGTGTCCCTACCTCCTCCGAAACAGCGATGGATGAATCACATTGAACACATCAACTTTGTATTCGGGTGTTTAGGTAGAGATTCTGCCGATCAATGATTATTGGTAAGTTTAAGTATCCTTAAAAAAATGACATTCATGCTGCTAGTGCATAGTGCTAGTGCTAGGCTGAATCATGTTTATGTCACACACACGTTCATCATGACAATGCGTATAGTGAGGTATACACACGTTCGCTTCCTTTTCGTAGCACGTCTGCAACATTTGTAGTTGTACTGTCCCATTTTCAGAATCAATCACCCTGTCATCGAGACGTTCTAAATAAAATTGTAAATTTAATTATTGGCTCCAACCATGTAACGTATGCCTAGTTCATGATCATGTATGGGACCCGCACCATCAAGAACACAAAAATAGACTGGAAGCAGTACAGCGTAGGGCAGCTAGATTTGTATGTAAAGACTCCCGTCGTAAGAGTAGCGTCTCCTCAATGATCAGTAAATTGCAATGGAAACCTTTGGAGGAACGTAGAGCAATCTCTAGGTTAACACTCCTATATAAATCTGTTCATCATAAAACTGCTATCGACACTGACCACTGTCAACTCAAACCACAGGGAAACCAAACTCTCACTAGGAAATCTTCATCAATCTCGTTCACCCACCCTTCAACCAATAAGGACTGTTACAAATTTTCCTTTGTCCCAAGAACCCTCTTTGAATGGAACTGACTACCAGTATGTATAAGAGAAGCACCTTCAATAGACTCATTCAAGACTAGGCTAGATAAAATATCCAAATGACCACTTTCATAAGGGGAGCTCACCACTAACTTTTGTCTACTTGCCACACGACACCTGCAACTTATATATCCCCTGAGGAGTTTGTTGGGTTACACCCCTATGTTCCGACACCCCTATGTTCCGACACCCCTATGTTTCGATACCCCTATGTTTCGTCACCCCTACGTTCCGATACCCCTATGTTGAGACACACCTATGTTCCGACACCTCTATGTTCCGACACCCCTTTCTTCCGACACCCCTTTGTTCCGACACCCCTATGTTCTGACACCCCTATGTTCCAACACCCCTAATGTATTTTTCCTAATCCTAACCCTAACCTTAACCCAACCCTAACCCTCCCTAGCATGCAGATCACGAGGGGTTACCGGAACATAAGTTTTCGGAAGATAGGGGTGTCGGAACATAGAGCAGTCACCGTTTGTTGCAGTACTCGACAGATACAGATACAGATGATGTAGGCCTAGTTGGACTTGTTATCATCATGTAAGGCCCAAGTTGTATAAATCATAGCAATCATAACACGAGTCATAAACATTTCTTGTAAAACTAGTTAGTACTCATGTAGGTCTAGACCCTAGGTCTACCATGGTCTTGGTAGATGAACAGTGTAGGCCAATGGACTCCAGAAATCATTCATAATAATTATAATTGCTTTAATAAATAAATAGCATTTATATAGCTCCAAATCCACTGTTAAATAATACTCCCAGGTGCTTTATAAAAAAGTAAAACTTAAAAGAGGAAATCCTAAAACTAAAAGAGATAAGAATAAATAACAGACAAGCAATCAGTACAAAATGTTTATAAATTAAAATAAACAATACACATTGCTAAATTATATCAATACATTCATTAGAGTTACTGCTAGCTGTTTAGTGCCTTGCTTAACAACACTCCAGTTCAGTTGCCCAACACTATCTTTCCTGTCAAACTCCACTTGCCACTACCAACAACCGCAAAACCCTCTGACGTTACAATTCGACATTGCAAGCATAAAGCATAGAGGTAGTACAGAGCGAGGAGCCTGGCATTAGTAATTGTAGTTGCGATAATCGTAACCCTCCATCCTGCGATCGTCTGGAGATGTAGGGTTACGATGAATGTCGGTCACTTCGTACCCAATTCCCTTCATACCCAAGTCACTTCGTACCCAAGTCACTTCGTACCCATGTCAAATCATATGCATATGATATGGCATTACTTGGGTACGATTGTGTAAGTGGAGTTGTGAGCAGATAAGTTGGGGTTTTTTTGGCTGAATTGTGAGCAATTTTATTTATTTATTTATTTATTTTTTAAGCTGGAAAATTCCTGAAAATCTGGAAAAATTATTTAGTCTTGACTTGAGTCTTGAAACAGAATAACATCAATGTCTTCGGAGAGGTTTTTATAGACATTGGAAGGATCCAGCGTATATTTTTGTCAACCAATCAGATTTTTAGGTACAACCAATTATTATCACCCTTATCCAATCAAACCGATCAAAGAGGTATTTCATAGACTTTGGAAGGATTCAGAGTATAGTTTATTTTCAACCAATCATCAACCAAAAAATTAATATCTCTTCGATCATAGACGCCGCCGTATGACAGTGACTTGGTTTAATCAGGTCTATTGTCAAGACTGCCGGCAGACAATTGAGGTACGAAGTGACTTGGGTACGAAACGCCATCATTTATCTATCAAGAGATTCTTTAATATTTGTAGTGCTATTGCAGTCTACAAAACTAATTATTTAAAGAAACATCAAAAGAATATCTTTTAAGAGTTTCCCTAGCACTAAAACTTGACCATTAGATCCAATGAGACTACATGATGACAAATAATATCGTTTTGAGCATGTCTGGTAGGATCTGGGGATGGTGGCTCCTACCATGCTGCAACCCGCCCCCCCCCTTATATAATATAAACTTACAATCGTTGTCGGGGGAACTCATTACTCCGTCCATATACATGGGAATAATTCTGTAATTTACTGCGGCATTCTGGGGTGCTGTATAGACATTACATAAACCAACAATAAATATGTGCGCAGCAACGAGAAATTACACACTAACAAACAATTCTAAGCATTATAATAGATACTGAAGATAATGAATAGCAGTAAAATTAATCATACGAGAGACTACTCCAAAAGCCGGGAGCCGTATTAAGGGAACCAAGTTGGCTCAACAGTGATTAAATTACAAGGAAATCAAGAAAACGGTGCCTTGCCGAATTTACCAAATAAATGTAATTATACATAAGGAAAGTCTTATCATTTAAACTAACACTGTGAACAAGACAAGATTTACTTACGGGAGTTGACTACGAAAATGTACAGGAACAGAACAAAAAAATAACTCGAACTGAACTGAACGGAAGCTGGAACATAAATGACCCCTTTCTTTTTTATATCTTTACACCGGTACTCTCTTAAAAGATGTTTTGTGATAACTGGTGACTGCGATGTCCAAAACTCATTTGACATGTGAGGTCCAAAAATGGGTAAATATTGTTAGCAAACTATAAATTCACACAAAGAATTTAAAAAAAAACATTATATAAGAAGTAGGTATTACAAACAACACCTTGACTATCTACTGTGGAGGATGTTTGTTACTCCTCTTGGAACCCCAACATCTGCTGGGAAATTTTCTTTGGGGGGTTGGGGTGGGCACGTGGGTGATGGTGGCTCCTGCCACGCTGCACCCCCCCCCCCCACCCACCCCAGCTGGACTTTTACCACACCATACAAATTTCCCACAGCACTAAAACTTTGACCATTAGATCTCATTTGGTGGGAAGAAAATGGTGTGAGGTTTTCAGCATGTCTGATGGGATCTGGGGATGGTGGCTCCTGCCACGCTGCACCCCCCCCCCCCCCCCCCAACTGGACTTTTACCACACCATGCAAATTCCCATGCAAAACTTGACCTTTAGATTCAATGAAACTACATGATGACAAATAATATCATTTTGAACATGTCTGGTAGGATCTGGGGATGGTGGCTCCTACCACGCTGCACCCCCTCCCCCCCCCCCCCCCCACCCCAGCTGGACTTTTACCACACCATACAAATTTCCCCCAGCACTAATACTTTCACCATTAGATTCAATGAGACTACATGATGACAAATAATATCGTCTTACATTTTATGGTTGACCATCATTTGACACATGGACGCATAAGCAAGGTTTGACACATGATGGCATAAGCAACAAAAGAAAAACACACAAAAAAAGGAATAGGGTGGCCACAACCACATGTTAAGGCACCTTGTGACCGTTTTCACCACTGAAACATGGACAACAAACACAAACAATTTTAAGGTGATTATCAATAAGGTTAATGCATGGATGCCACACACAATTCCTGAGCCAGATATGTTTTAAAAGTCATCATCATAAAAATATATATGAATATTTCACTTTTTATTCTTTTACTTACTGGTAATTGGCTTTTTTCATTTATTTATAATTTACAGGCTTACAGGCAAGAAGTCAGATTATTGACGATGTACTAAACGGTGACTCTGATTATGCTTTCAAAGAAAGTGAGAATCCATGTAATCGTACGTATAATAAAAATTATCACTTTATAGAGTATAAAGCACTCGTATCAGTGAAATTAGTGCCTTTTGTTGGTGAAAATGTAACAATAGGAGACCAAGAGCACTGCAATAGCCCAAGAACATTCTGGTCAATTTCACAAGAAGTCTTAATCATTTTATTGCATGAGAATTCAGTAGACTTATAGAAGACAAGTTTGTTGAGAAGTACACAAAAAACAAAGCCTTATGCGAACTTAAGTTGAAACTGGATCACTTCGATTCAAATCTTAAATAGCGTGTCATTTTCGAACTTCAATCTTTACGATTGTTCAGTAACTTTTAATAGAATAGTGTTTTAGTTTTGTTAACTATTACCTGGTTTAATGTTTCAATGTCAAAGAGAAGTTTTTGTAAATAAAAAGAAAAACAATTGTGCAAGTTAACAATAAAAAACAATCCAACAACAGTCTGTGGTATGTGTGCTGCAAGTTTTAAGGCAGCAATGATAAGCTATTGTACATGAACAATCTTATGTGTTTTATGAATGTTTGTTATGGTTTAATTGTCATAATCTTCTTTTGGCCAGATTTATTGGATTTCTTTGTTACTGTTGACAGGAGGTGGTTTCAGCACAATGAAGAGAGATGTCATGGAAACCACTTGCTTGAGGCGAAAGTAAGATGGCAAGGAACTAGACCTCCATGCAGCAGTTAAATGGATGCTGAATGCTGATTTAGGACTTTTGTGGAATATTATGTCTTTTATTCCCTCACTCAAAATAAATTCCCACTCTCCAAATGGCTGTTTTTATTTTATGTTTTCAAAGTTATACTCTGTTGTATATTCTGTATAAAATCTACCACTGCACAATGTTCATATTCAAATCCAGGTTTGTGTACCATCAACTTAGGCTATGTTTCATTTTTCATAGTGATATTTTAAGAATCTGTTTATAACTAATGATTGACATTTAAAATATCAAAGTTCAATACGCATAAATGGACTGTTTCTCCACCTGATATTATCAAGAGAAAAGATTATGTGGCAACCCTAAAAATCACCATATCTTGTCATTTTGGGTGCATAACAAACGCTGTAATTGTTTTAACCAAGATACATTAATTTTGAACAAAAACACAGACAACCATATTGACAAATAATGTGACCATCTAAAAATACAATGTTCAAAGTCACTCTTTGAGGTGTTTTGTAGAAAACTTATTGATTTGAGGGAATGTTTCTCCATGAGTGTAGTATTTTGCATTGTTTTCTTTTAATTTGGTTTTTTCCCCCTTACACCAATGTGTATTAAGCACTGTATGCTCAGTGCTCAGGGAAAGCACTGAGCACACAGTGCTTAATACACATCGGTGTAAGGGATAAAACCAAATTAAAATTTTTCATCTCGATGCAACTTTTTCTCTAATAAATTGTTTTCTTTATTTATAGATGTGTTAAGTTCTTTTCACAGAACATGCTATTGACATCGCAATGCACAGAACTATAGGCAGCTAAAAAACATGTTACATTTTAAGGACAGACACACATGCATGTATACACACTTCCCCCCCCCCCCCCCCCCCGATAAAACTATAAATAAATTAAATTTTAAAAAACTACAAACAGTTTTTAGAAAAAGGTTTGGTTCGTGTTCATTCGTAACCCCGATCTTTAAAACAAAAATGTACAACACCAGTTTGGCTTTGATTGTGTACTATTTGTTTCACTCTCTCAAAATGGATACTTTTCTCTTTGTTTTATTGGGTTCCTTCTTTTTCATAAATTTGATCACACACCAACCAAAGATGTTTTTGGCGAGCTGCGAAGCAGAGTGAGCCTATGTAATGACAATTTCTGTCCGTCTGTCCGTCCGTCCGTCTGTCGGTCCGTCCGCATTCAATAAATGTTAAAGTTTTAGCATCAAGCTTCAACATTTATGTTTTGAGATGTTTTATTGATTCTAAAAGCCCTAAGTGAATTAATTATACAATGACAGCCATGTATTGTGTTTCTCAACAATTTTTTTACAGAAATGTTTTCAGAATTTAAAAAGAAATGTTGAATTTTTTTTTTTTCAGTGTTGAATATTGTGCCCTCGGGCCTTTATAAAAACTTTAGACTAAACATTGGATATTTAAACAATTTCTGCATGTCTGTTGTGTTGTTGTTCAAATTTAGTTCTTAAACAAAAACCAAACTCTATGTCACTGATTCCAGTTGAATGAGCTAAAACAATGAACAATTTAAATGGTCATAACTCCTTATTGCATTGATGTACTGACTTGAAACTTGAATCAAATATTGCTTCTTACAAGTAGATTCATATGGAAAGATAAAGCTCAAAGAGTTTATCACTGGTTCCAGTTGAATGAGCTAAAACAATGAACACTTTAAATGGTCATAACTCCTTATTGCATTGATGTACTGACTTGAAACTTGAATCAAATATTGTTTCTTACATGTAAATTCATATGAAAAGATAAAACTCGAAGAGTTTATCATTGGTTCCAGTTGAATGAGCTAAAACAATGAAAACTTTAAATGGTCATAACTACTTATTGCATTTAGTCATTGGTCTTCTATCTGGCGATCGGCAGCTCGCCATGGCAGCTTCGCTGTTCTAGTTTTAAGTTGTGGTTATTGTTAATTTTTCCTTTGTTTTTAATGGGGGAGGGGCCTGGGTGTGTAAGCTTAACTTTGGTTACCCAATGTAAAGGCTGTAATTCAGTATTTCTTGTCTTTATTTTGTCAAACAATGATTTCACAAACGTTTCTCTAGAATATTTAAAAATTTAATTGTAATACTATGGAAAGCATTGGAGTTAAATACAAACATGTAGATTGAAACAAGATATTGCTTGCGTTCAAAGTTTATTTTATCTTTTTGATGTAAATTTCCGATAAGCGTTTACTGGCTAATAAACAAAGTAAAGTCTTTTCCCAATCACAAGGATTATTTTAAAAAAAAAACAACATGGGGCATGTGGTTAAATTCCTTTTGTGTGTTGGCTTCTGTAATACATGCCCCCCCCCCCCCGATCGCAGCGGTCGCCGCCAAAACCCGACCATATCTCTTGAGGACTTTTTGCCGCTGAACTCGACCCGAGATTCAGAAGCTTGGAGTATTGCTTGATTGTCCGGTTACTGGGCCATTAATTTTTCTTCTTGTAGCCCCTTACCAAGAGTGGATTTTAGCCTTGTTTGGGGCGAACTTGCAGAAAAACTTTTTTTTTTAAAGTCCGAAGAATTTTCCAATTTCACTCCGGAAGCGTGCGCATTCAAAATTTGGCCGTGACACACCGGTAGTTTTATTTCCTCGCCCGGTAAAAATTTTCAAAGGACTTTTCTTCCCGAAAAATTGGGAGACGCTTTCCCCGCTTTCCCCGGACGCTTTCCCCGGGAGTCCGTTCCTGCCTGCTAGCGTCGAAAGGATTATCAAAACCATGGGGGCATGTGGTCAAATTCCCTTTGTGTTTGGCTTCTGTAATACATGCCCCCCCCCCATCCCCAACGCAGCGTGCGCTGCATAGATCCGACTGTATCTCTTGAGTACGTTTTGCCTCTGAACTCGACCCGAAATTCAGAAGATCCCTTATTTGTCCGGTTACTGGGCCAGTAATTTGTTTTCTTGTAGCCCCTTAGCAAGAGTGGCTATTAGCCTTGTTTGGGCGAACTCGCATAAAAAAAATTATTTAAAAAAGTCCTACGAATTTTCCAATTTCACTCCTCGAGCGTGCGCACCCGAATTTTTGCCGTGACGCACCGGTAGTCTTTTTCCTCGCCCGGTAAAAAAAATTTTCCCAGAACTATTTTTTCCGAAAAGAATTTCTAGTCAATGTTTTAATTTTATTTACTATCTTTTTTTCTTCCCCCCCCCCCACCCCAATTTATTATTTTTTTTTTTGTAGCCAAATTTTGTATGGTAATAGTCCGAAGAATTTTCCAATTTCACTCCTGGAGCGTGCGCAGCCAAAATTTGGCCGTGACACACCGGTAGTTTTTTTCCTCGCCCGGTAAAATTTCTTCCCAGGACTTTTCTTCCCAAAAAATTGGGCGTACGCTTTCCGCGGGCAGGGAGAACGTCTCTGCCCGCTAGCGTCAAAAGGATTATCAAAACCATGGGGGCATGTCGTTAAATTCCCTTTGAGTTTGGCATCTGTAATACATGCCCTCCACCTCGAACGCAGCGGGCGCCGCCAAGATCCGACCCTATCTCTTGAGTACGCTTTGCCGTTGAACTCACCCGAAACTCAGAAGCTCGCTTATTTGTCCGGTTACTGGGCCTACTTTTGGCAAAAGTCCGACGAATTTTCCTATTTCACTCCGAGAGCGTGCGCAACCGAATTTTGGCCGTGAAGCACCGGTAGTTTTTTTCCTCGCCCGGTAAAAAAAAATTTCCAAGAACTATTCCAAGAGTCAAATTTTAAATTTTGTATATAATTTTTTCTTCCCCCCAACCCCAATTTATTTATTTATGTTGTTTTTTCTTTTTTCTTATTGAAATTTTTTTGTATGGCAAAAGTCCAATGAATTTTCCAATTTCACTCGTGCAGCGTGCGCAGCCAAAACTTGGCCGTGACACACCGGTAGTTTTTTTCCTCACCCGGTAAAAATTTTTCCCAGGACTTTTCTTTCTGAAAAATTGGGAGACGCTGTCCCCTGGCAGGGAGTCCGTCTCTGCCCGCTAGCGTCGTAAGGATTATCAAAACCATGGGGGGCATGTGGTCAAATTCCCTTTGTGTTTGGTTTCTGTAATACTTGCCCCCCCCCCCGAACGCAGCGGGCGCCTCCAAGATCCGACCGTATCTCTTGAGGACGTTTTGCCGCTGAACTCGACCCGAAAATCAGAAGCTTGCTTATTTGTCCGGTTACTGGGCCAATAATTTTTCTTCTTGAAGCCCCTTACCAAGAGTGGCTTTTAGCAGTGTTTGGTGCGAACTTGCTAAAAAAAAAAAAAAAGTCCGAAGAATTTTCCAATTTCACTCCGGGAGCGTGCGCAGCCGAATTTTGGCCTTTACGCACCGGTAGGTTTCCGGTTTTTTTTCCTCCCCGGGTTCAAACAAATTTTTTTCCTATAATTATTTTTTTCCGAAAAATGTTTCGAGTTAAATTATTATTTTTTTTAATTATCTTTTTTTCTCCCCCCCACCCTAATTTATTCATTTATTTTTTTTCTTTCCTAACCCAAATTCTGGATGGCAAAAGTACGAAGAATTTTCCAATTTCACTCCTGGAGCGTGCGCAGCAAAAATTGGGCCGTGACACACCCGGTAGTTCCTTTCCTCGCCCGGTGAAAAAATTTTCGGACTTTTTTTTCTGCCGAAAAAAAGAAAAGAATCCCCTCTCCCCCCTCCCCCCACTCCTAACCCCCAATTTTGTTTTTGTTAAAAAAAAAAAAAAATTCCCCTTCCCAAGGAGTCCAGATTGTATGGCCTCCTTCCACAACGGGACTCTCCAATCCAATTCGATACATAATACTCTTTGGGCTCTCCCACCACCCAGGCAGGCCTTGCCGACCCGGGGGCCCTCTGCCCCGGCACACCCTCGCCTGTTGTGTCCACTTCGTTCTCCCGGAGTTATGGACCGGGCTGCCCGAGCCAGCCGGTGGGGAGCGGAGCTCCGACGGGCCCCGCTGGGCTGTCCCTCCGTGTGCCTCCAACTTTGTACTTTGTCGTCATCCAGGAGGGCTCTCCCGGCACCCCATTCGACTACCCCATTCGACTACCCACCGCTGTTATTTGGCGAGGCTTGAAGGTGGGGGGGGGGGGGGGGGGGGGGCGGAAGGGGGGGGGGGGTGCCACACTAGAATCTTACCCAAAATATATTATCATCTCACATAATATCACCTGCCACGATTGTTAGCGAGGCATGTCATTGTTGAAATGTTAACGTTCTCTCTGCAGAACGGTTGGTGGCGCTGGCACTTTCCATCATGGCCGCCTCTTGAAATAATGACCTCTTCCAGATGCGGAAGTTTTCGCCCAAAAATGTGTCCTGACCGCCTCCGAATCAGCGATGGATGAATCACATTGAACACACCCACTTTATATTCAGGTGCTTAGGTAGAGATTCTGCCGATCAGTAATTATTGGTAAGTTTAAGTTTCCTAAAAATAATGACATTCATGCTGCTACTCAAGCAGTGCTAGTGCCTACTGAAGTACGTACTACGGGGTAGAAGTACTGGACGAAGTACTGTACTACTTACTAGTAGTAAGTAGTACAGTACTTCTACCCCGTAGTACGTACTTCTACTCTTTTAGTAATAGTAGTGCTAGTGCTAGACTGGATCATGTAACCCATGTAAATGTATACGTTCATTAACTGCCAAACCGTTCTGACATCCCTGTATTCCGACACACCTATAATGACGTTCCATCACGACATTGTTTTCGCAAATTATTATTCTGACAATAGTTTCTGTTTCCCACCAAAAAGCACACGTTCACAAACTACCATGGCACTTATCAAGCTAAGCGGGTTGTCGGAACATAGAGGGCTGTCGGAATGAATGTTATGAATGCTGGTCAACTCGTACGTACGCAAACTCGTACGCACCAACTCGTACACACACACACACCAAGTCGTATTCCACGCACACCAGCTCGTACGCAAACTAACTCGTACACCCACCAACTCGTACGCAAGCATAATTCACTACCTGTTGACTCAGGGAAAAGGTTTCGCCGTTTTTATGCAAAGTTATTATTATAACTTATAATAATAATTCACTACGTGTTGACTTCGGGAAAAGGTTTCGCCGTTGTGATGCAAAGTCTAATAATAATGAATTGCGTTTTAGTTTTGTTTTTGTTTTCCCTTAAGTAATTAAACTTTGATTTGACGGATGGCATTCCCGCTAATCCCTAACTAAAGGTAAGGTTTATTTCAATTTGATATTTTTCTCAAATTTTGATAGTAAATAATTTTTGGAACATAAAACAGATGTTTTGGAAAAACAAACTGATTTTTTGACCAGTCAATATGACACAATATGAATAATATAATACCCGAGATGAACCACATCCATAAAACATGTAATCATAATTTTACGGTTTTATGTTTTACAAGTCAACTACTTGTCTTAGAGTGTCACTGAATTGGACAGCGCCACCATTTTATCAATCAAGTATCAATCATTAATTTTGAATTAATAATTCCCGCACGATATTAGTGCTTTCGTTGTTTCCAATGTACAAGTGTCCCGTAATAAATACACCTGCGTCGAGTTTGTTTGTGTACGACTTTGCGTGTGTACGAGTTTGCGTGTGTACGAGTTTGTTTGTGGGTGTACGAGTTTGTGTGTGTACGAGTTGGTTGGCGCACGAGTTGACCAATTGGCGTACGGGTTTGCGTGCGTACGAGTTGACCTGTTTCCGTCGGAATGGGGTTCAGACAACTCGTCCATTTGACAACTCGACAGTTTGACAACTCGACGGGTAAGACAACTCGTCCGGTCGGACAACTCGACGGCTGATTTGCAAAACAGTCAGACAAGTTGACTTTTGATCAGACAGCTCGACGGATGGAGTTAAATCATTCTGGCAAAAGGAGGGTTTGTGTGACAGCTAGCAGCTAGCTGTCCGCATGGCCTGGCCGCTCAGCATGGGGATGAACGTACTGTGACCGGGCACAGGCGTCCCCTGGGGGTGGGGGACAAACGCAAAGATGGCGGGCGTGCATGGGGTCATTCACGTGCCCGGCCTTGGGGCGGGGCGAAATTCTATGAGCGGGCAGCTTATAATAAATATTATATAGGCCTACCTATAGTATGTAAAAGGGGAAATAATGACAAAATGAATTGTGCAAACGGAAACTAAAGTTTCAATTATCCAGAAGTGCCCCTTACAATATGGTGCATCCCTGTGGCCCCCTGTAACATTTTACCTATAGTTTCGGCGAGGTGACTGAGGGCGGGTTTCGGTCACTTCATACCCAAGTCACTTCGTACCCACCTAAGTCACTTCGTACCCAAAATATCATACCCTAGTCACTTTGAGCAATTATTTACGGGAGACACAATCTTCTCATCAGACACCTAATGGGCTTTTTTAAAAAAACATTCTTAACTTTGTTTTGATAAATAAACCAGATTTTTTTTTAAAGTTGCACACAACTCAATTTAAATAAAAATTCTTTTTTGATAAAAAAAAAGAATTTTAAAATTAAATCCATAACTAAAATTAAAAAAATTTCCCACAGCGCAGCTTAAAAAATGAATATTTCTGCTCACAACTCCATTAACAAAATGGATCTTTTCAGATCAAGATATAAAACCCGATGAATAAAAACGAACTCAAGTCTATCAACAATTGCTCAAATCAAAATTAAAATTTATAAAGGGGTATTAATTAAAATGTGGTACTTCGTCACGAAGTGACTCGGGTACGAAGTGACTTGGGTACGAAACGACCCGGGTACGAAACGACTTGGGTACGAAGTGACTTGGGTACGAAGTGACTTGGGTGCCAAGGGACTTGGGTACGAAGTGACCGACATTCCTGAGGGCTACTGGTGGCCGGAGGCAGAGAGTGTCAAAGTGTCGGCAGCTGCAGGCGGTGGTAAATAAATGATGGCAGCTGTCCAATTCAATGACATTATGACTGCCGACTTGAAAAACATAACATTGCAAAATAATTGCTAAAAGTTTTATGGGTGGGGTCCGTGTAAGTTTATTACATTCTCAATGTTTGTCGTTGTGATGACGGGGATATGTGTTTGGTGAATAGATTTTGACGAGTGCGTAAAAGACATGTTTTTTGTTTTTTTTAGTTTAAGTTGGTGGTTGTGAATTTGTATGAGTGAAATTGTGAATTGTTCCTCTAGTAAGGAAATTAAATAAATAAACTGTTATAAATAAACCATCATCATTGTATTTAAGACCAGTATTTTTTAATGAACAGTGATTAACCAATGGTAAGTTGAACCGAAATAGTTATGGCCGGTTACGGCCGCGAAAAAGCAACCCCATTCGCCCGTCGACTTCACCGTCGACTTGTCTTGGCACTCCGTCGAGTTGTCTCACTGGCGAGTTGTAAAACTGTCGAGTTGTCCGACCGGACGAGTTGTCTTACCCATCGAGTTGTCAAACTGTCAATTTGTCAAACGGACGAGATGTCTGACATCCGTCGGAACGTAGGGGTATCGAAATATAGGGCTGTCCCCAATGATAACACATGAGTCAAAAACATTTCTTGTAAAACTAGTTAGTACTCATGTAGATCTAGACCCTAGGTCTACCACGTGGTCTTGGTAGATGAACAGTCTAGGCCAATAGAATCCAGAAATCATTAATAATAATTATAATTACTCTTATAAATAATAGCATTTATATAGCTCCAAATCCACTGTTAAATAATACTCCCAGGTGCTTTATAAAAAAGTATAAAACTTAAAAGAGGAAACCCTAAAACTAAAAGAGATAAGAATAAATAACAGACAAGCAATCAATACAAAATATTTATTAAAATAAACGATACACATTGCTAAATTATATCAATACAATCATTAGTGTTACTGCTAGCCTTTTATTGCCTAGCTTAACAACACTCCAGTTGCCCAACACTATCTTTCCTGACAAACTCCACTTCCCACTGCCAACAACCGCAAAACCCTCTGACGTTACAATTCGACATGGCAAGCATAAAGCATGGAGGTAGTACAGAGCAAGGAGCCTGGCATTAGTAATTGTAAATTTGTGATAATCGTAGTCCTCCATCCTGCGATCATCTGGAGGATTGAGGGTTATGATTATCACAACTATAGTATAGGTTTTCTCAGTGAATTTCGGCAAATGAGCAGCCGATTTAATTTGTGTGCGTTCGAATCAGAGCTATTTTGCCTCTCCAGTTGTTACTGCGTTTCAAATTCAGAATTCGGCCATTCAATTTCGTTTTGAGGCATTCAAATTTCTTTTAGCACTGTGTTCAATTTAGCATATCGTCATTCTTTTTCGTGACACACAATCGTCATTCAATTTTGCAAAGCTGGTTCGACTGGAGATTTTACTGATTTAATTTTTTCAATTTCTTTAAGAGGCAATCAATTTCGCTAAATGAGAATTCAAGTACGACAAAAGAAATACGAACAAACAGATAAACTGTACTAGGCAACTGTTTCTTATCTTTACTTTAAATTCAGGCAAACCTGTTTTTCTTTATTTATGCTTCCAGTAGACTTTACATGGGGCCCAGGAGGTTTTTTTTTCTTCTTTGTTTTCTTCTTTATTCTTTTTTTTTTTGGGGGGGGGGTGATCTTTATTGGTTAACTGACCAAGACCTAATTTTGTATTGTGTTTGAATGGGGTGTTTCTTTATGTTTTTTTCCTGGTTTTTTATTGTTTATGTTGTTTCTTCCTCAACCATCAATTTGTTGGCGTGCCGGACATCTTGGCATATATGTTTGGGTATGGTTGTACCACTGCATGCCCTTCACTTGGGTGATGACATCAACGCTCTGAATGGCTGCTTCTTGAAGGAGATCGCACCTCCACTGCTGCATGTTCATTCCTGCTTGCTGGGCAGCCTGTCTGTCTCCGACACGTTGTTGCCACTCAGGTAACCCAAGTATGCATTTAACTGCAGCCTTGAATTAGATTGCACAAATTGTAAAATGACTGCCCAAAACTGAATTTAAATGACTAAACACAAGCCTCAAAAAGCTCCTGCGAGTTTGAATGCTGCTTTGTTAAATTGTTAAATTAAATGATTATTTTCTTAAATCGAATGACGCAACAGTACATTTGTCTTTTCATAAAACGAAATCGGATGACCCTTTTCAGTAGCATTTGATTTCGCTCGAAATAGAATAGCATAGTGGTTAAATTGGCTGCTCAATTGCCGAAATTTACTGAAAAAAACCTATAATCGCTCCTTTCAAAGCCTGTACCAAGGAACCTGTAAAGTGCTCCGTTTGTTCTCAATTTTTACAAATTAAATTTAACTTCAAGAGCTTGTGTTGGACAGGTTTCTAACCCCCGCACTTGGCCTAAATTTACTGTGGAGTTTTAGACATTTTTTGGTGAATACTCTAATGAGTTGTTGGCAAGTTGTCAGTAATTACTACTAGTTTAGGCCAGGAATAACACAGAGGCCATGGAGGTCATGGCCTACGTGGTCCTGTTTTTGACCTAGGTGCCCCACCAAAAGTTTTCCATCTTTTAAGATTGTCCTTTGCAAAATGGAAATATGGCCTTGCCGTCTAAAAGATGAAATTCCAGGCCAGGTGTGGGGACTGGGGCTGCAATCAAAGTGTTGACAGGAATGACAACAATATTTTCTACTAAACATTTCTAGTTGCACTTAATGGAATCATGCATTAGCCACCAAAACTGTCCATTTAGACATGGACTTACTGTAAAAAAAAACAGATTATAAACAATCCTTCTGTCACATGTACGGCACACTATTACAAAAGAGACTGGAAGACTCTTGTGTTCACGAGTTCACCCTATTTATTTGCACTCCACGTGATGTGGCAAACTGACGCGGGTGAAACTAAAGACAACAAATATATAAGGGGGGATGGCGGGCAGGACAATACTGTAAAACCAAAGAATCTATATGATACAAATTATAATTATCGATAGAGATAACACCTTCTTTATAGATAGACCCAGACC
This sequence comes from Pisaster brevispinus, assembly GCA_023634235.1. Classification (NCBI taxonomy): domain Eukaryota; kingdom Metazoa; phylum Echinodermata; class Asteroidea; order Forcipulatida; family Asteriidae; genus Pisaster; species Pisaster brevispinus. The sequence goes on from JAMKCF010000018.1 coordinate 42,289, forward strand.
TTTTCATTCCAATCAATCGGGCAAGAGATTTTAGTGCTATATTGCAATCTACAAATATAATTATTTAAAGAAACATCAAAAGAATACCTTTTAAGAGTTTCAAATCTACTTGAAATTGGATCAGTGTTTATTTATTTATCAGGGTTTTTTTTCTGTTTTTTTCTTTTTTCTTTCTTTTTTATGTCTTTACACAGGTACTCTCTTAAAAGATGTTTTGTGATAACTGGTGACTGCGATGTTCAAAACTCATTTGACATGTGAGGTCCAAAAATGGGTAAATATTGTTAGCAAACTATAAATGCACACAAAGAATTTAAAAAAAACCATTATATAAGAAATAGGTATTACAAACAACACCTTGACTATCTACTGTGGAGGATGTTTGTTACTCCTCTTGGAACCCCAACATCTGCTGGGAAATTTTCTTTGGGGGGTTTTGGGGGTTGGGGTGGTGATGGTGGCTCCTGCCATGCTGCACCCCCCCCCCCCAGCTGGACTTTTACCACACCATACAAATTTACCCCAGCACTAAAACTTTGACCATTAGATCTCATTTGGTGGGAAGAAAATGGTGTGAGGTTTTGAGCATGTCTGATGGGATCTGGGGATGGTGGCTCCTGCCACGCTGCACCCCCCCCCCCAACTGGACTTTTACCACACCATGCAAATTCCCCTAGCACTAAAACTTGACCATTAGATTCAATGAAACTACATGATGACAAATAATATCATTTTGAGCATGTCTGGTAGGATCTGGGGATGGTGGCTCCTACCACGCTGCACCCCCCCCCCCCCCCACCCCAGCTGGACTTTTACCACACCATACAAATTTCCCCCAGCACTAATACTTTCACCATTAGATTCAATGAGACTACATGATGACAAATAATATCGTCTTACATTTTATGGTTGACCATCGTTTGACACATGGACGCATAAGCAAGGTTTGACACATGATGGCATAAGCAACAAAAGAAAAACACACAAAAAAAGGAATAGGGTGGCCACAACCACATGTTAAGGCACCTTGTGACCGTTTTCACCACTGAAACATGGACAACAAACACAAACAATTTTAAGGTGATTATCAATAAGGTTATTGCATGGATGCCACACACAATTCCTGAGCCAGATATGTTTTAAAAGTCATCATCATAAAACTATATATGAATATTTCACTTTTTATTCTTTTACTTACTGGTAATTGGCTTTTTTCATTTATTTATAATTTACAGGCTTACAGGCAAGAAGTCAGATTATTGACGATGTACTAAACGGTGACTCTGATTATGCTTTCAAAGAAAGTGAGAATCCATGTAATCGTACGTATAATAAAAATTATCACTTTATAGAGTATAAAGCACTCGTATCAGTGAAATTAGTGCCTTTTGTTGGTGAAAATGTAACAATAGGAGACCAAGAGCACTGCAATAGCCCAAGAACATTCTGGTCAATTTCACAAGAAGTCTTAATCATTTTATTGCATGAGAATTCAGTAGACTTATAGAAGACAAGTTTGTTGAGAAGTACACAAAAAACAAAGCCTTATGCGAACTTAAGTTGAAACTGGATCACTTCGATTCAAATCTTAAATAGCGTGTCATTTTCGAACTTCAATCTTTACGATTGTTCAGTAATTTTTAATAGAATAGTGTTTTAGTTTTGTTAACTATTACCTGGTTTAATGTTTCAATGTCAAAGAGAAGTTTTTGTAAATAAAAAGAAAAACAATTGTGCAAGTTAACAATAAAAAACAATCCAACAACAGTCTGTGGTATGTGTGCTGCAAGTTGTAAGGCAGCAATGATGAGCTATTGTACATGAACAATCTTATGTGTTTTATGAATGTTTGTTATGGTTTAATTGTCATAATCTTCTTTTGGCCAGATTTATTGGATTTCTTTGTTACTGTTGACAGGAGGTGGTTTCAGCACAATGAAGAGAGATGTCATGGAAAACACTTGCTTGAGGCGAAAGTATGATGGCAAGGAACTAGACCTCCATGCAGCAGTTAAATGGATGCTGAATGCTGATTTAGGACTTTTGTGGAATATTATGTCTTTTATTCCCACACTCAAAATAAATTCCCACTCTCCAAATGGCTGTTTTTATTTTATGTTTTCAAAGTTATACTCTGTTGTATATTCTGTATAAAATCTACCACTGCACAATGTTCATATTCAAATCCAGGTTTGTGTACCATCAACTTAGGCTGTTTCATTTTTCATAGTGATATTTTAAGAATCTGTTTATAACTAATGATTGACAATTAAAATATCAAAGTTCAATACGCATAAATGGACTGTTTCTCCACCTGATATTATCAAGAGAGAAGATTATGTGGCAACCCTAAAAATCACCATATCTTGTCATTTTGGGTGCATAACAAACGCTGTAATTGTTTTAACCAAGATACATTAATTTTGAACAAAAACACAGACAACCAGTATTTGACAAATAATGTGACCATCTAAAAATACAATGTTCAAAGTCACTCTTTGAGGTGTTTTGTAGAAAACTTATTGATTTGAGGGAATGTTTCTCCATGAGTGTAGTATTTTGCATTGTTTTCTTTTAATTTGTTTTTTTCCCCCTTACACCAATGTGTATTAAGCACTGTATGCTCAGTGCTCAGGGAAAGCACTGAGCACACAGTGCTTAATACACATCGGTGTAAGGGATAAAACCAAATTAAAACTTTTCATCTCGATGCAACTTTTTCTCTAATAAATTGTTTTCTTTATTTATAGATGTGTTAAGTTCTTTTCACAGAACATGCTATTGACATCGCAATGCACAGAACTATAGGCAGCTAAAAAACATGTTACATTTTAAGGACAGACACACATGCATGTATACACACTTCCCCCCCCCCCCCGATAAAACTATAAATAAATTAAATTTAAAAAAAACTACAAACAGTTTTTAGAAAAAGGTTTGGTTCGTGTTCATTCGTAACCCCGATCTTTAAAACAAAAATGTACAACACCAGTTTGGCTTTGATTGTGTACTATTTGTTTCACTCTCTCAAAATGGATACTTTTCTCTTTGTTTTATTGGGTTCCTTCTTTTTCATAAATTTGATCACACACCAACCAAAGATGTTTTTGGCGAGCTGCGAAGCAGAGTGAGCCTATGTAATGACAATTTCTGTCCGTCTGTCCGTCCGTCCGTCTGTCGGTCCGTCCGCATTCAATAAATGTTAAAGTTTTAGCATCAAGCTTCAACATTTATGTTTTGAGATGTTTTATTGATTCTAAAAGCCCTAAGTGAATTAATTATACAATGACAGCCATGTATTGTGTTTCTCAACAATTTTTTTACAGAAATGTTTTCAGAACTTAAAAAGAAATGTTGAAGTTTTTTTTTTCAGTGTTGAACATTGTGCCCTCGGGACTTTATAAAAACTTTAGACTAAACATTGGATATTTAAACAATTTCTGCATGTCTGTTGTGTTGTTGTTTAAATTTAGTTCTCAAACAAAAACCAAACTCTATGTCACTGATTCCAGTTGAATGAGCTAAAACAATGAACAATTTAAATGGTCATAACTCCTTATTGCAATGATGTACTGACTTGAAACTTGAATCAAATATTGCTTCTTACAAGTAGATTCATATGAAAAGATAAAGCTCAAAGAGTTTATCACTGGTTCCAGTTGAATGAGCTAAAACAATGAACACTTTAAATGGTCATAACTCCTTATTGCATTGATGTACTGACTTGAAACTTGAATCAAATATTGTTTCTTACATGTAAATTCATATGAAAAGATAAAACTCGAAGAGTTTATCATTGGTTCCAGTTGAATGAGCTAAAACAATGAAAACTTTAAATGGTCATAACTACTTATTGCATTTAGTCATTGGTCTTCTATCTGGCGATCGGCAGCTCGCCATGGCAGCTTCGCTGTTCTAGTTTTAAGTTGTGGTTATTGTTAATTTTTCCTTTGTTTTTAATGGGGGAGGGGCCTGGGTGTGTAAGCTTAACTTTGGTTACCCAATGTAAAGGCTGTAATTCAGTATTTCTTGTCTTTATTTTGTCAAACAATGATTTCACAGACGTTTCTCTAGAATATTTAAAAATTTAATTGTAATACTATGGAAAGCATTGGAGTTAAATACAAACATGTAGATTGGAACAAGATATTGCTTGCGTTCAAAGTTTATTTTATCTTTTTGATGTAAATTTCCGATAAGCGTTTACTGGCTAATAAACAAAGTAAAGTCTTTTCCCAATCACAAGGATTATTTTTAAAAAAAATTTTTTTAAATGGGGCATGTGGTCAAATTCCTTTTGTGTGTTGGCTTCTGTAATACATGCCCCCCCCCCCCCCCGATCGCAGCGGGCGCCGACAAAACCCGACCATATCTCTTGAGGACTTTTTGCCGCTGAACTCGACCCGAGATTCAGAAGCTCGGAGTATTGCTTGATTGTCCGGTTACTGGGCCAATCATTTTTCTTCTTGTAGCCCCTTACCAAGAGTGGATTTTAGCCTTGTTTGGGGCGAACTTGCTACAACAAAAAAAAGTCCGACGAATTTTCCAATTTCACTCCGGGAGCGTGCGCAGCCAGAATTTTGGCCGTGACGCACCGGTAGTTTTTTTCCTCGCCCGGTAAAAAAAAATTCTCTCGAAAATCAGAAGCTCGCTTATTTGTCCGGTTACTGGGCCAATCATTTTTTTGTAGCCCTTTACCAAGAGTGGCGGCCTTTTAGCCTTGTTTGGGGCGAACTTGCTAAAAAAAAAAAAAAAGTCCGAAGAATTTTCCAATTTCACTCCGGAAGCGTGCGCAGCCAAAATTTGGCCGTGACACACCGGTAGTTTTTTTCCTCGCCCGGTAAAAAATTTTCAAAGGACTTTTCTTCCCGAAAAATTGGGAGACGCTTTCCCCGCTTTCCCCGGGAGTCCGTCCTGCCTGCTAGCGTCGAAAGGATTATCAAAACCATGGGGGCATGTGGTCAAATTCCCTTTGTGTTTGGCTTCTGTAATACATGCCTCCCCCTCCCCCCAACGCAGCGGGCGCCACATAGATCCGACTGTATCTCTTGAGTACGTTTTGCCGCTGAACTCGACCCGAAATTCAGAAGCTTGCTTATTTGTCCGGTTACTGGGCCAGTAATTTGGTTTCTTGTAGCCCCTTACAAAGAGTGGCTATTAGCCATGTTTGGGCGAACTCGCATAAAAAAAATAATTTAAAAAAGTCCGACGAATTTTCCAATTTCACTCCGGGAGCGTGCGCACCCGAATTTGGGCCGTGACGCACCGGTAGTCTTTTTCCCTCGCCCGGTAAAAAAAAATTTCCCAGAACTATTTTTTCCGAAAAAAATTTCTAGTCAATGTTTAAATTTTATTTACTATCTTTTTTTCTTCCTCCCCCCCCACCCCAATTTATTTTATTTTTTTCTTAGCCAAATTTTGTATGATAATAGTCCGAAGAATTTTCCAATTTCACTCCTGGAGCGTGCGCAGCCAAAATTTGGCCGTGACACCCGGTAGTTTTTTTCCTCGCCCGGTAAAATTTCTTCCCAGGACTTTTCTTCCCAAAAAATTGTGCGTACGCTTTCCGCGGGCAGGGAGAACGTCTCTGCCCGCTAGCGTCAAAAGGATTATCAAAACCATGGGGGCATGTCGTTAAATTCCCTTTGAGTTTGGCATCTGTAATACATGCCCTCCCCCTCGAACGCAGCGGGCGCCGCCAAGATCCGACCCTATCTCTTGAGTACGCTTTGCCGTTGAACTCACCCGAAACTCAGAAGCTCGCTTATTTGTCCGGTTACTGGGCCTACTTTTGGCAAAAGTCCGACGAATTTTCCTATTTCACTCCGAGAGCGTGCGCAACCGAATTTTGGCCGTGAAGCACCGGTAGTTTTTTTCCTCGCCCGGTAAAAAAAAATTTCCAAGAACTTTTCCAAGAGTCAAATTTTAAATTTTGTATACTATAATTTTTTCTTCCCCCCAACCCCAATTTATTTATTTATGTTGTTTTTTCTTTTTCTTATTGAAATTTTTTTGTATGGCAAAAGTCCAATGAATTTTCCAATTTCACTCGTGCAGCGTGCGCAGCCAAAACTTGGCCGTGACACACCGGTAGTTTTTTTCCTCACCCGGTAAAAATTTTTCCCAGGACTTTTCTTTCTGAAAAATTGGGAGACGCTGTCCCCTGGCAGGGAGTCCGTCTCTGCCCGCTAGCGTCGTAAGGATTATCAAAACCATGGGGGCATGTGGTCAAGTGTTTGGTTTCTGTAATACTTGCTTCCCCCCGAACGCAGCGGGCGCCTCCAAGATCCGACCGTATCTCTTGAGTACACTTTGCCGTTGAACTCACCCGAAACTCAGAAGCTCGCTTATTTGTCCGGTTACTGGGCCTACTTTTGGCAAAAGTCCGACGAATTTTCCTATTTCACTCCGAGAGCGTGCGCAACCGAATTTTGGCCGTGAAGCACCGGTAGTTTTTTTCCTCGCCCGGTAAAAAAAAATTTCCAAGAACTATTCCAAGAGTCAAATTTTAAATTTTGTATACTATAATTTTTTCTTCCCCCCAACCCCAATTTATTTATTTATGTTGTTTTTTCTTTTTCTTATTGAAATTATTTTGTATGGCAAAAGTCCAATGAATTTTCCAATTTCACTCGTGCAGCGTGCGCAGCCAAAACTTGGCCGTGACACACCGGTAGTTTTTTTCCTCACCCGGTAAACATTTTTCCCAGGACTTTTCTTTCTGAAAAATTGGGAGACGCTGTCCCCTGGCAGGGAGTCCGTCTCTGCCCGCTAGCGTCGTAAGGATTATCAAAACCATGGGGGCATGTGGTCAAGTGTTTGGTTTCTGTAATACTTGCTTCCCCCCGAACGCAGCGGGCGCCTCCAAGATCCGACCGTATCTCTTGAGGACGTTTTGCCGCTGAACTCGACCCGAAAATCAGAAGCTTGCTTATTTGTCCGGTTACTGGGCCAATAATTTTTCTTCTTGAAGCCCCTTACCAAGAGTGGCTTTTAGCAGTGTTTGGTAGTCCGAAGAATTTTCCAATTTCACTCCGGGAGCGTGCGCAGCCGAATTTTGGCCTTTACGCACCGGTAGGTTTCCGGTTTTTTTTCCTCCCCGGGTACAAACACATTTTTGTCCTATAATTATTTTTTTCCGAAAAATGTTTCGAGTTAAATTATTATTTTTTTTAATTATCTTTTTTTCTCTCCCCCCCCCCCCCACCCTAATTTATTCATTTATTTTTTTTCTTTCCTAACCCAAATTTTGGATGCCAAAAGTACGAAGAATTTTCCAATTTCACTCCTGGAGCGTGCGCAGCAAAAATTGGGCCGTGACACACCCGGTAGTTCCTTTCCTCGCCCGGTGAAAAAATTTTCGGACTTTTTTTTCTGCCGAAAAAAAAGAAAAGAATCCCCTCTCCCCCCTCCCCCCACTCCTAACCCCCAATTTTGTTTTTGTTTTTTACAAAAAAAAAAAAAAAAAAAAAAAAAAAAAATTCCCCTTCCCAAGGAGTCCAGATTGTATGGCCTCCTTCCACAACGGGACTCTCCAATCCAATTCGATACATAATACTCTTTGGGCTCTCCCACCACCCAGGCAGGCCTTGCCGACCCAGGGGCCCTCTGCCCCGGCACACCCTCGCCTGTTGTGTCCACTTCGTTCTCCCGGAGTTATGGACCGGGCTGCCCGAGCCAGCCGGTGGGGAGCGGAGCTCCGACGGGCCCCGCTGGGCTGTCCCTCCGTGTGCCTCCAACTTTGTACTTTGTCGTCATCCAGGAGGGCTCTCCCGGCACCCCATTCGACTACCCACCGCTGTTATTTGGCGAGGCTTGAAGGTGGGGGGGGGGGGGGGGGCGGAAGGGGGGGGATGCCACACTAGAATCTTACCCAAAATATATTATCATCTCACATAATATCACCTGCCACGATTGTTAGCGAGGCATGTCATTATTGAAATGTTAACGTTCTCTCTGCAGAACGGTTGGTGGCGCTGGCACTTTCCATCATGGCCGCCTCTTGAAATAATCGAATGACCTCTTCCGGATGCGGAAGTTTTCGCCCAAAAATGTGTCCCTACCGCCTCCGAATCAGCGATGGATGAATTACATTGAACACACCCACTTTGTATTCAGGTGCTTAGGTAGAGATTCTGTCGATCGGTAATTATTGGTAAGTTTAAGTTTCCTAAAAATAATGACATTCATGCTGCTACTCAAGCAGTGCTAGTGCCTACTGAAGTACGTACTACGGGGTAGAAGTACTGGACGAAGTACTGTACTACTTACTAGTAGTAAGTAGTACAGTACTTCTACCCCGTAGTACGTACTTCTACTCTTTTAGTAATAGTATGTAGTGCTAGTGCTAGACTGGATCATGTAACCCATGTAAATGTATACGTTCATTAACTGCCAAACCGTTCTGACATTCTGACACACCTATGTTCCATCACGTTGTTTTCGCACATTATTATTTTGACAATAGTTTCTGTTTCCCACCAAAAAGCACACGTTCACAAACTACCATGGCACTTATCAAGCTAAGCGGGTTGTCGGAACATAGGGCTGTCGGAATGAATGTTATGAATGCTGGTCAACTCGTATGCACGCAAACTCGTACGCACCAACTCGTACACACACACACACCAAGTCGTACGCACACCAGCTCGTACGCAAACTAACTCGTACACCCACCAACTCGTACGCAAGCATAATTCACTACCTGTTGACTCGGGGAAAAGGTTTCGCCGTTTTGATGCAAAGTTATTATAACTTATAATAATAATTCACTACGTGTTGACTTCGGGAAAAGGTTTCGCCGTTGTGATGCAAAGTCTAATAATAATGAATTGCGTTTTAGTTTTGTTTTTGTTTTCCCTTAAGTAATTAAACTTTGATTTGACGGATGGCATTCCCGCTAAAATCCGAAAGGTAGGGTTTATTTCAATTTGATATTTTTCTCAAATTTTGATAGTAAATAATTTTTGGAAAATAAAACAGATGTTTTGGAAAAACAAACTGATTTTTTGACCAGTCAGTATGACACAATATGAATAATATAATACCCCGACATGAACCACATCCATAAAACATGTAATCATAATTTTACGGTTTTATGTTTTACAAGTCAACTACTTGTCTTAGAGTGTCACTGAATTGGACAGCGCCACCATTTTATCAATCAAGTATCAATCATTAATTTTGAATTAATAATTCCCGCACGATTTTAGTGCTTTCGTTGTTTCCAATGTACAAGTGTCCCGTAATAAATACACCTGCGTCGAGTTTGTTTGTGTACGACTTTGCGTGTGTACGAGTTTGCGTGTGTACGAGTTTGTGGGTGTACGAGTTTGTGTGTGTACGAGTTGGTTGGCGCACGAGTTGACCAATTGGCGTACGGGTTTGCGTGTGTACGAGTTTGCGTGTGTACGAGTTGACCTGTTTCCGTCGGAATGGGGTTCAGACAACTCGTCCATTTGACAACTCAACAGTTTGACAACTCGACGGGTAAGACAACTCGTCCGGTCGGACAACTCGACGGCTGATTTGCAAAACAGTCAGACAAGTTGACTTTTGATCAGACAGCTCGACGGATGGAGTTCAAATCATTCTGGCAAAAGGAGGATTTGTGTGACAGCTAGCAGCTAGCTGTCCGCATGGCCTGGCCGCTCAGCATGGGGATGAATGTACTGTGACCGGGCACAGGCGTCCCCTGGGGGTGGGGGACAAACGCAAAGATGGCGGGCGTGCATGGGGTCATTCACGTGCCTGGCCTTGGGGCGGGGCGGAACTTTATGAGCGGGTGTCGGTCACTTCATACCCAAGTCACTTCGTACCCAAAACATCATACCCAGGTCACTTCGTACCCAGGTCACTTCGTACCCAGGTCACTTCGTACCCAAGTCACTTCGTACCCAAGTCACTTCGTACCCAAGTCGTTTCGTACCCAAGTCGTTTCGTACCTCGATTGTCTGCCAGCAGTCAAACTGGACAAAGAACCTTTCATGTATATCATGCGTTGTCGGGCGTGCGTGATTTATGTTTGTTTGTAATTGCCGGACTCGGGTTTACTAAAAAAAAGATTAAACTGAGTGGTATTATTCCGACCTGAGTTTTAGTCATTCAGATGGTTATGTGTTCATTTATTTCTTGCATGTGGACATCAGGACCAGCCTCACTAACCTTTGTAAAGTGTCCTGTGTTTATGAAAAAACAAACAAATTGATAATTAAACTAGAAAAAAAGGATTTCGAAAGCAAATCCATATTAACTAAAATAACAAAAATAAATAAAAATCCCACAACGCAGCTTAAAAAATGAATCTTTCTGCTCACCACTGACTCCACTAACAAAATGGATGTTTTCAGATCAAGATATAAAACCCGACGAATAAAAACAAGCTCAAGTCTACAAACAATTGCTCAAAATCAAATTCAAACTTAGTACTTGGGTACGAAGTGACTTGGGTGCCAAGTGACTTGGGTACGAAGTGACCGACATTCCTGAGGGCTACTGGTGGCCGGAGGCAGAGAGTGTCAAAGTGTCGGCAGCTGTAGGCGGTGGTAAATAAATGATGGCAGCTGTCCAATTCAATGACATTATGACTGCCGACTTGAAAAACATAACATTGCAAAATAATTTTCTTTTAGCACTGCGTTCAATTTAGCATATCGTCATTCTTTTTTGTGACACACAATCGTCATTCAATTTTGCAAAGCTGGTTCGACTGGAGATTTTACTGATTTAATTTTTTCAATTTCTTTAAGAGGCAATCAATTTCGCTAAATGAGAATTCAAGTACGACAAAAGAAATACGAACAAACAGATAAACTGTACTAGGCAACTGTTTCTTATCTTTACTTTAAATTCAGGCAAACCTGTTTTTCTTTATTTATGCTTCCAGTAGACTTTACATGGGGCCCAGGAGGTTTTTTTTTCTTCTTTGTTTTCTTCTTTATTCTTTTTTTTTTTTTGGGGGGGGTGATCTTTATTGGTTAACTGACCAAGACCTAATTTTGTATTGTGTTTGAATGGGGTGTTTCTTTATGTTTTTTTCCTGGTTTTTTATTGTTTATGTTGTTTCTTCCTCAACCATCAATTTGTTGGCGTGCCGGACATCTTGGCATATATGTTTGGGTATGGTTGTACCACTGCATGCCCTTCACTTGGGTGATGACATCAACGCTCTGAATGGCTGCTTCTTGAAGGAGATCGCACCTCCACTGCTGCATGTTCATTCCTGCTTGCTGGGCAGCCTGTCTGTCTCCGACACGTTGTTGCCACTCAGGTAACCCAAGTATGCGTTTAACTGCAGCCTTGAATTAGATTGCACAAATTGTAGAAATGACTGCCCAAAAATGAATTTGAATGACTAAACACACGCCTCAAAAAGCTCCTGCGAGTTTGAATGCTGCTTTGTTAAATTGTTAAATTAAATGATTATTTTGTTAAATTGAATGACGCAACAGTACATTTGACTTTTCATAAAACGAAATCAGATGACCCTTTTCAGTAGCGTTTGATTTCGCGCGAAATAGAATAGTGTAGTGGTTAAATTGGCTGCTCAATTGCCGAAATTTACTGAAAAAACCTATAATCGCTCCTTTCAAAGCCTGTACCAAGGAACCTGTAAAGTGCTCCGTTTGTTCTCAATTTTTACAAATTAAATTTTTTGCAAGTTGTCAGTAATTACTACTAGTTTAGGCCAGGAATAACACAGAGGCCATGGAGGTCATGGCCTACGTGGTTCTGTTTTTGACCTTGGTGCCCAACCAAAAGTTTTCCATCTTTTAAGATTGTCCTTTGCAAAATGGAAATATGGCCTTGCCGTCTAAAAGATGAAATGCCAGGCCAGGTGTGGGGACTGGGGCTGCAATCAAAGTGTTGACAGGAATGACAACAATATTTTCTACTAAACATTTCCAGTTGCACTTAATGGAATCATGCATTAGCCACCAAAACTGTCCATTTAGACATGGACTTACTGTAAAAAAAAACAGATTATAAACAATCCTTCTGTCACATGTACGGCACACTATTACAAAAGAGACTGGAAGACTCTTGTGTTCACGAGTTCACCCTATTTATTTGCACTCCACGTGATGTGGCAAACTGACGCGGGTGAAACTAAAGATAACAAATATATAGATACCATGTTAAATAACAAAAAAAGTACACACATTATAAAACCCTTTACGGGGAGTAGTCTCTCGTATGATTAATTTTACTGCTATTCATTATCTTCAGTATCTATTATAATGCTTAGAATTGTTTGTTAGTGTGTAATTTCTCGTTGCTGCGCACATACTAATGTTTCATAGCAATTAAATGAAACAACATTAAATATGAAGCAAGATACATCGATCTCTGGAGCAATTACTGAAAACTGATAGGGTGAGACCTAAACATTGAACACTTAAAGAATTAATCCAGTATTTTATCTCAACAACGAAATTTACTTATATAATATAAACTTACAATCGTTGTCGGGGGAACTCATTACTCCGTCCATACACATGGGAATAATTCTGTAATTTACTGCGGCATTCTGGGGTGCTGTATAGACATTACATAAACCAACAATAAATATGTGCACAGCAACGAGAAATTACACACTAACAAACAATTCTAAGCATTATAATAGATACTGAAGATAATGAATAGCAGTAAAATTAATCATACGAGAGACTACTCCAAAAGCCGGGAGCCGTATTAAGGGAACCAAGTGAGGGGGAGTTGGCTCACAAGGAAATCAAGAAAACGGTGCCTTGCCGAATTTACCAAATAAATGTATTTATACATAAGGAAAGTCTTATCATTTAAACTAACACTGTGAACAAGACAAGATTTACTTACGGGAGTTGACTACGAAAATGTACAGGAACAGAACAAAAAAATAACTCGAACTGAACTGAACGGAAGCTGGAACATAAATGACCCCTTTCTTTTTTATATCTTTACACAGGTACTCTCTTAAAAGATGTTTTGTGATAACTGGTGACTGCGATGTCCAAAACTCATTTGACATGTGAGGTCCAAAAATGGGTAAATATTGTTAGCAAACTATAAATTCACACAAAGAATTAAAAAAAAAAATTATATAAGAAGTAGGTATTACAAACAACACCTTGACTATCTACTGTGGAGGATGTTTGTTACTCCTCTTGGACCCCCAACATCTGCTGGGAAATTTTCTTTGGGGGGTTGGGGTGGGCACGTGGGTGATTGTGGCTCCTGCCACGCTGCACCCCCCCCCCCCCCCTCACCCACCCCAGCTGGACTTTTACCACACCATAGAAATTTCCCCCAGCACTAAAACTTTAACCATTAGATCTCATTTGGTGGGAAGAAAATGGTGTGAGGGTTTTGAGCATGTCTGATGGGATCTGGGGATGGTGGCTCCTGCCACGCTGCACCCCCCCCCCCCCCCCCAACTGGACTTTTACCACACCATGCAAATTTCCCCTAGCACTAAAACTTGACCATTAGATTCAATGAAACTACATGATGACAAATAATATCATTTTGAGCATGTCTGGTAGGATCTGGGGATGGTGGCTCCTACCACGCTGCACCCCCCCCCCCCCCCCACCCCAGCTGGACTTTTACCACACCATACAAATTTCCCCCAGCACTAATACTTTCACCATTAGATTCAGTGAGACTACATGATGACAAATAATATCGTCTTACATTTTATGGTTGACCATCGTTTGACACATGGATGCATAAGCAAGGTTTGACACATGATGGCATAAGCAACAAAAGAAAAACACACAAAAAAAGGAAAAACACACAAAAAAGGAATAGGGTGGCCACAACCACATGTTAAGGCACCTTGTGACCGTTTTCACCACTGAAACATGGAAAACAAACACAAACAATTTTAAGGTGATTATCAATAAGGTTATTGCATGGATGCCACACACAATTCATGAGCCAGATATGTTTTAAAAGTCATCATCATAAAACTATTTATGAATATTTCTCTTTTTATTCTTTTACTTATTGGTAATTGGCATTTTTCATTTATTTATAATTTACAGGCTTACAGGCAAGAAGTCTAATTATTGACGATGTACTAACCGGTGACTCTGATTATGCTTTCAAAGAAAGTGAGAATCCATGTAATCGTACGTATAATAAAAATTATCACTTTATAGAGTATAAAGCACTCGTATCAGTGAAATTAGTGCCTTTTGTTGGTGAAAATGTAACAATAGGAGACCAAGAGCACTGCAATAGCCCAAGAACATTCTGGTCAATTTCACAAGAAGTCTTAATCATTTTATTGCATGAGAATTCAGTAGACTTATAGAAGACAAGTTTGTTGAGAAGTACACAAAGAACAAAGCCTTATGCGAACTTAAGTTGAAACTGGATCACTTCGATTCAAATCTTAAATAGCGTGTCATTTTCGAACTTCAATCTTTACGATTGTTCAGTAATTTTTAATAGAATAGTGTTTTAGTTTTGTTAACTTTTACCTGGTTTAATGTTTCAATGTCAAAGAGAAGTTTTTGTAAATAAAAAGAAAACAAATTGTGCAAATTAACAATAAAAAAACAATCCAACAACAGTCTGTGGTATGTGTGCTGCAAGTTGTAAGGCAGCAATAATGAGCTATTGTACATGAACAATCTTATGTGTTTTATGAATGTTTATTATGGTTTAATTGTCATAATCTTCTTTTGGCCAGATTTATTGGATTTCTTTGTTACTGTTGACAGGAGGTGGTTTCAGCACAATGAAGAGAGATGTCATGGAAACCACTTGCTTGAGGCGAAAGTAAGATGGCAAGGAACTAGACCTCCATGCAGCAGTTAAATGGATGCTGAATGCTGATTTAGGACTTTTGTGGAATATTATGTCTTTTATTCCCACACTCAAAATAAATTCCCACTCTTCAAATGGCTGTTTTTATTTTATGTTTTCAAAGTTATACTCTGTTGTATATTCTGTATAAAATCTACCACTGCACAATGTTCATATTCAAATCCAGGTTTGTGTACCATCAACTTAGGCTATGTTTCATTTTTCATAGTGTTATTTTAAGAATCTGTTTATAACTAATGATTGAAAATTAAAATATCAAAGTTCAATACGCATAAATGGACTGTTTCTCCACCTGATATTATCAAGAGAGAAGATTATGTGGCAACCCTAAAAATCACCATATCTTGTCAATTTGGGTGCATAACAAACGCTGTAATTGTTTTAACCAAGTAACATTAATTTTGAACAAAAACACAGACAACCAGTATTTGACAAATAATGTGACCATCTAAAAATACAATGTTCAAAGTCACTCTTTGAGGTGTTTTGTAGAAAACTTATTGATTTGAGGGAATGTTTCTCCATGAGTGTAGTATTTTGCATTGTTTTCTTTTAATTTTGTTTTCCCCCCTTACACCAATGTGTATTAAGCACAGTATGCTCAGTGCTCAGGGAAAGCACTGAGCACACAGTGCTTAATACACATCGGTGTAAGGGATAAAACCAAATTAAAATTGTTCATCTCGATGCAACTATTTCTCTAATAAATTGTTTTCTTTATTTATAGATGTGTTAAGTTCTTTTCACAGAACATGCTATTGACATCACAATGCACAGAACCATAGGCAGCTAAAAAACATGATGTTACATTTTAAGGACAGACACACATGCACAAATACACACTCCCCCCCCCCCCCTGAAAAAACAAAAAAAACAAACAAAAACAAACTACAAACAGTTTTAAGAAAAAGGTTTGGTTCGTGTTCATTCGTAACTCCGATCTTTAAAACAAAAATGTACAACACCAGTTTGGCTTTGATTGTGTACTATTTGTTTCACTATCTCAAAATGGATACTTTTCTCTTGGTTTTTTTAGGTTCCTTCTTTTTCAGAAATTTGATCACACACCAACCAAAGATGTTTTTTAAAGTTGTGATTGTTTTTACTTTTTTCTTTTCTTTTTAAGGGGGGGGGGGTGTAAGCTCAACTTTGTCCCTAATTTTTAAGTGCTTGATTAACAGAAGCACATTTAGACCCAAGACTGAATGCCAATATAAAGGCTGTAATTTAGTATTTCTTTTGTCAAACAATGATTTCACGAACGTTTCTCTAGAATATTAAAAAATTTAATTGTAATACTATGGAAAGCATTGGAGTTAAATACAAACATGTAGATTGAAACAAGATATTGCTTGCGTTAAACATTTATTTTATCTTTTTGATGTAAATTTCCAATAAGCGATTACTGGCTAATAAACACAGTAAAGTCTTTTCCCAATCACAAGGATTATAAAAAAAACATGGGGCATGTGGTCAAATTCCTTTTGTGTATTGGCTTCTGTAATACATGCCCCCCCCCCCCCCCCGATCGCAGCGGGCGCCGCCAAAATCTGACCGTATCTCTTGAAAATGAAAGTAGTCCCTGATGGTGGCTGGAGCGCTTGGCACCATTCCGAAAGCATTGGGGAAACATCAATATGAAGTAGGGACAAATGTAAGGATAGATCTGTTACAGAAGGCGGCGCTTTGGGGAACTGCTAGGATCCTGAGAAAGACCCTTGAGATCCAAGGCTATGGTACGTAGCCCGACTGAGGAGTTACCGACACAAAGAAAAATGGGATCTTTCTTTTGTAATCATGTAATTATTAGTATTACTATCATTTTGACTGCATAGATGGAGTAGGCGCTAGACTTTTGGCCACGACATGCCATTAAAGACACAAAGAAAAATGGGATCTTTCTTTTGTAATCATGTAATTATTAGTATAACTATCATTTTGACTGCATAGATGGAGTAGGCGCTAGACTTTTGGCCACGACATGCAATTAAAGAATAATGTATAAGTTTTTTCCTTCTACAGAGAAAAAGAAGATCTTCCCTCCTTATCTCCAGCCAAGCACCCTAACGGTCAGTATCCGGGCTCCCCAACGCACCCTGCGACAGGACAGCACAGGGTGAAGACCTTCGGGAATGACAACAGTAGCCTGTGTCGACAGTCTCGCTCTCAGAACTCCAAACCTATCCCTGATGTAGTTACAGGTACCATTGTAAATCTGAACTGAGCGAATTCGATTTAAGCATTTCTTAAATCAAAAGAGCTCTCCAGCAATTGGAGTTACTTTTTCTTTTTCAAAATGGAGATTATTAGCATTTCAGGATTCAGTAGAAAAAGAGCTTTCAAACAGTTTCCAACACTTGGGATTGTAAGACACTGCTCCCACAATTTTTCTTTTTTCAAAAGGAGAAGAATTTTGGGGGACTTGACAGTTGATTAGAGGGGGCGTGATGTAATGGAAGCACGCTTGCTTAAAGGTGATTATCTTGTCACACTTTCCATGGTTATTTAAGTTCCACCTTTAACCCTAGTAGGGAAGTTTTCAACTAGCCTGTTCGATTCCTCATGATTAAGTTGAAATTGTATTTCTTGCAGTCATAACACTAAAAAATGAGACAAAATTTGCTAATGTCCTTGTTTTTCCTTCTTCTTTCTTTCATTCAAGGCGTCTTGTATGCAGGCTCAGGGGTGGGGGCATCTCGTACTGGTGCAGCACAACTTAGGAAACCAATGAGAACAAGCCCAACTAGAGGCGGGGTAGGTACCCAGGGTTTTTGTGATATGGAAGGATGTGGTAGAGGTCGAGTTTGAGATGGAGTCATCATCTAGTCAAGGGGGGTTTGAGGTTTTAAACACAGTCCAAAACGGTTTACATAGTAATAACAACAATGATAATAGTAATAATAACTAGACATATTGCATTTGTGCACAAATGCCGAGCTGTTTCGTCATAACTTTTTCAAATTACTCAACTGAATTTGAAAGTTTTTTTTGTATTCAAAGCAGTTATGACGTATCAAGCCTGTTTAAAAAATGTTTTTGGATTATACCACGTTTTGTAAGCAATTTATGACTAAAAGGTGCAAAAAAAAAAAAATCATAAAAAATCATGTGATGACGTCATCATGACATCATTTCAAAATTTACAAGAACTTGTCAATATCTAACAGCCTACCAAGTTTCAACATGATCGCACTAATACTTCGGGACTTATACGACTTCAAAAAAGGCACCTTTAATGCCGCGTCACGTGACCCCCGATGACGTCATCGATCTGAAACTTCACACATATGATGGCTGCCTGACGGTCAACATGTGTGTAAATTTTGAAGTGATTACACAAAACTTCTCCACACACATCTTCAAAAAGTCCATTTTGAACAGTTTTCAACCTGCCGCTAGAGGGCCCTCTTGTGTATTGTGACGTCATCGGTATTTTTATTTAAATGCACACCCTTGCCAGACACTAACATCGTTGAAAGCGTTTTCATAACATTTAGCACTTTTGAATTACGAGGCACTTCCGGTTTTGACCGGAAGTAGAGGTCATGTGAGGTCACGCACACTGAATAAAATGAAGACCTAATTTATCCCTATACAATCCCGCAAACAGAAACCTACGGTCTCTTGTGGCTGATTTGTTACTGATTTTCAAATATTTAAGTTAGAAACCTTTAAGATGACGTCACGTGACAGGTGATGACGTCATCATGACCTCATTGTTTTGGGATCATTATTGCACCAATGCCTTTCATCACTGAAAGTTTCATTGTAATTGCTCTGTAGGAACTATGCAAAAGGCCGCTTTGACCGAACGTGCTTTATGTCAATAGCCTTTTTTACAGACAAATAAATAAAGGAAAAAAAAACTTTAACGAAAACAAGAGCTGTTTCGCAGCGCTGCGCTACGAAACAGCTAATAAAAACAACTTTAACGAAAACAAGAGCTGTTTCGCAGCGCTGCGCTACGAAACAGCTAATAATAACTTTGTAAGATTTGGCAGGTGAAAATGAAAGTAGTCCCTGATGGTGTCTGGAGCACTTGGCACCATTCCGAAAGCACTAGGGAACCATCTAGATGAAATAGGGACAAATGTAAGGATAGATCTGTTACAGAAGGCGGCGCTTTGGGGAACTGCTAGGATCCTGAGAAAGACCCTTGAGATCCAAGGCTATGGTACGTAGCCCGACTGAGGAGTTACCGGCACAAAGAATATGCTGTGATAACATGAAATATTAATAACTCCTAACTTCTAGGTATGAAGTAGAGATGAGAAGTAACTCGGAGACGGGTTCTGGAGAGACTTGTATCAGCAAGTGCGGAATTGAATACGTTTAACAATATGGTTCGCGGAATATCATGTGGTTGACGAAATATTGTCAACAGACTCAAAAAGATGAGTCTTAAGACCTGTAAGGAGTCAAGTACATTTACATGAGTTGATAGGGAGATTATTCCACAGCTTTTAATAGGTGAAGAAATAAAGCTTGCACACCACTTTGTCATAACAATATTCATACTTTAGGGAAAACAAACAAGCAAACAAACACCCCAACAAACACCCCAACAAACAAACAAACAAACAAACAGACAGACAAACAGCTGAACAGGTTCTGTGATGGCAATGATCTTTTAAATTCATAAAACAGACTTGTTAGATATTTTTTAATTATTTATTATTTTTTAATGTTCTTTTTACATATAGGCAAAGACTACAGTATCATAGAGGAAACATTAACTTTAAACAATGTTAACATAGAAACGAATTATTTAGGCACCTTGTCAATCCTAGTCTAGGATAAGTTGCAGAAAAAAGTGTCCACACAATCTGAATAATTGAAGGGTACGTTGCAGAAGGATTTTTTCAGAAGTCAACTAAGGTACCTGATCTGGACCACCTGCTGGTTTTCAGTAATTAAGAATCTCAAGGTATGTGGTGTGGTTTAGTCATCTTGTCAACAAATCGAATGATCTTCTTGCGACACTTTCCCCACCACATATTTGGACTGCTTAAGGGTATCTTGGGTTGGAAAATCATCTGTTAAAAAGTCTATCCGCAAGTTATCCAGGAATAGTTTTTAGAAGGTGCCTTTAATCCAGTGATTTGTGTTATTTCTCTACACATTGTACTTTGAGCTATTAGATAAATAAACACAAACTACTGAGAGATATTACAACTGAAACAAACAATATGTTGTTTGAAAGTGTTTTCCTTGCAAAACATGGAATACTTATAATTAATTGAATGAAAAACAATCGTGAAACATCATTGGTTCTTTGCAAGAGTAAATCCATTCCGATTGTTACAGTTCATAAGAAACATATATTAACCTTAATTACTATCGGTGCGCTCTCCTGTCCAACTAGCCTTTTGTCAAGGCCTTCATGGCTTGGACAGTTTCATAGAGCCGCGATCCCAAGCGACTGGAAGGGGAGACCACGCACTTGAGTGGCGAAGCCGCGAGGGCCTTTTCCAACTTGTTTGCGGTTTCTAATGTTTTTCCTTATAATCTCAATTTTGTCTACCCAAACGGTAGCTGAAGTCCAAACCATACAGAAGCGACGAGGGTCAGCGGGTCAGCATACATTAACAAATTAACGGCGAATGTCTTGTCGTTTGTATCATCAGATACTTGCATACAAGTTATGAATAATGCACGTTTCATACTTTACAAATAATTCATAAAAAATAAACTGCAAACAAGTTGGAAAAGGCCCTCGTGGCTACGCCACTCGGCGTGCGTGGTCTCCCGTTCTAGTTGCTCCGCTGTTTACAAAGCTGTCCAAGCCACGAAGGCCTTGACAAAAGGCTACTGTCCAACTGGCTCTCTCCACAAAATACTACAAGGAACTGTGGAGACAATGTTCACAGTGCCAGAGCCATGGGGTTCCCATATAATACCAGCTGTACAAACAGAAGAAACTCATGCACCCATTCCTAGCTAGAAGGTATGTTACTTTGTGGAAGTTTGTGACCTGTGTGTAGATGGATTGCACATGACTTCCTTGACCGCCATCTTTGATTACAAACAATGAAAACTTTTGGCACTTTGCATTCTCGAATGAAGGAGATTCATTTCTTCATACTATTCAGCTTTGTAAACATTTTCTATCGCTCGGTCTATTCCAAAACATGGTTCCCCGAAAAAATATTTGTACAGACAAAATAAAAATAATATGACAATATTCAAAACAACAATACTTGATAGTTAAAAAGTTTTAAAAATTAAACACTTCGGTTCCCATCTATTTTGCTCTAGGGAGCGTCTCAAAAGTCACGAATGGACTTGGCGGGAAGTAAAGTTACCCATAGCAATATGACTGCCAGAATCTGCTGGACTGCATCATTTTGCCAACTACAGAAACTACAGGAACATTCACCCACGAAAGAATGATAGACGTTGGCATTTTGGCGTTCCAGCGGAACCGACCGATCCAAGTGGAATACTTAACCAACCCAATTAGAATGTTCCCACCACTCTGACTTTGTCAGACGCTTCCTCAGACAGACGGGGGAGGTACAGGTGTTGCTGAAGAACTGTCTACTTTATTTAAGCAAAGATTTATATTGGTGAATGGCTGACGGAATACCTCGACCAAACTTACAGGGTACATGATTAGAGGGGGGGGGGGAATGTAGAGTTAAACTTGAAAAACTTTGTACTTTGTTTCCACTGAACAATTTTTATATGAAAAATTGTCGCAACAGTGCAAAAATGCTGTATCTTGATTTTGCAAAAATGTATCTCGCATGAAAATGCTCAGAAAAAAAATGTCTCATCTTGGAGTACTTGTTTTGTGTGTACATACATGTACGAGCTGTTTCAAGTGAGATACAACGTTTTGACACTTTCAAACTTGCGAGTTCGTGTAACTTAAGTGGTCTTTCAGTTTTGACACTCATTTCACATGAACATTTTTACCCAGGTCACTGGGCTGCTTATTTTGTTCCATAAATCATGTCAGCTCCCTGGGGAGTATACAGCCTGTGCTGCCAAGCATGTAGTGCACCAAGCTAAATTTGTCATAAGAATTATCTCTGCCCTCTCAGGTGTTAAGATCAAGGTCAATTTAGTTTCATTTTATATTTTGTCTCAGGTACACAATTACTCCTGGATGAAGACCAGCAATTATGGTTAACTGTCTGGCTCAAGAACACAGGAGTCATGGCCGAGGTTCACATCATGCCTTATATGCAGCAGTTTGTTTCTAATTATAATACTATCATCCAATCAAATGACAAAGATCTACCCAGATGTTATATAAAACAATTAATAAGGAATGTTATGAATTCGTGCAATGGAGATAAATTTTAATTTGTTGAAAGTAAAATGTTCTTTTCAACTTCGTTGAATGAACCATTCCAGATTTCATCTCATGAAAATATTTCACCATTGCACTTATAAACATTTGGTACTTGTATAATATTGTGTAGATGAATCCATCGCATAATATATCAAACAGAATAAGCTAATATGAAACAAAGGTGTCACATACATGTACATGTGTACATTACTTGTATTTCGTCACATCAGTGCAAAAACATCCTATCTTGATTTTGAAAAAATGTATCTCGCACGAAAATGACCAGTGCAAAAACGTCATATCTCAGAGTGTATGTACTTGTTTTGTGTGTACATCTATTTTAAGTGAGATGGGAAGTTTTGACTATTTCAAACTCACGGGTAATGTTAGTGCTATTTTAGAACATTTTTGCACTGACATGACGTTGTGTGTACGCCCGGAACATCCTTTTGCTCCCCTACATTGTGAGAACATGTCATCTCTTTCATTACAAGCTCTTGGTTGAATGTAGAGATAAAGTACACAAACATTCTGTACACTTTTAAACTACGTGTTGTACCCAAGTAGGTGAGTTAAAAAAGGACAACAAAATAGATGAATCTTCTATTTTGGTGTCCAGTTATATTTTGCACTTGCAAGAGGTATCCAACCAGACAACCTCATTCCCATGGGTGTACAATTTTGCAGGGCCATTTTAACGACATAAGGGGACGATGATTCAGCATGCTGTTCATGGAAATGAGGTTGCCTTCCTGGCTCTATTCAGCTACCTGCTCAGGCACTTCAGGTTGTTCACCCTCCTGCCGGGGAGGGCTATCCATGGTAACGTCAACCTCAATCTGCCCCTGGTTTCCTTCGGAGAACTTGCTGTCATTGTTGTCGTGGGTATCATTGTTGTCATGATGCTCGTTGTCGCTCCGATGAGGATCTGGTGATAGGGAGGCACGTTTGGGACTTAGAGACCGCGACGATCTGTTTAAAAAACATAGAAAGCAAATTATTTTAACAGTAGTAAAAGACGCAAAAAACAATTATTGTCCAAATAAGGCCTTAAAAGTATCCAATGAGACTTACTCAATGAAGCTCTTGAAGAAACCCGCAAACAAAGGGGGTTAATACAAATACAAGAAACGCCAGGGGAAACCCGCGCATCTCAATTGAACAGCTGCCAATCATTGTACAACAGCTCGGAAAAAAATCAAGCACAAAGTCTAACTAGCCAGATACAAGTAACTGCTTGAGAACAAACTAGCAAGTTATGCATCATACATTGTGAATGTTGCACAAAACATACTTGCGAGCATATGGGATTCGTGCCCATGGTGGGACAGCGTGGTTACATGTGTGTCAGAACAGGTGCTCCCTCTATTTAAACATAACTCTTGCAGGATACATTGTAAATACTAAATAATCTAATTTTTGCAAATTTAATCAGATTTAGGGAAAACAATAATGCCAATGTGTCTGGCTCAAGGACCTTGCTCAGATCGCTGCTTGAAAGAAGACTAACAACTAATGCAGTATACAATCATTGTAAATATTTCACAAACAAATCCTCACATAAATCAAGCGTACCACGAAGTGACCTATCTGTCAGAAATTTTACACTTTACACATCAGGTTTTATACAAATTATTAATAAATGTATAATACTCATTACTGTTAACATTTTTAGAAAGTTTCAATACCTAATACGTAATAGTTTGGTAATTACACTAATTAGTAAAAACGACGTATCACTAGATTTGCCATTTTGTATTTTCCAAAGTGACCTATCTCGATACGCAACTTTACCAATGATATACAAAGTGCTACAGAACAGTTCAGGCATCCCTATGTGACAATTATATTTTCAGGCAGTGACCTTATCTGAAAGCGTGGTATTTTCACGAAGTGCCCATTCGCAATAGGTCTCAATATGCAATGTGTTTGTACACAGCGCTCTATGGGCAAAACTTTTTTTTTCTTCATTTTCCTGAATTGAGTTGACGCATGTGTTTAGGAATTAATTACTAATTAAAATAGTTGCGGGAATGAAAACATTGTCAGTTATGTACAAAAACAGTATTCAACTTTATTTGTAGTAAAATTTGTAAACTTTAAAAATAGTAAGCAGACTCCGAAACAGCAGTTTGAAGAATAGTGCAACTTCAATCGCTAATTTCTCCAAACACCTTTTGGGGCTGTGAACAAGATAGGTCACTTTGTGGCACGCATGACGAAATAATAAAAAATGTACAGCTAAATTGCCAATGTGTCTCGCTAGGAACTAGCTTAACCAGCCAGATCATGGCTTGAGAGAAGACTAACAATCAATGCAAAAGGTGCACACTTCAATTCTTGCAAATTAAATCAAATAAAAAATAACAATGTAATGTGCCTGGCTAAGGAACTGGCTTTACCAGCCAGATCACTGCTTGAGAGAAGATTCACAATCAATGCAACTTTGTATGGCAAATGTTGCACAAATACATTTTTGCAAAGCTAACCAGCTAGTTGTGGACAACAAGTGACTCAAGGACCTAGCTTAGAGAGTGTCTCAAACGTTGGAATGGTAGAAACGTTCCGATTGGATCAGATAAGTTTCCAATTTATTATTCCGTAGGACTACCGAAACGTTCCATTGGAATGTTCAAAATACTTTTGGCACAATGATGCGGTCAATTGATTGCAGGCTTAACTTTTGAGACGCTCTCTTAACCAACCAGATCGCTGCTTGAGGAAAGACCATTATTTATACAATACACAGTGCTTGTTGCAAAAAGAGGGTATGGATTAACTTTCTAAAACAACAGCAACTGCAATCACAGTGTTAGGGGAATGACAAATATTCAGAGTAGCATATTTGGAGGGCTTGGGAGGGATGATTATGCCCCCACCTCTGGTTACGACACTGATACTAAAGAATGAAAAAGTACAAATAACAACAGCCAATTTGCCCGTCATACATGTTAATACTTAACTCGATTTCACACAGCTCTGCCATGTACGTGTACATGTAAAGACAGTTTCAAAATGAAAGGCAAGTTAAATGACAAAGCCTGGAGTCATTGTACAAATGCAATTTTACAGAAACAAATGGACAATCTGTACTTGTCGCAAGTCTCAGTTTTTAATAAAAGGATCAAACCCATGCAAATTTAGTGGCTTTTTGCTACTATCCCAGCCACAGAATTTGATTCCTACCTACCTCTCTTTTCCGTCTTTAGAGCAGCTACGAGACCTTTTCCCAGATCGTGACCTTGAACGACCGTGAGATCCAGATGGTGACCTTGATCGATGATCCTTTGACCTGCGCTCTGCTGACCTTGACTTCCGCTCCGCTGATCTGGATCGGCGCTCACCTGACCTGGATCTGCGGTCAGGTGACCTGGATCTGCGGTCACCTGACCCCGATCTATGATCACCTGATCTGGATCTGCGATCACCTGATCTTGATCTTCGGTCACCCGATCTGGATCTTCGATCATGTGATCTGGATCTGCGATCACTGGACCGGGATCTGTGCCCACCCGATCGTGACCTGCGCTCTCCTGATCTAGACCTGTGGTATCGGTCATTTGACCGTGACCTTGATTTACGGTAGCGGTCACGTGATCTGGAGGGTGACCGGCGACTATGGCGGCTGAATTGAGGAGAAAAAAAAAAAAAAAAATAAATCAAATAAAAGTTCTGGATGAAAATGTTCAAACCTCAAACTCAATTTATGTCTGCTTAAAAATCCTTTCACTTTCAAGCATTTTAATCAAAAATCTTCTAGTGTCCAATGGGAATCCTTCAACATTAGATGGATTTGCACTTGACATCATTTACCTCCATCTTTGATGAAAAACAATGGAAAAGTGCAGGAAACAATGGAAAAGTGCGCATGACTCTCGGCCAATGATAGCCTTTCACGCATGCATGTTTCATCAATGATGGCAGCCAATGCAAGGGGTCTATTCCTAACTCCATCTATGGTTTACAACATTGTTTCCAATCATGTAAGGTTTAAAATTTAAGAAAGACTTCTCACTCTCAGTCTGACGACTGGCATGAAATCCTGGCCCTAGGAAACATGGCAAGTCTCATGCATAGTCAAAACACTAATTTGGAGTTCCCACTTATTATGACTGCTTTAATGTAGCAACCTAGTACTTCATGAAGGCAATGGAGGCACGTGCCATTATGTCCTGTTCATTACCTTGGTTCCCTGTGAAATGTTTCATATGGAGGTAACAGAGGCAATTGCCTCTATTCCCCCGGTCATTGCCTTGGTGCATGTGCAACTTGTACAACTAATGTGTATGAAACAAAAACGCATAACTAAACATTCATGCACGAGACTTGCACAGACAATGAAAAGCATGTGACCCCATGTAACACAGAAGAAGGGCTCAATCATGAGGACTTGAGGGCAACTTACGGCCTTCTTTCTCGACTTCGACTACGAGATCGATAATTCCGTGGTGGTGATCCATATCTATGACAAATAATAAAATTCATGATGAATTTGTGAACCAGTCCTTGCATACAACTGACAGTTACATGTACTTTGTTCCTCCGAATACTGTTAGGCTGTGTCTAGATCAAGCAACTCCTGCTACAGCTATGGCAACAAACGAGGGAGAAACGACCTTAATCCTTATTAGCATTCAGGCCAGTGTTGGTTCCAAGACATTTCAGATGTGTAGTCACGAAAACCTAACCAATGTCTAAACCGCTACCATCCCACCAACCACTTGCCCGAAAGGGCACTACCATACCTATAACCGCTATCACAGCTGTTCGTTGGGTGATAACCGCTGTTATAGGAATGATAGCGCCCTCTAGTTTTGACAAGGTTTTTTTCGTGACTAATAATGACTGGAGCGCTTTAGTCTACAAGACTACATTCAGGCCATAGCCACTGCTGGAGCCATTAGTTTGGCTATGGCTGTTTGGCTGCAGTGACAACACAGACTTTTTCAGCAATCTGGCCATATCAATTGCTGAAGCTACTCAATCTGACACAGCCTTAGATTGGAGCTATTGGTCACGCAATGTATCCTGGGAGTTAACTTGGCGAGTGCAGGAAGTTCCAATATCCACTTCAGATCACAAAATCAGAAAAAAAGCTTGATAGTCAAGGATTAGAACACCAAAGAGTCAGCTCATTGTCAGAAAAATACTTTACAAAATCTTTGTTTTAACTTGAATGTCAATCATGAAAGACCAATTCTAGAAAGCACTCAGTAGTACTTCACTACAAATAAAAGAAAAACACCGTTCCGGCCAGTCTTTAAAACTGGGGTGGGGGGTGGGGGGTGGCATTTGAACCCGAATGACTGGTAGAAATAAACTCTGTGAAGTTTGTATTAACTTTTGTTTTAGCTTACATGCATGTTTCATAGATCTAGTGGACCTGTTTAAAATGTTACTAGTGTCCACAAGTATACATGTATACCAGCCAAAAATGTCATCCATGTACATATACTAAGTGTTTTTTGTTATCCCGTTTTCTGCCAAGTTTTGGAAAATGGTGGTTAAGAATGAAAACAGCAGATTTTAGAAAAAATAGTGTACTGTATGTAAAGTAAGAACAGCTTTTAACTATATTAAGAGCATTCAAACTGCTTAATTACAACAACCAGGGATGATTGAGAGTCATTGCTGAGAAAAAGGTCTGAAACTCGGATCCAACTTTTTGGAGGTATGTTGAAATGATGACATTTCCACCTTCCGGCAACCCTTGAGGTTATACATTTCAAGGAGCTTATATGAGAACAGTATCCTCAGCACTAGAGAAGTAGATTAAAGAGCATGATTTATTTATATATGAAGGAAATAACAGCTACATTTGTTCACTGACCAGACATTAAGAAGTCTGAATTCAGCTAAAAGTTTGAAATGTTGTATTCCTGAACACTTCTATATATATGTTAGTGAAAGATAAAGGTATTTTAGCATATCTAAATTTTTGAACAGTGGGTCCAAAAGACAAACAGGCAATCCTCTGGCTAATACCATTACCAAGCTGTGAATGCAGTGAACAGGGTTCTACCACACACCTCTGTCTGATGTAAAGACTCAAACCTGACCTGGACATTGTTACTTGGTCTTGGGGGTTCTGGCCACAATGGAACGGTGTATACAGTATCTAAAAACAAATCTGCTGTGTTAGTCATGTCACCAAAACCTGGATTACAAAAAAGGGCAGCCTCAGATTCAAGACTTAGTTTAAACAAAAGCACTAACCACCACCAGCAATTTGGAGCGAGGAAATTGGAGGAATTGAAGACAAGAGTGCTGCGATGAAAATCCGCTGAAATATTGACCGATTTTCAGAGGTGTATTTCTTCAATTTCTTCGGTGTGTAGAAATGGTGGATGTTTGGTTGTCCGTAAACGGTGCGATTTGTCAGGCCCCCAAATGGAAATTGGTGCCAAATGGCACCCTCTGATGATGAACGCAGAATTGGGTGTGACCGTTACCAGCTGCAATGCATACTGGGTGGAACACTGCCCGTTGGTTGGTTGGTTGGTTGGTTGGTTGATTGATGATGAAGGGTAAAGACCGGGGTCAGAGTGTTGACCGAGTGCTGATTGGACAAGAATGGTCACATGGTGGTGAGAATGGGAGATGATTGGTTGAGAAGGTTGTATCAATTTCGATTCCCTGTGAGGTCAGCGGGATTAAATCAAATGCCATGTTTAGGACAACAACAAATACAAATTTAAATCTCGTAAAAAAAAATAAATACCCAAAATATAAATTTGCTTAATGTACATGTAAGTCCATTTATGTGCAAGTTCCAGTCCTTCTGATTTGAAAATCCCAGGCGTGTGAAAAAAAGCACACCTCGATTCTTCGTGTGATTTTTGTGGCACAGGCTGGTCACTTTAAAGTCGGTTTTCTTAAAACTAAACAGCGGGTAGTGATGTACTTAAAACAACATGGCAAGGGATCTTGTGAAGGTAGAATTGGTTGTACACTGGACACTTTATCATCAAAATCTCCCATGATTGATACTTATTTATCTAAACACTCAAAGGTGCATACAATTGTCGAAGCTAAAAAAAAAATTGAAAAAAAAGAAAAGAAAAACGGAAGTGAAGTTCACAAACTTGCGTTTTTGAACGATCTTATCCCCTAATTTCTGCCCTTAATAATACCATGGAGGTCTATTTTACCTACATGAAAATAGTTTTTTCACCAACAACCATTTCCATGGATTCGTGAATAAAGGATCGCTTGTTTAAAACTTCTTTTGCAATACATTTTCGATTGAACGATTGGTCGACAATGCACATTGGGGAAAATTGTGCGGCGAGAGCGATATGTTTATAAAGGAGTACGAGGTTACAATTTTGTATGATATATCACCGGAAGGAGGTCGCGATTAGACTCCACCGCACTTCTTCTAACCCCTGGAAAATCGAGTTGTGTGTTTCCCTACTCGCCTACGTATTGTAGTATATAAAATGGAGGAGAAAGCCAGACTAACAATGTGCATGCGTGTTTTAACGTTCGTTTACTGAAATGAACGATTGCAGCTAGTAAATATCAAGACTAGGGACTTTATCACCAGAATTTTGAAGTATTTTGAAAATTACAAACAATTAATTTTACGACGTTATTTTATTTTACAAATAATGAAGTATGAATTCGCTGGAAATGTATGCCAAGGCGTGCATTATAGAGAGATCAGGCGTGTGATTTTTCGCACGCGTGAGGAAGCTTTTAGGAGTGCGATGGCGTGCGGGTGCGATCGCACGCCTCAAATCAGAAGGACTGAAGTTCAGTTTTCAAATATGTGAACATCATTTATTAATGATGCTACAAATTAAAGTATTCAAAAAAGCAACACAAAGCAATGGGAGACTTTAGAGACGATAGAGGGCTCCCGCTTACAGGGTCCTTTTCCATTGTTCTCAGCAACGAGAACAATACAAAAGTACCGGAGACTGGGACGCCCACCAACTATCGCCTCAAAAGTCTCCCATTTCACAATTACAAAAGAAAAACTGACCACTGATGTATTAAAATAGCCTAACAAACTGCTAACTTTTTATGGTATTGCAATACACAATGTACTTGCTATATTTTTAACCAATGATTTGAATTTTGACCAACTTTGTAACACACTAAATTTGCAAGTACTTTCTAAACATTTATTGCATTATACTTTGCCTTCTAGATGTATTTCTGGCAAATAAAACCAATGCTTCACATGTATCTAGAAAGCCTAGCTACATGTAGAAAGTAAGCAGGAATGCTTGGTCTTAGATACGCGCGGATGTGGCCATAAATTATGCAATCATGGAAGGAAAATCCACATGGTTTATGTCTTATTACTATTAGTCTAAATTGAATAGGTCTCTAAAGCAGAAATAAGGGAGGCTTATTTTGTTATCAAAGCTGAACTCCCATTAACTCTGGCAAAGTCAGGGCTCAAAATTTACACTGGACCGCAGGTCTGAGGTCAGTTATTTTATATCAGACCAGTACACTCAAGTCTGGTGGTCTTGTGTTTTTTAATTGAATAGTAGTACCTCATTGTGTAATGTCCTATAAAAGAAGAATCAAATGTTCAAATGTTGATGCTTAGTCTGATAAATATCTTTCAATAAGACAAGTGAGACAAATCTTCTCTTACTTCTCTTAGAGCTTTTAAAATAAAAACTGTGTAATTTCAAAATTTGTATTGTGGTCTTGTAAAACAAACTCCGGTCAAGTAAAGATTTAAAGCTACAAGTCATGTGGTCTTGTGGATTTTTCCCCCAAATTCGAGCTTTGAAAGTCTTGGGCTGATTGAATCGGCCCATTTTCAGACTGTCTTTTAATTTGACCCTATTTTGACCTGATTTATAACGCATTTGTATTGGTTTTTAATCAACACCATGTGACCTTATACATGTTATTATGACCTTTCTGAAAGTTCAGGCTGTGACCAAAAAAACGTTTAGTATGTCAGCTTTGAACTTGCATAAACTTTGATAACAGTTATTGTTTCTATAAAAAAAATATTTCCATTTCCCGAAAAAAAAAAATAAAAAAAATAATGGAAGAAATTCTCAGCATAATAAGGCACAGCAATATAATACAGGGCATTACAAACTCTGGTTACAAGTTGTTGGCCTTGTTTATTCCAACCTTATTTGCTTGGTATGTGTTTTATTGTGTTGATTTTACCTTCCGCCTCCACCACCACCACCGTAGCGAGATCGGGGTGGCCCTCCTCCATATCCGCCTCGGGAGCTTCGCCTCTTCCCACTCGCCATCTCTACTCTGACACGCCGTCCACATATCTTTCTGTTAATGTAAACAAATTATTACGTACTTTGTAAACGAATTGATGGATAATAAACAACGGAAAACCAAAAATCTACCTAGGCCAATGGTTCTCCCTTCAAGACAAAAACCAAGCTGGATGACCAAGCTGGATGACGAGCCTTTGGAAGATACAGCACCATTATGAAAGGCAACCTTCCAATGTGCCTGATAAGAAAAGTGTATAACTAGTGCATCCTCTCTGCAATTTCATACACAGCTGAAACCTGCACACTTACATCAAAAATGGAAAGAACCTAGCAACAGCTCAACACAACATGGAAAGAAGTATACTTAAAATCACGTTCAAGAGCAGAAAAACAAACAAATGGATTAGGAAACAGACCAAAGTTCAGGACATCTTAGGAACAGTAAAAACAAGAAAAAGGAGCTGGAAGGACACATTAGCCGCACACCAGATAACGGTTGGGAGCTCAACGGGCACCATGAGGCCTTCATCCTGAAGTGGATCGACAAAGGCTGAAAAATCCAAAATCAACTACAAAGCTACTAAATACACTCATAAAAACTTTTAAATTTGGTGCTTTTGTGAATATCCAGTGCTTTACCTTCCATCGAGCCCTCTCACAGCGTCTTCAGCATCCCTCGGGTCTTGGAACTCAACAAAGGCAAATCCTGCTGGGTTTCGAGCCACCCAGACGTTGACAATGGGCCCATAGGTCTCAAACGCCCTCTCCAGCTCATGTTTAGCTGCTCCGGAGCCAAGATCCCCAACGTACAATTTGCAGTCCAAAGGCCCTTGATCTCGCCAATGAGACATGGTCTGATGTTTTGAGGTTAAAGTAGCTGAAATCAAGAAAGGCAATAGAAATGAGCAATACAAGTTAAGAACAGAACTTCAGAAGTTATACATATATTTACAAAAAAGTTGCATATAAAATTACTGTAGTAGTACTACACTTTACTAGTCCCTATACTAGGTAACCGGTCACTTCGGCACCTTGCAAACTCGGCACCTTGCAAACTCGGCACCCACAAACTCGGCACATGCACAAATACAAATTCGGCACCCG
This sequence comes from Pisaster brevispinus, assembly GCA_023634235.1. Classification (NCBI taxonomy): domain Eukaryota; kingdom Metazoa; phylum Echinodermata; class Asteroidea; order Forcipulatida; family Asteriidae; genus Pisaster; species Pisaster brevispinus. The sequence goes on from JAMKCF010000018.1 coordinate 74,734, forward strand.
TCGAAAACGGCCGGTTTACCGCTGCGTGGTACATGTAAACATGGAGGTAATTTCATTGATGATTGATACAAATTTTATCTGGAGAAACAGAATTGCTACATTCAAGATCTTTGGACTGTGTGAAAGACCCTGTAGTATTTTTAAAATCTTACACAAAGTGTGACCACCTCGTAACCTTTACTTTTAAAGTTTAAAATATACTATGAGCATGTCAAAAGGAAGTTATCATGAGATGATCTTTTGACTAAATTAAATTATGGGGAAAGCTTCCTCCATATGATTAAATGTAAATCACCAAATAGACCTTCTCCGTGTTAGTCGGATTTTACAGGGACCACAGGCAAAGAACACCAAAGGGACCACGGGCTTAGCGTTCGCAAATGCCCCTCTATGATGCTACCCTCTTTTCACGTGAAATCCACGTTTGCACCATTGTAAATCTAAATATAGAGAAAGGATTAAAAAATCCCTCAATCATTTTTATTGTTTAAGTACATGTACGATACTTTAATTAACCACTTGACACTTCTTACGAAACAGGTAGTGATTGCTTGGTGCCGAGTTTGTTAATCAAAAATAGGCTGGTGCCGAGTTCGTATGGTGCCGACATTCTTGGTGCTGAGTGGGTGCTGAGTTTGCAAGGTGCCGAGTTTGCAAGGTGCCGAGTTTGTGGGTGACGAGTTTGCTACGTACTACTATTACGAGTACGTACCTACCTCTCTAGAGGAGTACTGACTGAGGATGTCAGACAACTCGTCCGTTTGACAACTCGACAGTCTGACAACTCGACGGGTCAGACAACTCGTCCGGTCGGACATCTCAAAAGTTTTACAACTCGCCAGTGAGACAACTCGACGGAGTGCCAAGACAAGTCGACGGTGAAGTCGACGGGTGAATAGGGTTTGTTTTCGCGGCCGTAACCACCAATAACTGTTTCGGTTCAACTTGCCATTGGTTAATCACTGGTCATGATAGCTCCTATTAACGCCAACTCCATTGAGGAAACTGGAATGTTGCATTGGGAATAGAGCCTTGTTAATTACATCTCTGATTTGATTGACAGTTTTTTTCAAATGTTGTCGTGACCTGAACAATTTTTATGACAGGAATATCCCGAAGATTTTTTAATATTTTCTTTAGCACACACTTCTTCACTGGCATAACACTACAAAAATAAAACTACTTGGTAATAAAGAGCTAAATATATTTAAATTCGAAATAGATATTGTTGAATTAAATGAGTCTGCAAATCGATTGGAATTGCACAAAACATTATTTGAGTCATGCTTTGCCCAATCTCCAGTGACATAATATCCTGCCGCCAGTGGCCCTCAGTCACGTCGCCAAAACTAAAGGAAAAATTTTAGAGGGGGCCACGGGGATGCACCATTTTGTATGGGGCACTTCTGGCCAATTAAAACTTTAGTTTCCGTTTGCACAAATCATTTTGTCATTATTTTCCCTTTTACAGTCGACTCTCGTTAATACGAGGTCCGCCGGAATGGCCCTTTTTCCTCGTATTATCCGAACCTCGTCTTAAACGCAGTGCACTATTTACACGTACATGTACATGTACACTGTATACACACGTCGTCATAGTGCATGCACTACACACGTGTCTAGGCTAGAACGGTTTGCTTCCTAGTACATGTAGTATTCTTACGAGCATCCTGTTCACAAAAATATTAATGATAAATGCATTTTGTTTTACTATGATCATAGAAATTTAATATTTTGTATAACTCAAGATAAAAATCATAGCAAATTCATGTCAAACTTGCCGTTCATATGACCATGATGTGACAGATTCGATACTGTGTAGCGCCTATGCTGAACGTTGTTTTCGCTGGTAGCCGTCAGCGTGTAAGCGAAGTAGCATATCAAGCATAAGTTACCAGCGAAATGTTTCTGGTTTTCGGATCAGACAGAACCGTGTAGCCGGTCCGATCCGATAAATAGTTTGGCATCAAGAATGTTATTTCCGAACCTTGACTGAAGGGTAAGCTTTTACGGAACAATTATTTTCAGATCTCGCTACAAAAGTATGAAAAACATTACATTTTGTCATCATGGGGCCGCAAAGATACCTCGTATTATCCGCGTTCTCGTTACGATCGTGCTCGTATCTTCCGTTTTTTAAGACATTGAAACACGCATGGGACAGTTCGGGACCAGTGAAATACCTCGTATTAACCGGCGTCTCATATCTTCCGAGCTCGTATTAATGAGAGTCGACTGTATATATAGGTAGGCCTATTATAAGCTGCCCGCTCATAGAGTTCCGCCCCGCCCCAAGGCCCGGCACGTGAATGACCCCATGCACACCCGCCAACGGACGGGACGGCTGAGGGTGTGTCGCTTTGCGTTTGTCCCCCACCCCCGGGGACGCCTGTGCCCAGTCACTCACAGTGCGTTCATCCCCATGCCGGGCGGCCGGGCCGTGCGGACAGCTATCTTCTAGCTGTCATACAAATCCTCCTTTTACCAGAATGATTTGAACTCCATCCGTCGAACTGTCTGATCAAAAGTCGACTTGTCTGACAGTTTTGCGAATCAGCCGTCGAGTTGTCTGACCGGACGAGTTGCCTGACCCGTCGAGTTGTCAAACTCTCGAGTTGTCAAACGGACGAGTTGTCTGAACCCCCTGACTGAGTGATATAGTGTTAGGCGTTAATGGTCACTTCGTACCCAAGTCACTTCATACCCAAGTCACTTCGTACCTAAGTCACTTCGTACCCAAAATATCATACCCAGGTCACTTCGTACCAAAGTCACTTCGTACCTCAATTGTCTGCCGGCAGTCTTGACAATAGACCTGATTAAACCAAATCACCGTCATTCGGCGGCGTCTATGATCGAAGAGATATTAATTTTTTGGTTGATGATTGGTTGACAAAAATATACGCTGGATCCTTCCAATGTCTACAAAAAGCCTCTCCGAAGCCATTGATTGATGTTATTCTGTTTCAAGACTCAAGAATTTTTCCAGCTTTTGAAGAATTTTCCAGCTTAAAATTTGTTTTTTGCCCACAATAAATTCAACCAAAATAAGGGAATCTTTTCTGCTCACAACTCCACTTAAAGTTAAACACAATCGTACCCAAGTACGCCATATCATATGCGTATGATTTGACATGGGTACGAAGTGACTTGGGTACGAAGTGACTTGGGTACAAAGTGACCGACATTCATGTTAGGCAGCTAAATAATAAAATTAATATTAAATCTTAGTTTTATTTTAAAAAAAGTAATTATAAATATTATTATAAAAACACTCCAAACCTGATTGAAATCGGAACCGGATTTTTTTCTTTAGTGTAACACTAACACTAACTAAATAGTAACACTGTTAGTGTTACAGCACTAACACTCAACAGTCATTTTGATGCAACTCAACTTTTGCTACCACTGTAACGAGATAAGTCGACACCCAATTTCATCAACAGTTGGACGAGTCGACCTGTATCAAGACGGCTCGACTTTACACTTTGTATAAATTGTACATGCGAAAATTAGACCACAAGATTAATGTATTTCATTCCTCAATAGTCCCACGAAACACCAATCCAAATCACTAAGCACGTGTGAAACAAAGCATCTAAAGAAATGCTACTTTTTTACCTGAATATTTAAGATTAAAGGACAGAAATCATTTAACCTACCCCTCTTCCTTTTCCACGCAACAGAGAGAGTCACTCGATCGTTCGTTTTAAGAGAAATACTTAGGGGGGAGGCCTAAAGCAGGGTACCAGTGGCTTATTTTTTCTTTTTTTCTTGGCTAGAACCACCATTGATCAATGGCTAGACTTGATTTCAAGTCTGAGATCGCGGTTATTCCTCGGCATCAGCCACGAAAAACGCCCCCACAGTTAGCTATCACCACAGACATATCACATAATTAGAAATAAGACACAGTTAAAGTAGATTTATATTTTATTTGGATGTACTGTAATTAAGCATCACTTAGAGGACATTTTGTTCAGGAATTTATAATCATAAAACAACTAAGTACAACTTACAAGACGTACCTAAAGAGTTATTACAAAGCAGGGGGGTTGAGGGAAACCTTAATTTATAAAGACAAATATTTGTCCACAGTATGTTTGTTTTTAAATTCCAATTTTATAAACAAACAATTAACTGAACAAAAAAATCATATACAAACATAAAATTTTGGAATATTTCTATTGTTGTTGTTTCACTTTTTAAACGCGCCCCTACATGGTAAATGGATCAAGCCGAACGGTAGCCCATGAGGGGTCAATTACTTATCCACCGCATTGATCAAAGGTCGGCGCACCATAGTTACAACTTATACAAAAGCTGCCGCCATATCAACAGGTGGAAGCAGTACAGGTGTTTGGGATTAAAACATCAGAAGCCGTCATGTAAATACTGCCTGGATCTGAAGGATAATCTCCTCGAAAAACTTTAAGTGTACGAAGCATTGAGTTATTCTTTTTGTTTCAGATTTGTCTTTGTTGGACGGAATTATACAGCATCAGCAGTGAGCAGGACTATTTATTACTAAGTAAGTATATAGGCCTACTGACTACTGTCACTTTTACTGAGTAAGTTTCCATGTTGATTTGTTGTAAATAAATAATTAAAAAACTGTAGAAAGATCACGACACGAGTGACGTGTCTGAGATTAATTGTTTATATTGGTTGAACCCTTCATTTTACTTAAAATTCAGTTCCAACTTCAACCAAGTGTTTGTATATTTACTACATAAATGTTTAGAACGTCATGGGTATTCCAGACAGGACAACTCATAAAGAATAGAAATAACTACTTTATTAACCAACAAAAACTTAAGGACCTATCTTTATGGTATTATTATGCAAAAATAGTGAGTGGCCCGACGTTTCGACTGAGTACAGTCTAATTCTCAAAGACTATAATTTAGAATACGTAACTGGGAATTAGTTGGAAATTCAATGGCTACACAATTCTGCATCCTACGTGATGGGTATACCATGGAGGTAAAATGGGTACACCAAGACAGTAGTAGTACTACACTAGTTCAGTAAGAAGGGGTATTACTTTTGCCTACTTGGGCGATGTTTGTTTCTTTTGTTGAATTTTTTTACTTTAAAGGAATACAGCGCCCCAACTTTTTTTAAGGACTGCACGCCGGGGCAACTGAAATGCAGTCAGTCACTGTTGATGTGGGCAGCTGTTGGGAGGGCAACTGTTTTGGAGGGCTGGACTAGCAATCAGCCTATCTTGGACATGTTTGCGCGGAATTGACCATGACCAGTATGGCATCTGTTTAATCATCACCAAGCTGCTCTGGGCAGGTGACATCCAAGTGGCTTGTTTTTTGTGGCTTGGTTATTCAATATAGCCATGTGCAGCATTAATGTAGACTTTGAACAGTAAATACATTGTGTGTTAGGCCTAAGTAACACATTTAAATTCTTTGTGAAAAAGGAATAATATAAAGACCTGAGCCTAAGAAAATTTAAATTACTGTGTTTATGTTGTATATTTTTGTTTTTATAATTAGTTTTTTGGGGTTACACTTGCACCGATGTGTATTAAGCAATGGTTAGCTAAGCAGTTTGACTCCTTAGCAGTGGGTACCACAACAATTTTAAATAGATGCCAGTGTTGTCCAGAAGTGCCAGCAGCCAGCGATTTCGCCGGCTACTCGGTCACTTGCTGCCTACTTTTTCAGGTTTTTTTTTTTTTTTTTTTTTTTCAATTCCCCCCAGTTGTCCCCCAAGCTAAAGTACTGTATGAATGAAAAAAATACATTTATAAGAAAATAAATTAAAACAATTTCTACCATACAATTCAGTTTCCATTCCTGCGCCGCGCTGTAGGCCCTACTCTATTTACATGCAATGCATTACAGGCGTCAAGTTATCCCATCCATCCGGCCACGAAGCCTGTAAGGTCCTACCATCTTCACCTAGCCTAATCAAATAACGTATTTGCCTCAGTTAACGTCCAAGCTCTTACCAAAGTTATGCCTAGTGTACATGTATGCTTTGTTGTACCGGCTCCCTCCTATACATGTAGTTCGGGTGTGCAAAGTATTACTATATGAATTAACTTTTTGCTACATTATAAAGCAATCTAATAAAAACCAAGTAACAATAAATAAGAGCGGGGTTTTAGCAGGGCCATTCTTATTCTGAAGCAAAGACTACCACGGTTGCAAGTTGCACTGTTTCCTGATCTTGGTACGTATATAGCGCATCGGCACGGCATGAAAGTGGTTGTTCCTTGCTCTCCGAGTTGAGGATGTCAAATCGTAAGAGAAAGGTGCCGGCGACAGTGGATGATTCAATGGATGACTCCAGAAATTGCTCAGATTGCACCAGAGAGCATCTAGAATCAAACATTTCCGGGGCCCTTGGGCGGGCCCCGGACCCCACACCGAAAGGACAACACTTTGCTGTATGCACTCGTTCATTCCAGACCTTTGACAAAACCGGCTACTTAAATTTTTTCACCTGCTACTTCAAAATCTCTGGACAACCCTGATCAGATGCTAGTGTTTTATTTAATTTTTCATTGTGGGACCTGACCTGCTGCTAAGGATTCAATCTCTACTCCGCGGCAGTAGGATAAATAGCAAGACAAGTTCTGAAGAAGAAATCTACTCAGCAAAGTAGCCATACACATGGTGTTACTGCAAACTGCATACCAGCAATACATTTTGATAGCACAGTGCTTTCCCAAGTGACTTTATATTCACAGGAACCACTTTGGTGGGATTCTAGAGCCATTCTAGAAAAATGATGCAACTACCAAGTAAACAATCGAATACCGAGTAAACAATCGAATACAGAGTAAACAATCGAATACAGAGTAAACAACCAAGCAATTAGCCTGGTGACAAGACAAATAACAATTATAACAAGTAATTAGCACAGCCTCTGGATTTGTTCCCACAGGACCTGGGAAAGCTCTGAGTAGTCCTATACAGTGCTTATCACGTGTAGGATAAAACTAGAAAGTAATTTCTGCTGATAACTTTCGTTCAGATTTTCAAGATGAGTGGTCTTGTGTTTCCGCCGGCGCCGATGACACGGCAGCAAGAGAAGGCTGAGCTCCAGCATCTTAATGATCGGGTTCAGAACTACATCGCTAAGGTTCGCAAGATGAGAGAAGAAGCCAATAATGTGAGTATATTCAGCTCCATGGTGTTAATAATAATATAATAATAATAACAATAATGAGTATTTATAAAAAAATATATATAGCAGGCGGAAGCTAAACAAAAATAGAAAAAAGGAAGGTTTTGAGAAATTTTTTGAATGTTTGAATGAAAGGAGAGTCTCTGATGTGAACAGGAAGTTTGTTCCATTCCCTGGGGCAGGCTATGGAAAAAAGACTTGTCACCTGTACTTTGAGATTTGATGTTTAGTCAGAGTGAAGTTTGTGTGTTCTTGTGATTTGGGGCACCTTAAGTTTGTTGTTTAACTTGTGTAGACTTTTGTGTTTTTGTTAGTTTGTTTGTTGTTTAATTTTTCATTATTATTGAGAACACTCTGGACATTTGGTGCTCGATATGGGGCATGGTGGTACCATCTGGATCCATATGAGAAATGGTATAATCTGGTAATAGTAGTTAACCAATTAGGACAACCTGTTTTTACATTTTAGATAAATTTGGAAACCCTAGTTCCCAACATGATTGAGATATTTGTTGCTGACAAACGAACGATCATTAGGGCACAATTGTATATTTGATAAGTTTGTCATACTTGCAAAGCCTTTCTAGCTTGTGGTCCTTCTGCCTAGCAACAACACATAGACTAGCTTCCACAAGCTGAATTCTAGCGCCACCAGCTGCCATTGTTGGATAATTGGCTTGAGTTAACAAACAACCCAAAGGGGGGGGGGGCTTTTACTTACAGGTTTCTGCCTACAAAGTTTCTTGTTTGTACAAGTTAATGACTCACTGGCATAATAGAGATTCTCAACCATGGCTGGTTTCAATAAAAAAGAGAGTGGATATCTAAAGAGATAAAGTAAAAGTTGAAGCTTTATGTGGTGTAGGAAAGAAGAACCGTTGTAATGGAAGATCTGAATGGTAGATTTCAGGGTTTGAAATACTGATCTTCATAGACCCGAAGCTATAGCGGTTCTAGCATTGGGCTAAACTCAAGACCAGACAATAGTCCAGCAGTCTTGCATTTTTCTGTTGAAAAATAATATCCAACTGTGTAATGTCTTTAATAGTAAAAAATAAGATGTTCAAATGTTGACTTTGAGTAATTGTTATCTGTCCATTCTTTTGATCATCACTCTACAGGCCTGTTCTGTCTTAAAGTTTTAGATTGAAATTCACTCTAATCTATTGAAACTAGTGACAAGCTGCAAAAAATGATAGTGTCCCTAGTTTCAACTGATTTAGAGTGAATTTCAGTTTAAAACTTTAAGCGAGTACCCATTGGATAATTGAGACCAGTTTTCTCTAATTGCTTATATGGTCAAATAAGAACATGTTCAGGGCTCGAATTTTACACTGGACTGCTGGCCCAAGGCCAGTAATTTTTGTAAAGTATTCATGAATGTGGGCTAGTAACCTCATGATGGGACAAGTCCAGTGGTCTTGTCTGCTTGTGTTTGTCAATTGAATAATATCGTGACTAGTGAGTAATATCTTGAACAAAAACAAGTTATGTTCATATGTTGACTTTGAGTCTGATAAAATACTATTATTCTGTTGAGTAATGAAATATACTTTATACCCATAAAGACAAATGAGATCAATTATTTCTCACAAAGCAAGTCTCAGTCCCGTTCAAGTAAAACAGGTACATTGTAAATACATGTTAAACTATGACAGCCTTCCAGAAGCATCACATGCAAGCATTCATTTGAAAAACAGCAGTTTTAATTGCATTCACCAATCACATGGATGTAGCATCCATATGCACTTCTTGTAAACAAAATGTTTGTCCATCAGTGTAAAAGTTGAGCTACAAGCCCTGTGGTCTTGTGGATTTACCTAGAGATTCACACCCAAATTCAAGCTATGTGGTTTACTGGTGACAACCATTGAAGGCACCTGTTGCAATGGATTGTGCACACTGTGGGTTTTTCTGGATGGCTTCGCATAATTACAATCCCAGCCAATGGTAGATCCAACAGTTTAAACTACTTATTTTCCGGTAACTTCTTTATGCTTAGAGCAAGAATTTTCTGTGCTCAAAGTTTTGCACTTACACCAGTTTCATGAAATTTGGCCATGTTGTGAGTTGTACTTTTTTGAAAAGCAGTGATGTTAGCAAACCTGGAGGTTACTTTTTTCTTTCAAAGAGGAATTTTTGCACATAATTGAAAATGTCAAATTCAATCCTCTTGTGATTCAATATCATCAAAATTTAGGAATGAACTGAAAATTGTCTGTACAAAAAATGTACAGTAACAGATTCAAAATTTGACAACATCAAACAATTTGGGATTTTGACAAAAAATGCACTTGAATGGATATCAAACAGGGCATTTTAAACTGTTTTAACGTGAGGTTGGAGACTTGCAATTTTTTCCCCTATTAAGGACTCTATCTGTTGGAAAACAAGTGGATCTTAAAATTAAATTTGACCTTGAAAACCCTCTTCAAATTATCCTTAATTATCTTTCCAGATCGACTCATCATCTCTTCTAAATGCCATGCGAGTCTTGGAAGACGAGGTGTCGGCCATTAAGAGTATGTATGAGAAGGAGCTTGAGATCGAACGCAGGAAGGTTGAAGATGAGATGGGAGGTAGGAACCAGGCTGAGGTACAGGCTCACCGTAACAAGCAGCTGGCAAATGATCTCCAAGACAGGTATGTTGTACTTTATCTTCAGTAAATAGAGTAACACCATTAGACGGATTCTATCAGAATCACCTACGCTCAACTGACGTTGATTGCCAAGAAGGCATGAACATATGTTTTCCCTAAAAAGAGAGGATCTGGAAAAATTCCAGTCATTGATAGTCAAGTGGTCCTTCTGGTCATATTTGCCTATTATCACGTCAATATGGCAAAAAATTTGAATATAATCTACTCAGACGCAGACTCTCCAATAAAATATGTAAAAAACCTTTACTGTATGTATCTCAAGTCAACAGTGTCAGAGAGTCACATTAATTGGACAGCACCATAACTTATTGAAAAAAATCCACCTGGGCATATCATTCAGGTGGGATTCAAACCCACGACCTTTGCAGTGCCATAGAGCAGATGTCTAGCTTCTTCATGCTGAAGACCAGGTCGTACCTGATGTATTAGGTTTAAGACTTCTGTGCCGTATAGAGGATGAATAGACCTTTCAACTACATCGGCATATTGGCAGAGACTGAGGAACTTTTAGACATAAAGAGCGATAAAAAAGACTGTTCAATGTGGCGTGGTGTTGTGAATGGGAACTCGATTTTGACCACTAGAAGATGATGAACATCCAGCTACATGTATAATTTTTGTTTTCTTTTTCTAAAGGTTATCGGTGGAAAGTCAGCGTGGCCGAGCCTTTTCAGACGAGATACTTGCCTTGCAGAGACTCTGTAGCCAGAAGGACGGTGACCTCCAGCAGGCAAGGGTCAAAGGTGAAGACTTGACCCGGAAACTGAGAGACCTTCAGGATGATCATGCGGCATTGCAGCACCATTCTGCAGACACACAGCGAAGGTAAACACTGATCAAACTAAGTTGAAAATGGTTGTGCTGTATTAAATAGTCATGAAAACCTGCCCTTTTCAAAACCCTGGTTTCGGCGTGATCTCTGGCCTGTCTGCCTGTTTGAAGCACCGTACTGTGAATGCTTTCAAAACACCTGACAGACTCTTGAAGCCGAAACCTTGGTTTTAAAAAGGAAGTTCCTGTGACCTTTTATTTGCAGGCATGATACTTCACAGAGACAATGGAGGCAATTGCCTCTGTTGCCCCGGGTAAACAATTTTGGCTGGCGATTTATCGCCGGGTAAATATCACCAATATGACGATATATCGTGAAGATTTTTGAGAATTGATAGTACCCTATAGAATTGGATAACAATGACTCAATCGTGTGCAAAAAAAACAGTTTTACTGCAGGGAAGAAGTGAGCAATTAAATAAACAAACAAGACCATGAAGACATGACTGTAAACGGATACAAACCGCTGAGATAAAAACACTGATTTAACATCCATATTCCATGAAAACAGAACACCTTACACTTTTGTGAGTTTTTTATCACTGGTTCTGACTCAATTAATTCATGGTTTCTACCTCTACGATTGGACGTTGCGATCTTTGAAAAGCTGGTGCCTCGATTTTTATTCTGATTCGTTCATTGACATCATGTACTCATGTGCATGTTACGTAAATACATGTACTTTTCAGTGAAATATAAACCACCATTATTATTGTGTGTACAGGAAAACACAAGATGGGCTTCATCTCCCAAACCTTGGGTCAGTCTCAGGCTTTCAAGCTTCACTTGATGTTGACGAGGCACCGTACAAAATGTACACTGCTCCAAAATGTATGACAGAGCCCAAGCCAGGAGCCCGATGAGCCCAAGCTTATTTGGTTTTGAAAAGGTTCCTATTGTGACAGGGGCACCACTGATGTTGGAAGCATCATGCAAAATGCCAAAACTGACCTCCAGAATTGTTGACAGAGCCTGAGTCCAATCCTACTAGGTTTGGAAAAGGCCCACAGATTGTGATTAGACTAAAAAAGTCTGGCTCTAATTTGATATGTGTTGGTTTTATGTAGGTTGGATCAGGAGACCGCACAAAGGTTAGAGGCTCAGGATGTTCAACAATCACTGAGGAACAAGATTGAGTTTCAAGATCAGCTCCACTCTCAGGTAGGTGATTATGATTGATGAGTACCTTGTTCAAACTCTCAGGCAGTCTGTGACTCAAACCCATTAAGAGAAAGTCTAATCCAAAATAAGTTTAATCAGTGATGTTTTTCGAAAAGGAACATACCTATCACTGTGGGGAGGGTTTAGTAGAACAATATTTAAAGTAATACATTGAGATTTACTTCATGACGGAAGAGTTAGCAAAAAGCATTCATTTCATGAACTAATTATTTTTAGTATTGTTTTCCTTTAGCTTAGCAGACATACAAATACACTTGGCTAAGCAATACACAACACCTTTTTCCTGAGAGGTCCATAAAAAATAATGTAAAGTTAGATACAAAGTTTTTAATAAAAACTTACTTGCGCTAGTACCTATTCTAGTTATATCAATGTGGAAATCTCTTGTGGGAGGAGAGTTGTCTTTGAGAAGCACTGTTGGTATGTTCTTGACGTTTCAAACAAGGTGCCAAGCATGAGTGACAAAATAAAACAAAGTTATGGGCAATTTTTCATCTTGAAAGTTTACTTTTTATAAACCTGATTCCATTTTCATTTTCTGGGAAATATTTCAGCCCAAAACTGGCTGTGGTAGAAAAACTTTGTAAAGTTCTTTCCATTTTCTATACAGAAATGTGCACTAAAGTCTGACAGTTATCAAGTTTAGAGTTTTCTAAAATGTGACCATCTTTTATTAAGTTGTACAGCTTGGTTGCATGGTGTGTTGAAGGAAAATGGGATAGATGAATGTACTCTACCAATAACCAATGATGTACCATCCCTTTATGATGTGTTTCTTGAAAACTGGAGGATTGGAATGTAAATGTACTCTACCAAAAACCAATTATATACCACCCCTTTATGATTTTTCTAGAAAACTATAGAAAAGCAAAGCAAAGTTTTTGCTGTGTTGTTAACAATGCCCTGGCCTTATCTTTGTTTTTGTAAATCGTAAATACAACATTTTTCTGTGTCGTTCTTTTGCTATAATTTTTTTTAGGAATTAATTGAGAGCAGAAATCGTCTAGATGAGAAGGCAACCCACATCCTTCAGCTAGAAGCTAAGGTCAGAGAGTTGAGTAAACCTGATAACACGCTCCATGAGGCACTGCAGAGGGTTCGAGATGCAGCCACGGCCGAACTCCTCAAGTATAAGGAAGAGTCGGAGGCAACTTACCATAAAAATGTAAGAAAGTTGTAGTTAGTAAAATTGTTAAATTTGTATTCCAAATAATGTAAGAATTAGTACAAAATTTAACCATTTTGAATATATATATTTATATAGTCAGCTTTGAGCTTGTAGTCATTTGTTTCTAGAATTTCAATCGTATATTTAAAAAAAAAGGTGGTAAATAGCTTCAAATGCATTGGCATAACAAAAAAAGTATTTTATACAGGGCACGAGTAATACAGGGTTAACCATTCATCACAAAGTGTAATTTTTCAGTGGCTACCAAAAGTCGAATAAAACTTATTATGACATCATGCAACTATCACAATCTATACTAGTTTACATTTTACTGAACCGCGTGAACACACAGTTTGGGCTTCTTCTGGGGGTTGCTGCAATAATAAACTCTAAAATATAATTGACCACATTATCGGTTGTAGAAGTGAGACTCTACTTTGTAATTGAAATTGCTCATTCGTGAACAATTTGGAAACACAAACTTTCCTCATAATTGTTCGAAAATATTTCATGAATGGAAAGAGTAATCCTAGTTATCAGAAGAATTTTAAAACATAAATCAAGCTTTTCTAATGTTTCTCTTTTCTGTGTAAAGTTACTTCGGCAAAACAATGATTGTCTCTTTTTGCATCTCTGAACTTAAAGATCTTTTGTGTAAATTTTATCAATTCATCATGAGTTGTCTTTCCTCTAAACAGCTTGTCTTGAACATTTATTTCAGTTGCAAGAACTGCGCGATCAAATGGACAGAGATGCTGACAATATTGAGAAGTTATCGGGAAATAATAAACGACTGGCAGCGCAGATTGAGGATCTAAAGAACCAGGTGCATTCCCTCCAAACAATAGTAAGTAGAAGGTCTCAAGACCATTGCCCAGCTTCCAAAATCTAGTTTTAACAATCTCAGTGTCTATCTGTGCTTTTGTTCTCAGCACCCTAAAGCCCGGTACATCCTACATGCTAATCAAATTTTGACGTCACATAATCATATTCACAGCGAATATTTTGCAGGAGTATGGCAGGTTTCAACTTGAGCAAATTGTTTGTTGCGAAATTGTTGCATCACTATTGCTTTGCATTCGCATTCCAAAAGCTGGTGAAGCAGAAAATGGTGCTTAGCAAGTTTTTCTGCAAAGCAAAAAGGAACAGTTTTTGATTAGTGTTTGTCTTTTTACAATTATGATCTACAGGTTTAGTAACAGAGTTTGAAAAATGAAAAGTTTACACCTTTCAAGTCAAATTATTATTTTTATCATTCTTTTCTAGTTGGGATCAACGGAGCAACAGAATCGCAATCTTCATGATCAGCTAACACAAGAGAGAGAGGGTGCTGCAGCCCATGTGCGTGCCCTGGAGGGTAAACTCTGCGATATGCAGGACAGCTTGGTGCAGAAGATGCGAGAGATTACCTTGGCAACGGACGCTAAGATGCCAGTCAGGTCTGAGATCGAGGCACTGAGGGAACTCGTTGCAGAAGAGGAAAGAAAGTAAGAAAATCCGGCAAAAAAAGTTGTCTTTTTTACTGTTGCGCCTGTATGGAACATAGCACTAACCCCTCCCAGACTAGATGGAGTCGACAAGATAGGCCTGCATTTCTTCTAGATGTAGGAACACACACGTGCAAGTTTGTAAACATCTGCAATCGGGAACCTCCTGCAATCGGGAATCTCCTACATGTATTTTTCACTCTTTTGCTTGTACTTATTTTTTTGCAACAGTTCTCATTGGTTTTGTACGTACTTTCCAAGTGGGGACCTTTACCCAACCAGGGACCCTAAAGTCCTCTTTTGTTATAGGTCCCTTGTTTGAATATGTATACCTACCCACCCTTACATGGCAGTTACAGGGTACATCTGGTCCATTGTTCTTTTATTCTCGTTTCTGTTCCCTTGGGTATACCAGTAAATTGGCAACAAAGGTCAGTAAATAAAATCAGCCAAAAAGAGTTTAATTTGCCCTAAAAATAAGTTTTTATTACAGGAGCAGTCACGTCGGAATTTTGGAAAGCTGTCAGAAGCTGTGGAAATTTTAGCATTGAATGTATGTGAGAATAATGATTTTGCATAAATTTGTTGGACTGGGATTAATTTAACAATCTACCTTTAAAAAAGTCAAAGAAGTTATGGAATTAATATATTTCTATACCATTCCAGGTTAAGGAACATCACTGGTGAACCAATTCGTAGACCGGTCACCTTGCCTCCAACCGTTCACTCCGCTAGGCCAGCCAGCACTCCTTTGATTACATCAAGAGGTCATGCAGGGCACCGTTCAACCTCCCCAATGAAAGGATACGAGAACACAACAGGTCTGGTGTCCAGTGTTACACAACACAGCCCAAGAGGTATAGTAGTTTGGAGTGCAGATTGCCTATGCATTGGTTGCCTTTTTCAAAAGTTGTGTTGAGCCATGCATGGCTGTTTCTTTCACGTTCTTAAGTGTGGCAACACCACTGTGAGCCGCGTCCACTTCACACAAACTGGCACAAACTGGCTCAAAAAAATTACCCAGAAGCCTGCTGGAAATGCATTTTTCTACTTTTTCTTTCATATATTTTGTGTTTAGAAAGAGTTGTACAATTTGCATTTAATTCACACAATGTTTTACAAAGTAATACGATTCTCTCAGAACTATCAGTTTCTGTCATAAGAATTTCCCTCTGTGGAGCCCAGTTCAAATTCAACCTGAGACCGGACCGTTGCATATGGATTGGGTTTTCAGTCCCTACCTGATTTTTTAGTGTGTAACTTATTGAATTTTGTTGAGAGAAATAATTATAACAACTGTAATAAACATGTGTCACCGAAATAGGGTGTCATGCAGGGCTTGAAATTTACACTGGACCACAGACCCAAGATTTTAGCATTAGGCCAGTAAACTAATGACTGGACAAGTCCAGCAGTCTTGTGTGTTTATTCAAATGTTGACTTTCAGTCTGATAAATTTCATTGACGAATTTTAACCAATTCATGTAATACAATTGAGTTCAATCTTGTCTAAGTGCCTGTTTAAATTAAAACGAATACATTTTAAATTGTGTAGGTGTATATGTTTTTTGTCAATTCTATTCTTGTACAAAAAATTTAAGTAAACACTTTTTAGCTAGAAGCCCTGCAGTCTTGGTGGATTTCCCCCAAAACAACTTGAGCCCTACTCACTCATGTTAAATTATTCCTTTTCCTACAGCTGAGCGACGCCCAGCCTCAGTTCCAGTCACTACGATGGGACAGGGGAAGGACTATTTTGACTCCATGTTCGGAGACCTTCAGAAGAGTCGGGTGATTTATCCGAAACTTCATCCAAAGTCTAGTCCCCCTGTGAGACTGGCATCTACCACTCACGATTACACCACAGCAACATCAAGGTATGGATTCAAATTAAGGCCTCAGAAAAAGAACAAAATTAAATGCCCAGTCAGGGCTTACCAGCCTGGTGTACATTGTCTAGTAAAAACTGCTACGGGCTAGTAACACCAATTCTCAGCTTGCACTGTGGGCTACTGAAAACTGAACATTAACCTATGTGTTTTAATGCTCACATTTCTTCCTTTCTAGATAACTTTTTTAAATGTGTATATTTATTTTTGAGTGGGTGAATGTAACTTATTTTGACCATTAAACTGGTTGTCATCGCAACCATTAATACATCAGAAAGATACATTGATGATAATTTATGGTTCAAATCTGGGCTTCTGAAACTTCCTGGCCGCAAGTAAAGTGCACAATTTATTTCCCCCCCCCCCAAACAGCACTACAGGTTCAGTCAAGATTCTTGAAGTCAACGAGGATGGACGATTCATCCGCCTCTTTAACACATCCCCAAGGGATGATCTCGAAATCGGAGGCTTCATGATCCAGCAGAATATTGGAGGGCACCCTGTGGCAGTCTACCGTTTCACTCCGCGGACTCGTTTCAGAGCTGGGTCGACTATAACTGTAAGTGGAAAGGGCAAAACGGAGAACCTGGAAAAAGCTTAGACAAATATTATTTTGTCTCACCCCTTCCCCTTTTTTCATGTCACATCTTGCCAAATTTCATGGAGATTTATGGTTACCTCAAAATTCTGTGTTTATCGCTGTAAAAATCGTAAGTGGAAGGAGCAAAAGGGAGAACCAAGAAAAAAGTGATTTACACATGGTTGTACCTGCACATGTAGTTCCTTCCTAACCTAGAGAAAGTTTGAAATAAGATCAGACAAAACTTTCTGTTCCCTCCCCCCGCCTCATTCCTTCTCACATCTGGCAAAATTTCTTGGTGCTGTATGCTTACCCTAGAATTATGCACTAATCATTCCATGGACTTGTTTCATGGGTTGACCATAACTGTAAGTGGATAGGGGGCAAACGGGAAATCAGAAAAACAAATTAAAAATCTATATAGAGACAATTTTTTGTCCCGGCCTCCTTCATCCTTCTCAATTCAATTCTATTCCTGGTGCTGTTTGTATGTTTACTATAGAGTTCTGTGCTCATGGCACCCTAGCACATAATTCTGTGGGACATAAACACCCCAAATTTGTGGTTTACAGCACCATGAACTCGGGCCTTGGTGATGAATTGTTTTTAAAGTGCAATGAAAAGCTTCTGAAGTTTTCATACTTCAACCAATTCGTTAGCTTCTTTGAGGCATTCGTCTTGTTTTACTTTGGACAAGCAGAGGTTTTTTTGGGGGGGGCGGGGCTGGGGGAGCACAAAGATTCATTTTTGGATGAGCTGTCAGTATTGACAAATTTAAGTATTGTGACATCACATCAACATGTTGCTAAAAGCAGTTAAGATTGATTCAACGGCTAGCTCATCTTATGATTATGCCAAGTGCAAAAGATCAGACCCTGGTCACTTTTTCCCCCCTCCCCAACAATCAAATCAAACAATCAAATCAAACCCAAACCCAAACAAAACACATGGTTGTCTTACAGCTATACTCTTCATTCATTTTTGTTTTGCTCAGGTTTGGTCTGCATCAAGCCTTGCTCAGCACAACCCTCCAACTGACTTCTTATGGAAGGAGCAAAACAAGTGGGGAACTGGCCCAGAATGCACCACTATCCTCTGTAAACCAAATGGACAGGTTGGTTTATAATTATCAAAAATGTCCCAATTAGGGTATACTTCTACCCTGACTGGAATCTTTTTCCCCCAATGAGGATATATTGGCCTTAAATTTAGGAAAAGTCTGAGTCTCGAGTCACAAGTCACTTGCGTCAAGTCTGAGGTCAAGATAAAGGTCACCAAGTCCTAGATTTGAGGACGAGTCAGGTTCGAGTCAGGTTCGAGTCATCACTTACATCAAGTCTTAGTTGAAGTTACAGGACACTTGGTTTGAGTCCTAGACTCGAGTCACTGAGGTTGAATGCGAGTCATGAGTCACTTGCGCCAAGTCTGAGTTCAAGTTACAGGTCACTTGGTTTGAGTTATAGACTCGAGGAGTCACTAAGGTTGAATACGAGTCAGATGTTTCACTTTTTCACATAGGGTTCGTACAGAAATAAGTGCGCTCCCACCTGTCTTCAATATGCAGGGCAGGTAAGCGCACTAGTCAATAAATATATAGCTCTTTGGCTCCAGTCTATAGTTAACCTGGAATTTTTCTTATAGGCCATTGCTTGGACAACGGCAGCCCATCGTTTCACCAAGACGGCGCAGAGTTATGATATGGCAAGCGAGAGCTCGGGAAGTAGACTAGAGGACCCCATGGAGGACTTTAATGGAGAGTCCACACCTCACCCTGAGGTGGAGGTGGAAATTGATGGCAGACCAGCGACAGTACTGCACAGGTACCAGAAGTCTTTCGTTTCACTGTTGACAAGGCATTGGTCGGTAGTGTGGCAGGCCAGAATTTACACAAAGGCCACGTGTTACATGTTACGTGTTACATGTTTCCCTGGTCTTTGCCTTTTTTACCCCTTCAACAGTTTCCCATAGTCTTTAAGATTTCCAAATGGAAGTGCCCTTTGCAAAACCAAAATAACCTTTCCCTTTCAAAGATGAAATTCCAGGCCTGATTTGGGGAGGTATGGTCATGCATGCTTGTGCATAACCATTATCGGCATCGTCATTTGAGTGGCATGGTTGGCTAGTGTGTATGGGCTTGCCTCTCACCACTGTGGCCCTTGTTCAATTCCAGGATAAAAGCCATATGTGAGTAGAGCTGTGTGTTGATTCTCTCCTATGCCACAAGGGTTTGTCTCTGGGCCATCTGGTTTTCCTCTCCATCTGGAAAAAACAAGCACTTTCGATTTCTGGCTATGCTTTGTGGTCATATAACTATGGTTTGATGTAGCTAACTTCCAAAAATGCCCTTGCATGCTTGCGGCTGAACTGATAAATGTAATCATGTAATTATTAGTATAACTATAATTTTGACTGCATAGATGGAGTAGGCGCTAGACTTTTGGCCACGACATGCCATTAAAGAATATAAGTTTTTTTCTTCTACAGAGAAAAAGAAGATCTTCCCTCCTTATCTCCAGCCAAGCACCCTAACGGTCAGTATCCGGGCTCCCCAACGCACCCTGCGACAGGACAGCACAGGGTGAAGACCTTCGGGAATGACAACAGTAGCCTGTGTCGACAGTCTCGCTCTCAGAACTCCAAACCTGTCCCTGATGTAGTTACAGGTACCATTGTAAATCTGAACTGAGCGAATTCGATTTTAGCATTTCTAAAATCAAAAGAGCTCTCCAGCACTTGGAGTTACTTTTTCATTTTTCAAATTGGAGATTATTAGCATTTCAGGATTCAGTAGAAAAAGAGCTTTCAAACGGTTTCCAACACTTGGGATTGTAAGACACTGCTCCTACAATTTTTCTTTTTTCAAAAGGAGAAGAATTTTGGGGGACTTAACAGTTGATTAGAGGGGGCGTGATGTAATGGAAGCACGCTTGCTTAAAGGTGATTATCTTGTCACACTTTCCATGATTATTTAAGTTCCACCTTTAACCCCAGTAGGGAAGTTTTCAACTAGCCTGTTTGATTCCTCATGATCAAGTTGAAATTGTATTTCTTGCAGTCGTAACACTAAAAAATGAGACAAAATTTGCTAATGTCCTTGTTTTTCCTTCTTCTTTCTTTCATTCAAGGTGTCTTGTATGCAGGCTCAGGGGTGGGGGCATCTCGTACTGGTGCAGCACAACTTAGGAAACCAATGAGAACAAGCCCAACTAGAGGCGGGGTAGGTACCCAGGGTTTTGGTGATATGGAAGGATGTCGTAGAGGTTGAGTTTGAGATGGAGTCATCATCTAGTCAAGGGGGGTTTGAGGTTTTAAACACAGTCCAAAACGGTTTACATAGTAATAACAACAATGATAATAGTAATAATAATAATAACTTTGTAAGATTTGGCAGGTGAAAATGAAAGTAGTCCCTGATGGTGGCTGGAGCACTTGGCACCATTCCGAAAGCACTAGGGAACCATCTAGATGAAATAAGGACAAATGTAAGGGTAGATCTGTAACAGAAGGTGGCGCTTTGGGGAACTGCTAGGATCCTGAGAAAGACCCTTGAGATGTAAGGCTACGGGACATAGCCCAACAGTAGGAGTTACCGGCACAAAGAAAAATGTGATCTTTATTTTGCATGCTATGATAAAATGAAATTATAATAATAATAATAACAATACACAGTTCTTATATAGCACTATTACACCAGAGGGCATGTCAAAGCACTTATTATTTCTTCTACAAGGTATGCTGAATCACCTTTTGAAATAAAAGACACATTTGTTTACATAGGACCACGTGACTGTTTACAAGGTGGTATGGTCCAATCTGCAGCCAAGCATACCAGAAAACAATGGCTGAGTGTCTTGCTCAAGGACAAAAGTGTCAATTACACCGTGACTCGAACCCACACCCTGCTGATCAGAAATACCAGAGCTTGAGTCGAGTGCACTTGACCGCTCAGTTCAAACTGAGTGCTCGCCTGCTCCCCAAGTGGACTGAAAACAGTGGCAGTCCGCTCAAAACAATTCCATTTGTTTTTTTGCTGGGCCAATAAACCTTTTTTTTTATTTTACAAAACCTATACCAGGAAAGCACAAGTTCAAAATGAGGTTCTAACCTATAAACATGGAAAATGATTACTACATCTACAAAAGTGTGCAAGCTTTGCATGGGCATTGTTTTGTTGTCCATAATTTAGTTTTACCATGTGGATTATTCTCGGATAATTTTGCAGCCAACTGAACAGTGTAGTTTAGGGAAGAACAAAACAGGTCGGAAAACAAACATTTAAATGAAAAATTTACCCATGTTGGATTTTATACTGAACACTATTTGATGATTTTGTGTTTTCCCTTCTTTCAGAGTGGTATGATCAGATACAGTGCCCAGCCGAGCCCCTTCATGTCCCCCCACCAAGAGCACTATGCTAACCTGAACTCCATCAACGCTAGTCAGAAGGTCAGCTTCCAGCCCCCAATGCCACGCCCACCTGTCATATCATCATGGTAACTTTGTCATGAATATGCATGTCACTTCCCACTTCAGCCACCAGGTCAGTTTGCACCCATGCCACATCCACCCTTCAACTTGCTTATGAATATGCAAATGAAGCCTGAGCTCTATGGCAGGCTTTCATATCTTCTCTATGACAAACCCAACCTGTTACCTTTTAAAAGGTCGGATAATGCAAATCAGCAGATGGTTGAGTTTCCTTCGCGAACAAGTTATTTATTGTAAATATGCAGTTTTGAGACAAAAGAGAATGGCAACTTGGTTGGATCATCCATGTGACATTGCATGATTATGTTTATATCTCATGAATGTTCAACAAATCTGACACAATTGGGTGTATGCAGTCTGGTACCTTGAACCCAAGAGGCATTTCAAGACATCTTGGTCTCTGGTAAATAATAAGCATTCTGATTTATTCAACTTTCGTGACCAAATATTTTTGCTGTGAGTTAGATAAAATTTAATCCTGATTGTGGACACCATAATATATATTTATTTGTATGCATATTTGGACTATTTTTTCATGAACTATTCAAACCGTGGCGCTCTGTTTTATCGAATTACCAATCCAGATTGTACCCTTGTTATTATAGTTTTGTATTTAGTGAAATGCCTAAAGAGTAAACAACCAAACATTAGGAATGCGTAGTTTTGGGCTCGCAAGTTTTGCTGAAAAATAAGTCAAGTTTGGATTATTAATGACTGCAGTTTTAAATGGAAAAAAAATATAGAAATACCAATGAATGCTGAATGTTTTTGTTCTGCTTTTTAACAAAAGAAGATGAACAAAATGGGTTAGTTTTTTTTAAAGGCTTTACTGTGATTGAATTTTGCTGTCGCTGTAGCGCACATGATAGCTTGTACATTATGAACTGTAGAGGGCCATGTTGTACTTGTGGATGAAGGAAATCTCTAGTAATGGTAGCAGAGATTGACTTAATTTCAAGCCTAACTTTGTACAGAAGTAGTTTTTGTACCAAATCACCACCATTTAAAATATTATACTTATCTGAAATGCAGTCAACCTTGAGGAAAAAAGTGTTCTACCACTTCTGACTTCATTTATCTTCGCCTCGCTTAAAGATAAATAAATATAAACAAGGCAAGAAATTATTGTGAAATGCTGCTTTCTTTAAAAAAAAAGCTTGCTTATTTTAAGGACAGTTTTCACTTTCATTTATTCATCAGGAATAAAGAAAAGTATTGGGTATTTTGTTTACTCAGTGCCTTCCGGA
This sequence comes from Pisaster brevispinus, assembly GCA_023634235.1. Taxonomy (NCBI): domain Eukaryota; kingdom Metazoa; phylum Echinodermata; class Asteroidea; order Forcipulatida; family Asteriidae; genus Pisaster; species Pisaster brevispinus. Next base: position 97,422 of record JAMKCF010000018.1, read on the forward strand.
GTCATGTGGGCAAAATTCCACAGGCAGGCTACTCTGCTGATGGGGTTCAGTTTTATTACAATTTATTTTTTAAGAGACAACAATAGAGAAAACAAACCAACCCATGACCGCATCATCTTTAGCCGATGTCTCTAACCCTAGACCAAACATTTTCACTGTTTTCTGAAAGTTTTAAAGAGGGGCTCCAAGGTCAAATTCATATTTTCACCTCATTTTCTAATAGATATATGGTCCTCATGAAAGTGGAAGAAAACTAGGTGTCTCTAACCTCAAGTTAAAATGAGAAAAAAATGACATTTCTATTTCAGAGTGAACATTTGAAACATGACGTCAACAGCGAAATGGGTCTGTATATTCAAAAGAGAAACTTTTTGTCAGTCAAAAGGTCAGATTCGGTGCCGTTTTGATTAAATGTCATGGAAAGTCAGAGAATGAACCATAAATGTTCCTGTATTTAAAAGTACAGTCCCCTGTATTTAAGATGTGAGGTCATTGAATGTTGACAAATTTCGGACTGGAAGGCTATCAAACAATTGCACTTTACACTGTTTTAGCTTGAGGTTAGCGACATGTAATTTTCTTCCCACGTTCAGGAAGACTCTATCTATTGGGAAATGAGTTCATCACAAAATTGAATTTACCTTGGAGCCCGCTTTTTTTAATATATACATATACTCTTCCTAAACTCGTAACATTCCCTTCATATCGATGTGAGGTGCAATCAAGTTAGAACAAGATTCTAGATAAGAGACAGACCAAACGAAAATAAATAATGACATTTTTTCTTAAGTGCAAGTTTGTACGTTAAGACTGCCGTTAAACGACTGCATCATTTATCACAGCAAGCAAATAAAAAGAACAGTTGTTAAATGTGTACGATTTATTTTGCGCGGGTCCAGCTCAATTTCATAAAGCTGTTTAGTAGAAAAATATGCTTTGCAAATGTGTTCAGTGAGCCAACATTTTTACGTGTAAAGACATTTATATTGTTGATAAACAAACCGCGCTGGTTGGCGTGGACGGCCGAATGTTAGCAAAACATTCAGTCATGTTATAGTGTGACCAAATTCTACGTTTCTGCAAACTTTCAATTTGGGATTGGTGGTCGCTTTGTTTCCTACAAATTCACATTATTTTTGAATGTTTGTCAAACATTGCTGCAAACTGTGGCTATCTGTTTTTGCTTTGCATTTATGCTCGAGACCACCAAACACTCAGGCGGGCAACATTTCAGTTGATCAGCTGACTTCCCCGTTTTAGGGTTTCTCAGCTGTGCCATTGAACATTGAAAAGCACAGTACAAAGTCTTGCTGTGCCCGACACTTTCCTCTCTTTTCTGTAGACTCTAGTTGCATACCAGGCTTGGTTTCACAAAGAGCTAAGATTGGTTTTTAAATGCGAATCAATCTTAATTGTTAAGTGTGGTGTTACAATACAAATCACTAGGAAAATACTGACAACACATCTTAAGATGAATCTCATTTTGTGCTTTGTGAAATCGAGCACAGCACTTGAATACAATGTCCATGTTCTGCTAAAACATGTAAATATAAAATAATTGGGGGACAACTTGGCAGGTGGTACTACCATTAGACATGATTATCACCCAAACTTCGTTCTCGTAATACAACCAAATACTTTTTAAAATCAACACAACAAACATTTTTGTCTTTTCGTTCGAATTAGGGGAGCACAGACTATGCGTCTTTAAGCGTTACGGTTGCAAAGGTCAAAATATGAATGCAAATAAACGTGGAACATTTTCCAATGTTCGGGAGTTTATTTATTTGTGATAGGCATTCTTAAACCAAAGGGCATCCGGTTTGATATATGTAGGTTGAATTAACCGTATGGGACAGTACTATTTTAATTGATAGTTCGCGAAAAGGCGAAATGTGACAACATTCACGCGTGTTGCATGCGGTTATTTTACGCTCATTCCGGGTCCCATTGGGCCGGACCCATTTCTGAGACATTTTGAACAGGAATCTGTATCAAAAGAAATTAAGCAGAAATCGAGTTAAAATCACACTTTGAAACCAGTTTCCGCGTTAGTCAGACCAAGCAATGGGTCATTCTCATTTAGACCTGGATTCCGAGTTAATCCTACCCGGAAGTTTTTAGAATTAAAAGCCTATATTATAAAACACTCACGGGTCTTTCTACATACAAACACATAATTGTGTATATATATACATATATATATTTATTTGATTGATCGATTACTTGATTGACTGATTAATTGATTTGTTGGTTGATTGATTAATTGGTTGGTCGATTGGTAGTTGGTTGGTTGATAGATTGTTTGGTTGATTTATTTATTGATGTAATGATCGATTGATTGGTAATGCAACGATGGAATATTTTCATACGTTTTTAATCCTCTTTTCAGTGACACCAACAAATTATTCACAACATTAATCGTACTATTATGCATCAGTCGCTTTGTTTAACGCTACGCACAGTTTTTAGCCACAAGTTTTTCTTGTAAAACGGAACATAGATACCTATTCAAAGTGTTTTGTGTGTTAAAGGTGTATACTTTTTTTCTGGGTTGTCGTCATAATTATTAGCTGCCCTTCGTTTTTGCGCACTGATGTGTTGTTTGTAGTCACAAGTGTTTGTTAATCTATATTGCATTATTACGTTGTTGTGTGTATTGTTTTTACAGGGTAGTAAAAAAAAATAGCGTAGTTCATTTTTCATTCCGACTACATTGCAACTTTTCCGAGCAAACTCAACGCAGAAAACAAAATTTTAAAAAATTAATAAATAAATGTATAACAATTGTTTACTTCCGCGGTCAGACTAAACTATGCCAGATTCTTGTATAATTTTGACTCTTTGGGTAAAACGCCCCCCCCCCCCCAAAAAAATAAATAAAATAAAATAGAAGAAGAGAAAAAAGAAGAAGAAATAAACTGTAATAGTTATTACATTAACTTGGGGAGAAGGAAACAGAAAAGTCGTGAACACACTACTCAATGCTGTCAAAATGGAAGTTGAATGTTGTTGGGTTTTTTTTCGTTCCATGGTTTTATGCATTTTTGGAGTTCAGGGAAAATCCAGAATTATCGGAAAACTAATGTATCTACCTCTAAATGTAGCACTCGATATAGCTTGGTTGGTGAGTGCCTTTAACGCTCTAAAACTCCAGGGTCAGACCTTACCCGGATTCTGAGTACCATGGGGCCTAACCCATTTAGTATCAGGTCAGGACGACCGGCAAAGTGGTTAGCAAAATGGATTTTAAACTCAGATCCTGCGTCACTTTTACTCACTTCCGGATCAGCCTGACCGGAAATGGGTCAAGCCCCAGGAGCCCGGATCATTTCTGACCCGGAAGTTTTCGATTTACAAAGGCGGAGTTTTTTTCAAACGTTACGTTTTGTTCTTTCTCATAAAACGAGTATCTTGTGTGTTTTTACATTATACATTATAATGGAAGGCAGCTACACTTTATTATCCAAAAAACGTGGAACAAGAAAACAAAACAAAAAAGCTCAAACAAGTTTATTCGCGGTAAAACCTACACTACAGTTTTTATTCCCCGTTATGTAACACTGTTTTGTGTGTGTGTGCGCTCTCACTTTCGGTACCTTATTCCGGAGACCAAGGACAAAACAAAAGAGGGAAAATAAAAGGACTCCACATGGAAATTCTAAAGAACGGGGTGCTCCACAGAGAAATTTGTTGTTTTTTCCAACTGTTTTTAAATTTGTAACAATAATTATTGTGAATCATGCAAGAGTTTTTCTTTACTGAAAGTCTTTCAAGAATTGCCGGCAGGTATTGTTTGTTTTTTTGTTTTGTTTTGTGAGCTAGTTTGTTATGAGAGCTACTCAAGATTTGGATTAATCGTGAAATCTTAGCCAATTATTGTATGATGATTTGTTTTTAATTTTATCCTCTAAAAATTCCCGGGAAAGAATTGACCTGTTTTCCGGATCCCTTGGTGCCTTTCCCATTTGTGGGTCAGTATGACCTGGAATCTATGTCAAACTGACCCAGACATAGGTCAAACTGACGCAGAATCCGATTCAAAATCCCCCTTTTTTGGGGGGGGGGGGTGCAGTTTCGGGTCAGCCCGACCCAGAAATGCGTCAGGGTCCCGGAATCTGGGTAAATTCTTACCCGGGAGTTTTTAATGGGTAGATTGTATAGTGTTTTGTAAGTAATCAAAATTATACATGTATATATTTTTGATGTTAAAGAAATTTCGTGCAGTGGACGCATGGTTTAAAGGGGTTTCTTAATTCTAAAACAATACTCTAACGGCTGCACGATTTATTTTGTGACGTCATTGATTTGCCTTCGCATGGTTGGAGAGAATGTGATCCCATAGCTAAGTTGAAAACTGTTTTGGCTGGTATCAATTGTGAAGCGCAACTCTATTATGCTTAACAGAGTCTATGAAAGGTTTGTTTTAAGAAAAAATAAATAAACTTGTTTATTTTTAATTGTATGTGTTTACAATGTTCCGGAGTGGAGTGCCGTTTTGGTTTTTTTTGCCTTCTGTAACACGAAAAGTTGAAGAAGAAAAAAAGGGAGAAAATTTTAAGGTGTTACCAAATTAAATCACTGTTTAGGTCTACAGACGCCTTGCATTGATGTCACACTCAGCTACGGTCTGCCCATACTATCCGCCATTTTGGGAGTGAAGTTGACTTACGATTAGTGTGCACACGGGGAAACTACCTCCCAGAATGGCTCAACCAATATTTAAAGATGTAGGTCCGATTTGTGGTATATTTGACTCAAAATTTTAATTTAAATTTTAAATTGCTATTTTTATAGATTCGAGAAAGTTAAAACAAGCTTTCATTTAAGGTATTGCACGAAGCAAATCTGATAATGCTTTTTGGTGTAGTCAAAACCTTAAAATGGACTGTTGTCGGTAAACCACGTCCATCAGGCATGTACAAACAAGTTTCCATGTTTTTTGTGCATTGTCCGTGGCCTTTTTGCTAACGTTTTTGTATTTGTTCGTGTTGAAATGGCGAATTTTTTTCGTGCGAAATCAAGATGCAACAACTTGGTTGGTGACATAGGTAAAGACACGAATGTGTGAGCAAATTTTGCAAGTTCTTTTAAAACAAAATGATGATGTATTTTGAAAAGTAAATGATTTGAAAATGTTCTACCGTCCTTTTAAAGTGTAATGCAGTGAAACACCAATTTCACATTATTATCATAATTGTACTGCGATAATAAAGGGTTTTTAGCACTTCAAGACGCTTAAATAATTAATATATTTAATGAACTATTAATTGCTTGGTGTGATGTGGTCATTACAACTTTGTTTTTTGTGGTGCATTATTCCAATTATCTTCCGTGAAATGTTAAATAATTGTGGTTGGATTTTGCAGGCTGAAGCGTTTATTCCTAAACTCGCACAATAAATGATTTTTTCAACCAATCAATGAGTCTAGATTTGTTATTTATTTTGTTTGGCTTGGTTTATTTTAGTGCCCATCAATAACATTTACTTGTTCAGTTTCAGGGCGTCAATCTTATATAGACTTGTCCAGAAACATAATCTTACCCTAACTAAAAAATGTGTGACCATGAAAACTATGCACATTACATGTACTTGGTGAGAAGCACTGCAGCTGTTGATAGTTTACACTAGTTTGGGAAAGGATTCCCGTCGAAGTAATATGGTTTGGATAATTTTTCACGCAAAAACATCTAAATCAGATTTCTGTGGGTTTGCGAATACTGGGGTCATGGACAGAGGTGCTTGGTACCCGCTGTCACCTTAGTCGCTAAGCGTGGATGGATTCGACGTTCGATTCATAATACCGTGACAGTTTTTTTTTCTGTTTTCTCAGCAAGTTGACACCGTATTCAGCTGCGACTATGTGACTTTTAATGTATCTTTATGTATATGCTGCCTATAAAAAAAACACCTTTGACCCACCTTTAGAAAATAGTGCTTAAACATTTTCTGCTAAGCGAAAATGGGCAGGATACCAGTCACAGCTGATACATATGGTATTTTGGCTGGTAACCTTATTGTGATAAGCATATATACACTCAAGTACAGTGTATGTAGCGCTTAGCTACCTTTTTTTGCTAAAGCCGCAGCTGAAAATGGGCACATTATAGGAATGCTGGTCAACTCGTACGCACGCAAACTCGTACGCACCAACTCGTACACACACAAACTCGTACACGCACAAACTCGTACACACACCAAGTCGTACGCACACCAGCTCGTACGCAAACTAACTCGTACACCCACCAACTCGTACGCAAGCATAATTCACTACGTGTTGACTTCGGAAAAGGTTTCACCGTTGTGATGCAAAGTCTAATAATAATGAATTGCGTTTTAGTTTTGTTTTTAAAACAGATGGTTGTGGTATTTTTCTCAAATTTTGATAGTAAATAATTTGTGGAAAATAAAACAGATGTTTTGGAAAAACAAACTGATTTTGGGGGAGTTTTGTTCCTTTCTGAAATGATTGTTTAGCCTGTCAGTTAAATTATGAAATTAAATAAATTTAGAAAATAAAATATATTTTTGGGGAGTTTTGTTACTTTCCGTCAGTTAAATTTTGATAGCATATAATTTTTGGAAAATAAAACAGATGGTTGTGGTATTTTTCTCAAATTTTGATAGTAAATAATTTGTGGAAAATAAAACAGATGTTTTGGAAAAAAAAACTGATTTTGGGGGAGTTTTGTTCCTTTCTGAAATGATTGTTTAGCCCGTCAGTTAAATTTCAAAAATATTGTTGAAACAGGTTCAGCTTTTGTAATCTCATAATTTTACGGTTTTATGTTTTACAAGTCAACTACTTGTCTTGGAGTGTCACTGAATTGGACAGTGCCACTATTTTATCAATCAAGTATCAATCATTAATTTCGAATTAATAATTCCCGCTTTCAAATTAATAATTCCCGCCTAGTTAAGTAGCACGATATTAGTGCTTTCGTTGTTTCCAATGTACATGTACAAGTGTCCCGTAATAAATACACCTGCGTACGAGTTTGTTTGTGTACGACTTTGCGTGTGTACGAGTTTGCGTGTGTACGAGTTTGTGGGTGTACGAGTTTGTGTGTGTACGAGTTGGTTGGCGCACGAGTTGACCAATTGGCGTACGGGTTTGCGTGCGTACGAGTTTGCGTGCGTACGGGTTGACCTGTTTCCCATTATAGGCTGTTGCTCTGACCGTCGTCTTCTTTTTTATCTCCCGAAGCCGAACAGAGCATTTATCAAAACGTGGAGCAATTCTCCGCAGAGACTTTTTACCTCACTGTGTCCTTGGCACCACACATCTTAATTTTGTAATAAAATTGCATGTAAAGACAAAGGAGTTACAGCAATTGTTTTCACACCTTGCAAAATAGTTTCAAATCCAACTTCAAGAGAATCTATAAGCTGTCACTGTTCCCAAGCTTCTGTAGTGGTCGCTGAGCACCGTGTCAGTCTCCCTTGTTCGAGCAGTCCATAGATGATTATTGCCGGCATACATCAGTCGCTGTCGCACGCACAAGAGACTGGTGCCGGTGCATATACTCTTTGTGCCGCGAGACAGCAACTAACGTCCACGGCACAACACCGAGGCCTCGTCTTCCAGATGCAGCGACTCTTTCCTTCAGGTATACATGGGTCAATTAATCGTCCCCAAACATACCACAAAATCAGGTTTCAATGCATTTAGTACACATGCCTAATGTTTCACAGAGGCAACGGATGCTATGGCTCCATGCTAACTATACTCCATGCCCCTTGGTGCCCTTGACTGTTTCAGTACTTTTCCCTAACTGAGGTGCCTTGCGGAAAATCTGCTGTATCGTTAAGTTTGAGCCATACCCCTATACAAGCACACATAGGAATAATGATCCTCAATTCTGGAACGAAAGTACATCATCGATGGTTTTTGGAAAAGTAAATAAAATTTTAACCCACTGGTTGCCATTGGAAAGCAATATATGGCGTTTTAATTGTCATAATGAGACGAGCGAAAGAGACCCCAAAACAGAATCATAGAAACACATAAAATTGTGGGTTTTGGGTTTTATCTTTTATTTCTGAGGTTTTTCACAAGATTAGCATCCATAATTAGTAGGAATAATGAGGTAATTAATGAAAAGGATAAAAGAAGAAGACATTTTCCCGGAAAATGGCATGACATTGGCATGATATTGAAAAACAAATCACTATTGTACTTTCTGCACGTAGGCCAACTACAGAGCGTGACAGATTGATCGTACCCTAATAGAGCGTGTGATTGTGCACGTAGTACATTTCATATTATTCGTTGTTGGTTTATACGTTAAAAATATCACATGGCAGTCAGGGCTGAATTGCGATCATTTTGTACATCAAGTCAAAAGATAAAAGTAATAGTAAAAAATGTACATGGTAGGCTTACAATTTAATACACATATCTGCGAAAAAATAATAAAATACAAATCGGTGTTGTGTAACATTATTTTCTTTTAATTTTTCTAAGGTAGGCCTACTAGTGAAATTTTAACACGAAGTTAATCAGTTTATCAGTTTGTTATTTTGCAAGTCTTTAATCTGAGTGAAATACAGAAATAAATAAACAAACAAACAAACAAGCAAACAAACAAACGCGTTAGCATCTATAAATTGTTAGTCATTTAAAGATAAAAAGATGCTAACTCGGTATTTGGCCGATGTGAAGTTTTTATTTAAAAGGTATTGCACGAAAAGAAGAAAAAACCGCCAGTGATATGGAAGAATAAAAACAACAAATGATTTATTGTCCGGATCCTGAAATTATCTTACGTGCATCAGCCACTTGTACAAACGATCAAAATTTTAAAAGATTTTCCCAAAAAATCGGCACATGCAACTTAAACAGTGATTTTGTTATCGTCTTCTCCTCAGCACTCAATGAATGATGAAAGAACTAATAAGGTACTAAAACATCATTACAAAAGTACATACATATTAATTTTTAATAATTTCAATATAAAGGTGACGCCGCATGCCCAATATAAAACAATTATAAAACAATTAAAGAGTGACGTACCATGAACGCCATGCTAGTTTTGTTTACTTGCCCAAAAGGTGGCAATTAAAGCAGTACGGGTTCGATAATAATCTGTGCGTGATGTAAAATTAACTTGAGCATTAATTAAACATACAGAGATATTTGCAACGATCGGCGGTGGTTATAAAAATATCACGGTCGTGGCCTAATGACATAATGAAAACATAGTTTTATTGAATTCAATATAATACCACATTCTATAATAGGCTTTAATATTAATAGTCCATAGGCATTTTTAAAAATACTTTTCATTAACTAATCATTACAGCCTAAATTGTATTATTAATCATTCACACCAGTATAAAGCAATACATCAGCAGCGGCAATAATGCGTTTAACGGTTAATAATTGGTCACCTTCCAGCGACCCCGCTGAAGAATTCCTTAACTAAACTGCACAGGTCAGGGGTCCAAGTTCAATATTGTAGCACCAGAGGTCCACATACGCAACACAATCTTATCATCCCAGACTTACCGTCTCAGTCTCTTCGCCAAATGACTACAATTTCCTCCAATAAGTCATGATTTTTAAAGTTTGATAGAAGGAGAGCGATATCCTGGTTGTTGCTCGGCATCGGCAAAACAAAAAGACAATCCCAAATTACTACCATGGTGCTGCTACCTCTTGCGTTAAAACCGCCATCTACACTTTGAGTGCGCCGCCAAATCGAAAAACATGAGCTGTACGTTGTAAAATCAATCACGCGCAGAAGTTGACACGTATCACACGTACACCAGCCCCAAATATAGAACGGGGTTCCCCTCGTTGTCCAAATAAAGGAGTATCATGACCTTATTTGTAGCTTCCCGAAGTGCTTCTTGAATATGCATCGTGGTACCTGCGCAAATGACATTGTTTTGACCCACTGGACATGTCATTTAGAGCATAAGAGTAACGAGTACTATACACTGCTGAACCAATATTTGAGTTAACTTGTGCTAGGGGAGTTCGCATGTAAAGATCCACGTTATAGGATCGACTAATCAGCATTCAGAACATAATTAATTAACCACCTGTCTCATTTCCTTTGCTCTGTGTCCTTCAAAATAATTGGTCGATGAATCATGAGTGCCAGGTACTCTAAGGATAACTGCCACTTTTTTCACCCCAAATAAACCCTTTTTTCAAAATAAAATTAAAAGAGGGACACTTTGAAATGCTTTTATCCAACCATTGATTCAACTATAGAAAGGATCCTTGTATCCCTGCCACCCCCTAGAGTCCCAGACCGCCCACAACTACATTTCGGGGGGGGGGGGGAAGAACACAGAAGGGCGCCCTCAAGCGACAGTAAGCCATCCAAATAACCTTGTCAACACAACAAAAAACCGAAGAACCAATGCCGTATTTTGCACGATTTTTGAGATGTATCTAAATTATGACGATGGATTTCACATGACAACATTGGAGAAGATTACGAGAAGTTAAAGCATCAAGATGATGCATTTGCAGTTCCCCAAGAGTAGGAACTTCTACACTTGGGAGGAACTAAGGTGAGGATTAACGCTGTTGCCAAGTTACTTTATCTCGACGTTATCGATGTGTTCGTATTAACCAGTTATGGCAAAGACAGACCAGTAATGCTATGGTCTGGATCAAGATCTGTAACCATAAACTGTAGTACAGTAGAACAATAAGAAAAACACGTACGAAAGTATAATAAGTACACTATTCAATCTGCATCTACTGTTAATTTCATATCAGTACCAATTCCTCCAGAGAGTGAGTGATGATTGATAAAATTTATCTAGTATAATCAAATCTGTCTAGAATAAGAATTCAAATACCGTCAAAAGTTTACATAAACGTCAAGTTAATTAAGACTAAGACTAAGAGTGTATACATAAGAAAAAACAAAAAACAACCCACATTTCACTCCAAATTGTTGTGTTGCTTAAATTGACTTTGGTTGCATGAATCAAAATAAGAATGTGTACGAAATCAGTGTCAGTGTCATAACCAGTCAAACAAACAGTATACAAACATTTTTTGTGCAGTTTTTTTTACCAGAACAAAACCAAGTTTTACATGTTGATTTCAGTGTGGAATTTTGTATATGTTTGAAAACTAGAGGATTGAAAACTAATTTTCTTTTTTGAAAACCACTAATGAAATTTAATGTAAATTAGGGCCTATAAAAAATGTTAATGTATGTAATTTATATTTTGTTTGTTTGAAAACTAGAGGATTGAAAAAGAATTTTCTTTTGGGAAGACCACTAATGAAATTTAGTGTACATGTATTTAAAAATACTTTTGTCCCCACAAGGTGTCTCTTTTTAGTTGATTTTGGTTTTACCTTATCATCACTTTGTGTGAAAGGCACTAGTGCTATATTTTTCTTTGTACTGCGGGAAAAATATCCACAGGCATATAGTACTCGTCTACTGGGATGGGATTCGAAACCACTAGAGCAGATGTCTTACTCTAGTCTTAGCCACTAGACCGCTAGACTGGGTACCTCCATCAAGCTCAGATCACTGACTTTTCAGTCACTGTAATGCTAGGATTTAGCCAGGATTTGGTAAAAGGTTGTCCAAATTTGCTGGGTGTCCAAGTTTTCACATGTTAATGACAAAACAGGGTGTCCAAATTTAAAATCAGCATGTCCAAAAGACACCTACATTTGAAGACACCCCTTTGGCTAACACTATGCCGTAATGTTTATTTTATTTCCATTGCCATTTAGAAAACAAAAACAAATTTTAGATGACCTTGTGAACTTAAAACATAGGTAAATTAAAAACACCTTTTTCTCTCTCTCTCTGTTACAGTTGTTTGTCCAGGGCTCTTGGGGTAAGTTTGCAGAAATCATTTTTAATATTCAAAGTCAAACTGAAAAGAAAAAAAAAATCAGGCCAAGGGAAACTTTGGAAGGGGCATCAAGGCCAAGACCAGGGCCCATTTTCATAGAGCTGCTTAAGCACAAAAATTATGCTCAGCAGAACAAGGTTACCGGTACATGTACCAACTTAAATACAACATTTACCTTTTGTGACTGGTGTGCTTTTATTTTGCAGAACAGGAAATGATTACACAATAATTTCTACTTTTAAAACAACCCTATGAAAATGGGCCCAGGGCCATGGGCTCTGTCTAATTCCAGGCCTGCAAATTAATTCAACACTGTAGGATGAAAATGTTTGTGACATGTAAAAGAAAACTTTCTTAGATTGAGTTCATTGTATGTTTCTGTAACTTAATAATTTGTTGTCAGTTTCTAAATAGACTTTTCTGACAAATTGGTTGTCAAAATTGATTATGAATAAAAAAGATTATAAAAAAAAGAAAAGAAAAAAAGATAAATGAGAGAAAAAAAAATTGTAGCCATCAATTTTCATTAATTAAAAACATTTCCTTGTTCTGGGAAAAGATTACACAACGGATTTTATTGTTTGACATAATAATTGAATCCTTTCTTTAGAAATATATTCTTCCCTGCAATAACAATATATGTTTTTGTAATTGAAAATGATTCTGGATATGTTTTAGTTTCCAAGTGAAACCATCAAAAACTGTATCCCTGATGAGATTACAAACACAGAAGATGGAATTAGCTTCAAGGTGAGCAAACAGTCTGTTTTATTTATTTGTTTGTTTGTTGTTGTTTTTTAATAAATGAAAAAATTGTATGTAACAAACATGATTTTGTAGAAAATTTTGCTGTTGCAAACTGCTTACCAACAGAAAGGACCCATGGTATAAATGCAAAGAGTAGTTAATGGCTTGACGAGTGTGCCAGCAGAGTGTGGGTTTGAGTCCTGGTCGTGACATTTGTGTCCTTAAGCAAGACACTTGACCATTATTGCTGCGTCATTCAGATGGGACATAAAGCCATTCATCCCAGGTGTCATGTAATGCACTTAAAGGAACCCAGTGCACTTACCGTAAAGAGAAGGGGTTTGCCCCAGTGTTCTTGGTCTGATCGGCAGCATATTGCACCACAGCACCTTGTAAACAACTACATGGTGCTATAAAGGAATAGGTGTTAAACTTCAAAACGTAGCCCCACATACCTTGCAAGAAAAAATACTGAGCGCTTTGATACGCCCCTAGGGTTGTGATAAATCACTATATAATAACCCAGTATTATTATTATGTTTTGACCCTAGCAGAGTCTTTCTCAAACACTAAATGACAACACATTAGATAACACACATACACAGGTATACTGGTGTAACAGAAGCAGCGCTTTCTGGTATGTTTTGCTGCAGATTGCACCACAGCGCCTTGTACCAACCATTACATGGTGCTATGTAAACTGGGTCGAAAAAATAATGAGTGCCTTGAGGTGCATTCGAGTGCGGAAGAACTGCGTAGGCCTTATAATTATTATTATTATCACACTCTAGGAGCTTATCTCAAGCATTTTCATTTCGAGGAACACAAAGTAAAAAGGTCTCCGTTTGTTATTGCTCGACACTGCTGAGTGTCTAATTTATTTTCTTTTTGCATCATTTTTTGTTCTTGTTTTATCTGAAGGCAATTCTAAGGCTGATTGAACTAAAGTACTTCAACGATGCCTTGGATCGTTCTATCAACATGCACACCGCTGACTACAACATTAATACCCTCATGCAAAGTCTCAAATTACTAAATCACCGACTTCTGAGGTAAGGATTTATTCCCATTCAAGCGTGTCGTGGCCAAGTGGTCGATCTAGCGCATTGAACTCAAATACTGATTGCTGAGTCATCAGAGTGCAGGTTCGAACCCCTGTTGCGACATTTGTGTCCTTTAGTAAGAATGATAATAGTATAGCCTATAGTCTTTTATAGCGCACGGATCTATCAATAAGGTACTCAAGCCGCTTGAAGAAACAAAACATTTTAAGACAGGTTTTTGAATTCTTTTTGAAATATGAGACAATTTAAGAAGCGCCTTATAAAGGTTAACAAGGTATTGAACAATGTGTTGAATTAAACTTTGTGAATGAATGTGTTGGGCGCGTTTAGTTGATCTGCGCTATCGGTCGATCATGACGCTTTTGGCCGATCTTGCCACCAGTCGAACACCTTTTCTTTAAAATTCTTTTTGAAAGGTAAAGTCTGAGACATCCTACTGAGCAACCGATGGTGATTAGTGTTATTATAACTATTATGAGTTAGGTTGTGAAACTTTGTGGTATAAATAATAAACACTGACAATATGTACATGTCCTTTGAACATTTGTTGGTTTGTACATGTACCTGAAAGTTACATCCAGGAATTTTTAAAAGATTTTGTCAGTTTATGGGCATACCAATATCATCAGGAAGCAGTTTACATAGTATGCACACATACATGTAGATAAGGGTTTTGCTATCTTTACATTAAACAATTACCTGCCTATAAATACCTGCTTATCCTTGTCAATGACAGGATTAGGCTTTGATAAGATGATCTTATCTGTGCTGTAAGCCTAAAGCAATTAAGATCATGAATGTGGTGACTGTAGATTGTGACTGAATAGGCCATGTCACAGGAGGCAATTTACAGGCAACCAGTTCCAGGCAATCTCTAAGAAGGAAATTCATTCCCCTTTCAGTTTTCTCATTATTTTCTTGGGGATAGTAAGTTACAGCTAGAAGAATGTCTCTTGTGCTGTCGAGGTGTTCCTTGTGCCTGCAGTGCAGTCGGTTGCCTCCAAGTTGCCTGTAAAAATTGCCCTGTGTGACATGGCCTTTAAGTTACACCTCAGTCTCTCTCATCTTTCACACTCATAGGGAAATGTTACATGAGAAAATTGAGTCAAATGTAAGAATGCTTTTAATAGTAAGGACAAATGTTACGTACAATGTCCCAACCTGACGAAATGACCCAGATATGATACGGAGGGAAGGCGTGGCGTAGAGTAACTGGGTGAGAGTTCATAATTCCATGTACAGCCATAGGCCAGCTTTGATCATGATGATGTATAGCACTATAAACTTGATTTTATGATGTCTTTTTTTTATAGTTTCTCTGAACTTAATGATGTCCGTGTGGCGTTTCAAGTGTATGAAGCAGGTGATATGAGAGGCATGAAGATAGACACTCACACACAGCTAAGAGCTCTCAAGGTGTGTTTTATTTTTACTTTTTGGTCTCTAGTATGAGATGTTTGCATGTCTTGCTCAAGGTAGGGTCATACTTTGGTGATGACACAAAAATTGTGTAATTTCTATCCGAAAGCTTATTTGTTATAAAGATGGTAATGGTAGTAAGCATTCTGTGAAACTGTTTTGTCTAAAATGCACCAGGTGATAAGAAAATAATAAAAATGTTAGAATCTGAGAATTGATTCATGCATTGATTGAAGTTTTGTGTTGCCTTGGTGCAAGCTCAAATCATTAAGCTTCACGTTGTGTGTCTACCACTGTAATATGCGTGTAGCCAATACACACTTTTATGATAATATTTGCACATATCCGAGATGTATCACCGAGAGAAAACAGTTTAGCTTTAAAACTTAAGGTCCTTTTGGTTGGTAAGGGAGAGCAATCCATTGGACTGCCAGAATGTTCCGCTGGACCCCATTGGGTGCCAAAGTATGGGAACTATCCTACACGAGTGAACACACACATTAGTATTTTGAACTTTCTAACGGAACGTTCCGGCAGTTAAACAGAACAGTCCACGTGCACGCAGTGCAATACTAAATCCAGTTAGAATGTTCAGGACCATTCAAAACTTTTGAGACCCTCCCGAAGCCTAATTCTAGAATATATACATATATAGAATGATGTTTTACTACAAAATTGTCATCAGCAGCCACATGCTGCATTGCAACAAATCGGGAAAACAATACAGAATTCGTGAATTTAGTTAAACAAATAGCATACAAATCTGACATTTAAATCTGATGAAAAAATGGTCATAACAAGTTTTAAAATATAAAATATTACTTGATGACAAAAGGAAAAGGTAAGAACTGCAATAATTAAAGTGTGACAATTACTTAGAATTAAAAAGATTGATTAAATAAGGGACAGCACTATCTCTGAGTCAGCTAGTTTACATTTTGGCTGAGATATCAAATGAGTTTTACGAAGAACCTTGTGATTTTTTTGGGGGTGGGAGGAGGTGCGACATAGTCCGTTTGGCAGTTAACTCTGAGGCAAATTTTGAACATAGTGTCCTGTGTTGATTGCTTTGACTTGGTAAATTGAGAGACTCTAATGCACTAAGGTAATCATCCCCTAAAATTAGCTTGATGAAATGCCTCTGGATTCTTTCCAATTGTTGCTCATTTTGTTGAGTTTATACCATTATAAAGAAGTACTGTTTATTCAAGAAGTGGTCGCAGGTATCCTTTATAGATGGTTATTAGGTCGTCTACTGGTAAGGCATGGCCTTTAAGAACACGAATCATATCAATATTCAACATTTGTAAAATTCTTTTAAAATGGCACGGGGGACCATGTTATCTCGTTGGACTATACTATTGATATGCGACCCCCACTTAAAATCCTGTTGGATATGGACACCAAGTAGTTTGACGGTTTGTGATTGGGTCAAGAGGTGGCTATTGATCTCCAGAGCTGGGGGTGGTGGGGGACTTCGAGAAAAAGTAATTTCCATGAAGTTGCATTTTGGGGATTAAGCTTCAGTTGTCAGTAGGTTACTATTGCCAGGGAATTTATTGACTGTCGTATTTGTGATTGGTCCTGAGAGGAGCGGCATTCTATTAAGTTCGGATCATCTACATACTTCAAGCAGAAGGTTGAGTTGTTGAGATTTTGTCATGCATCATTAATGACTGCTGACAAAACAACTGAGAAAGCCGAGTTCCTTGTGGCACTCCAGCATGCATATAGGTCCAGTTGGATAAGACACCCTTATAGCGGTTTTAAAACTTATCAATTACTTTTTGATGATTTATTTATAACTGTAAGCCAGTAACAATTTTATATTATTTGCTCTTTTCCTAACAGCTCTGCGATCGTACAATTGCTCCAATGAAACTCATGCACCGAGTTAAACATATGCAGGAGAATTTTGATGAGCCAGGACGAATTCAACTCTATGAGTTTTTAGATCTCATCGTATTGTAAGTGTATTTGTCAAAATTACTCAAAATAAGAGCAGAGCTGGAAAAAGATCTTTGTGATATGAAGGATTTAAAACTGTTATAAACCTACTTATCGTTAGGAGACTGTTTGCCTTAGACTTGGTTCTATAGTTTGTGATTGTGGGTTTTTTTTTGTCAAAATGACTTTGAGTAAAACTGGAAAAAAGTTCTTTCTGATATGTACATTTGTGTAGGATTTCAAACTTTGTAAAAGATAACTGCGATGTCAGACTTGTAATTTTTTTATTAGAAGTTTGAGTAAATTGAAGTCAAGGTTTGCAATTGTTCTTGTGGCTGCAGATTGCGCTGCATCACCTCGTAAATGTGTTTATAATTTGTTTGTAAATATAATTTGTTCTCAACATTTGAAATAGCTCTGTCTACTATTTAGTCAGGCATGCAACTTTTCAACTTTGAAGCCTATTTTCTGTCCTTTTTTTCTAAAATAGTGCTATAGAAAACTAAACAGCTCTGTACAAAGTTAAGTAAGGAGGGCCATTTCATGTTTTTGTCTTCACAAAGTAGCATGTCTGAGCTCTGGCACAATAATAATTTTAATAATAATAACATTTCTATAGCCCTTAATACTGATGTTTCTAAGCGCATTAAACTTAAATTACAAAGAGATGGGTCTTTAACAGAGATTTGAATGAGTCAGTAGAGGTAGCTTGATGGATATTGAGAGGGAGATTATTTCATAGTTATGGTCCAGCTGGTATACAATAATGAGCATTTTGAGGCAATGTAGATAAAGTGCAATTTAAAAATTTTGTATCAGTTCTATCGCAAATGATTTTTTGTACATTGTTTGAATGATTAATAAAGGTGTGAAATGACCAAAGATATTGAACTACCTGATCATAAACATGGAGCCCTGGACAAAACATGGAGGCGACTCTTTGAGGTAAAAACTTTGTGGGACAATCAAAAAGGTCTCTCTAACAAAATTCTCTCTCACTTCTTTCTTTTTAACCCACCTACTGTGTGACCATTCAATTCAATCCTCTGGGGTTTTGAGGGATAGATGCACAATGCAGTCCTGCAAAATGATATCATGTGGAGAATGTATTTTCACAGTACAAAGTCAACCCTCCTACTGTCTGACTATTCAACATAACCCACTGTGGTTTCGAATGATAGATGCACTATTTGCTGGCTTGCAATATGATATCATGTGGTGAATGCAAATACACTGTACAAAGTCAACCCTCCTACCGTCTGACCATTCCACATCATTCATCGTGGATTCAACTAATTTTGTTTTCTTTCTGCTATTTACCTCTAAAAAGCTTGATAACTTTGAGGAGGTGTGCATCACTAAAGACGAGAAGCTTGAACAGCATCTTAATCAGCATTTCAAGAATACGGAGCTCAACTACGGACAGGAGAAGATGGCGAGCAAGCGTATCCCCCGAGAGTCAGCCGTAGATACATCAAGAAGACGGGATCGGGTATGTGATTATTCAACAACAAGTCTTGGGTTGGCTATGACTAGAGCAGGCTAGCTGAAACGTTGAGCCCAATTAAGAACTCACTCCATGGCAGTGAAGCTAATAAAAAGAACCCCCTCGATCCTCTATTAAGCAAAAGTAGTTGTCCCAGCCATTTTCCTACCACTCAGCCATGCTGTTAATAAACCATGCCCCCTACCTCACCTTCTCTGCCCCTAGGTACGGCATCACAATAGGAAGTATCGTGAGCTACAGGGTTTCATGGGTCAATCAACAGCCCAGGTACAACGCACAAAGGCCGGTCACATTCGGGGGAGGCCTGTCACTGCTCCCGAAATGGACGATTTTCGTTTGCCTGCTGACTCGCCGCTTCATTCTATACTGCAGCGCCCTCACACCGTATCTGATGTAAGTTGTCGCTTGTTTTGTGGTGAAATCTGTTTCTCCGATTGGGAAAACTTGAGTGAATGGTTTTCCAAACTATCCCAATTTGTGTGTATACTCCTGATCAAGGATATTTTGTAAGAAACCACTTAATCAGTGACAACAGTTAAAACACACTATCCGAAATGAGATATACTTATGGCCCAATAAGACACTGTTCTCCCAATGACATTATCATTCAGAAAACTCTTCGAAAACAACTTGTGTACCCCAATCAGGATATCCTTATATACCCCGATTAAAATTAACTTTTCCTAACACACATTCCCCAGTTAGAAAACTTGTGTAAACGTTGATGACAGACTACCCTGATTGGGATATATTTCTACTCTGATTTGAACCCACCTGAATCAGAAAAATGAAATGATTACTATTAAACTACCTCGATTGGGATATACACTCACATCCTGATTTGAAAACCTCCCCATTGAGGGTTTCAATGTTCCCGATCGAGTCACTTTTGTTTCTATGGTGTTGAGATTTTTAAATCATGCTCGCTGTTTGATGTGAAACTTTGCACATGGAGTGATTGCACTTTCTTGTCCAACTGTACACCGCACACAGCTAACATCACGTTTGACTGCCACACCACAAGCGCACTGCCGTCCCCAATCTGCACCTCACTCAGCACAAGGTCAACTGTCCAGCCGGTCCCACACCAGCAAGGTAGGTTCCATGCACATGGGTCATTAAAAGCTCATAGTGACTGGCTTGCATATTTGAAAGGACCATTATTGGATGGGAGGTCCATTAAAAGCGGCTCTAAATAGGTTCACATGAACATCA
This sequence comes from Pisaster brevispinus, assembly GCA_023634235.1. Classification (NCBI taxonomy): domain Eukaryota; kingdom Metazoa; phylum Echinodermata; class Asteroidea; order Forcipulatida; family Asteriidae; genus Pisaster; species Pisaster brevispinus. The sequence goes on from JAMKCF010000018.1 coordinate 117,172, forward strand.
GTCGTTTGCTGTCAAAAATTAGGGGCTTGGTTAGCTAAAAGTTGTAGGGCCATTAGCAGTGACCAAGCTGCCACCCATAAATGGTGATCATTAACTGGAATTAATGACCAGTTTGTTGAGAAGAGGAAGGTCAATATGCTTTGAGTTTTATTAAAAGGGGAAGTCCCATAACTTTTATCATGCCCTCACATACAAGTAGTTCATGCCACTCAATTGTCATTTACCAATTCCACATCTTGTAGTCTTTTCAAGATTGCCCAAGAGATTCCCAAGCTGTTGCGGTGCTTCAAGGACCTACTTGAAAGAAAACTGCAACAAGGGGTTTTTGCTAAAGTTTTCATTTCAAATGTTTTCAATCAATAAGGAAATTGAGTTCACATGAGATTGAACTGATTTTAATTGAGTAAAAAACAATCATTTTGAAGACCCTTCTCTGGTGCTTTTCAGAAAGATTTTCAAAAGACCCCGTTACATCATCACTCATGTCACGTCACATGTTGGAGCTCCGTTTTGTATAGCCGCTTTGTTGCAGCATGGAGGTATAACGAAGCAAACTCCAACACATGACGTCAAAGTATTGTCATTTTGATGCACGCCGTCAACGGCAGAAGTGTTTCTAGTTTTTCAAAACAAACGTTGGGGCCCATTGATAATTACGAAAAATTCAGACGTGTACAAATATCTAAATTACATTTAAATGATAAACAAACACATTATAAACAAGTTTAAATAGCATTCCCGTTAAAACGATTTTTGGTCAAGTACCTGTTTAATGACCCACCTATGAAAGATGCTATCTAGTAATATTTTTCCTAAAAATGTCCATGCACCCATAACATTTGCTTGTGCTCGTGTGTACTTCATATGGTACTATAGCATTCTTCATTTTTGCTGCAAACATAGAAATTTTGCGCAAAACCAGACTATGAAATGTTTCCCCGTTTGTGTCTCAAAATCAAACCAAAACCAGTGTTTAGTTGAGCTTCACCTCCAAATTATTAAATTGACATTTTAGTGTAAGGTTAAAGATTTAAAGGTAGTGTCATATATTGGTAATTATCCCCACCCCCTCCCCCCCCAAAAAAAAGAGTGCAATTTCCTATCCAAAAGCTTACTTGTGTTAGATAGTAATGGTAGTAAGAATCCTATGAAATTGTTTCGTCTGAAGTGCCCCCGTTGATTAGAAATATATACAAAAAAAACTTGAATTCTGAGAATCATTTCTCAGATTTTTGAGGGTTGGTGTCCGTTCAGGAATGTTGCAAAAGAATGGTTGGAGATGCTGTTGGCACTGGCTGTCACCTCTCTGATAAGGGATGGATTGGATTATCTTGTGAGAATACTTTGACAGTTTTATGGTTTTTTTTTCTCACCAAGTAGACAGCTGAAACTGTCACATGTGACTTTTGTTGTATCTTTCTTTATGATTTTCTCGATAAATCAGAATTATGATGACAAAAACCAATCTATGACCCTACCTTTAAGGACTCTATCTTTTTGGAGAGTAGGTGCATCACAAAATTGAATTTGACCTTAGAGCCCCTTTTTAAGGTTTTTTCAATAACAAGATCTGTATTGAGCTAAAAAATTTTTTATAGAAATAGAACACAGAAAATGCTGAGTGCAATTTGTTGTTTGTGTCTGCTGTGCACCCCCTCTATGTGAGCCGTGGACATTGAGTATCAATACCAAGTGACATGCCTGTACGGCAAAATAACCAGATCAACCAACAAGAAAGCTAAAATTTCTTGTCCAGCCAAAATGGCAGCACGCCTGATTTGCCTCAACACAGATACATATAGCTACACATGCAGCATTCTCGAAGTTCTATGTCCATGGTTATTCTATTGTTCATAATGGAGTCTTTTTGTAAATGTGGGCTTCGGGCCAAACAAAAATTTCAATTATTTGCGGACATTGTTTCTGACATAATTTGGTGGACTATTCAGTATTTCAGCCTGCCGGAAAGCACAATGCCTGAAGATCCAAGGATTCGACTTCTTCAGGCGCTTCATGAAAGAAAGAGTAAGTATTGGATAGAAGGTGATTTGGCTTGTTCCCCGTGTGCAACAAAAGTATTAAATAGCCAATCTCATCATACCAACAAGGGGCCAGACTACTTTGCACTTCTTGCCTTGGTTTGGCTTACATTGATTTAAATGGAAACAAAACAATTTAATTACCCAACAATGATTTGGAAATAGATTTTATCCCTACAGTAAACTTTGTGCATTTATAACCTTTATAAATTTATATTACTGTCATCAACACAATGTACTTGAGTTTCATCTTTGAGAGGTCAAGGCCATTTTCATTTTGCAAAGGGCACTTTCTGAGGAAAATCTTGAAGTTCTTGGGACAACAGGCCAAGAACAGTGCAACAGAGGGGTCATGGCCTCCGTGGTCTCCACGTAATTCCATGCTAACACACATGTATGTCATCTATCTCACATTTTCCAGTGGAAAAAAGTAAATGGGAAACTTTTTGATGGGGCGTTAAGGCCAGGGTGTACATGTACAGCCCCATGTGTACTAAACCATGCCCGAGTTGCTTGGGGAAGCCTTCCCTTCAGGAGGCCAAAACCTCTGTGGCCTTTGTCTAATTCCAGGCCATGTCACGTAAGGTCTGTTTACAGGCAGCCACTTCCGGGCATTCTCCAAGCTTCAAGCTTTTATTGCCCAGCTATACTAAAATCTTAACATTTCTACACCTTTTAAGCACTTCTTTCAAGCCCTCCTCTTTTGCCCCCTCGAAGCACCCCTGGGGAGCAGGGTGTGGCATCTCAGCTTCCATGGAGGAAGATGGTGAACACCTATGTTCGTCCACAAACACCACGTGTCATCACGGAGAGAGATGTGACAGACAGGCAGCATATACTGGATGGCCTACAGTACCAAATTGAAACATTGGTAAGTGTCTCCTTATATATTTCTGGTAATGAAACCAAGGATGCCTCATAAGTGAACTTAATCATTGTAGCTTGCAAGCCTGAGGAGACCTGTAAGCAAGGGTGCTTGCTATGTGAACCAGAAACACCGGGGTTAACCCTTACTCTTCGGCGGTAAGTATTCTGGTCTCTTTTACGTGCACTCCCAGTCCTATTACATGGAACCTATGGCTTAATATCCCATCCGAAGGACAAAGCATTTATGGTAAAGTGTCGTGCTCAATGACACACAAGTGCCATGACCGGGACTTGAACCCACACTCTGCTGATCAGATACATCAGATCTTGAGTCCAGTGCTCTTAACCGCTCGGCCACAACACGCAACGTAGAGCACTTCAGACCCAAGCTCTGGCTGCCAAGTCTATCAGAGCGTGGGTTTGAATCCTGGTCATGACACTTCCCTGAGCAAGACAGTTAATTGTGATGAGAGACTTTGGAACGTTAGGTGGCAGCAGACCAACCAGATGATATTCCATTGTTTACGTCGTTCTGAGCATGCGCACATTTCTAAGACACAAGGTTTCCAATTCTGATGACTTGACCACCAGGACCCAATTTCATAGAGCTGCTTAAGCACAAAAACTAGCTAAGCACAACAAATCTATGCTTACCAGAAAAAGTATACCATCTAAAACAACATCTTACAGGTAGGATATGTGACTGGTATCCTGCTTATTGTTGTCTATCAGAAATTTGTTAAGTAATATGTTGTGCTTAAGCAGCTCTACAAAATTGGGCCAAGTTTGATGCTAGACTGCTCTACCCACAACCTTGTGCCATGATACATGTACCATTTGTATTATCTTATGCTGATACCAATGGAAAAGGCTTTTAAAAATATTTTCTACCGATTTCTTTCACATAAAACAATGAACTTTGGCTACTTTTATGCAATGAACATTGTTTGTGATTCAGGAGGAGCGAACATTGCAGAAGTTAGAGCAACAGATGAAGCTGCATCTACCTCGTTATGACCGTCAGAAACGAGAAATGGTATTAGAAAGAAAAAACAGAACGCCAACTCCAACACAGCCAAAGAAGGTATGAAGATAGACTAGAGGGGACTAATTTCAAGCACCAACCATGTTTTTACAAACCCAAACCATTTAAAATGCAACTGCATGTTCTACTTGATTCTGTTGAAATGAGTATTTTACTAGGAAACGGATTATATTATGCTTTACATGGGATCAGGCATACCACCAAAATCAGAGTCAAACACTTTGGTTGTTGAGTTACTGTATAGTGTTGGACTGAAGACTGCACTAGTAAACTGAATATGCTTAGCATGAGGCCTGGCATACCACCAGGCAGGAAGTCTGGAATGACCACCAGTAGCTTGTTGCATTTTGTAACATGTTTAAACTCGGTAAAAGGTATTCATAACTGTGCCAAGCAAGTTGGTACTCTGCAGCTTTGTTAAAAATATATTGCTTAGCCTGTGTTTTGTGCTAAGCAGAGATGAGCAGAAGACCAGTCAAAGTTAGGTACATGTATTTTGGCTGATAATCAGTTTCTTTTTCAGCAAATACTCTAATACCCGTGTAAAATTTGATTTTCAATAACGATTGCAACTACTTGATAATTTGCAGAATTGTTCCTTTTTAGAAGTCCAAAAGAAAGAACAAAGGTTCCCGCATATGTTTTTTGATGAATTATGTTTTGCCTTTCAGAAATCCAAAAAGAAGAAACCCAAAGGGTTGCCCCCTGCTTCCATAGACAGACTCGCCCACCCAGTTGTCCGTCAGTACCATGATCTCCACGATAAGAATTGTGATGCACGAACCCAAGAGTTTGATTTCCCCAAGAGTAGCCGACGGCCCAAGGAACCCAAAAGCGAAGAGAAGGGTTCGGACAAAGTCCCTCTAAAACCCCAGCTGATGTTGGACGGTCGAAGGATGAGTGTCTCAAGCACAATGAGTAGCATCGCTGACTCCAGCATTGCCAAGACAATCGACCTCGCCAGCCACTCCTTACTCCTTAACTCGGCCATTTCACAGAAGCAACCAGTCATGTCGGTGCCGCATGTCTACGACCCAGAGAAGTTTTGTGAATCACGTGTAGGCTCGGCCGCCATACTTCACGGCTTCTTCAACGATGTTAAAACGGACAACAGTAGCGACGCGACATCTACCAAGCACTTGGAGAACCTGGATGACCTTGTGGGTCAAAAGTCGTCGAGGGTTAGCGAGACAACGTCGTCTCAACCCAAAGTCACTTCATCACTGGACGGTAGTCAACGAAGTCCCATCCGACCTGCCAAGAAGAAATTAGCGTCAGACCCCAGACTGTCCCGCTGGGAGAAGGCTAGGGTTAATAGAAAGATTAGCACGCTGGAGGAAGAAGAGTTGAAGATTAATGGGATCTCGCTGAGTGAGATCGACAGGCTGACCTTCAAGGAGGAAGAAGAGCAGTTGAAGGACTTCAGAGAACTCAAAAAGATCAGCCAAGACTTCTACTTCCATTGAAGGGAGGTCCACCAATTATCTTTAGCTCCTCGGACATTGTTTGCAGAGAAAATGTTATTGTCAAAGGTAAGAATAAACAAACGTGACCCTGGTTCACATAATAAATAATGTTAATTTATTTCTGCGATCACGCTGATAAGTTCACTGGGAAAAACAGAGAAAAAGTTTACCCAATTCTGACAGGATTCCAAAGACGTTAGTGAGAGTTGGTTGTGTTACCGTAAGAGGGCGATGCAGCATTGATAAATTACTACGTGCGAACATACCCACTATTGATCACTGACGTCTTGGGCAAAGACTGGTTTTTACTGTGCTTTGCAATTTTTTTAGTGAATGCCAAGTACAGGTGTGAAATTATATATAGGTCAACAACAACAAAAAAACTCCCAAGAAATTATTTGACTGTAGCGTATGCTTTGCATTTTACCCATACACCGATGTGTGATAAGCACTATATACTCTTGAGTCTTGGTATACTGTTCTATTTTCTGTTATAAAGTTGTGTCCAGTTGTGTATTAAATACTAGGGTTTTTTATGTAAACTTTTTCAGAACTTCCACGAGTGGACACAAAAGTTTAAACAAACTTTCAGTATTTATAAATGAAAGCAAAACAATAAAATTGGTTAAAGACTTTTCACATAGTTTATCTTCCAATCCCAAGCCCTTTATTATTTGTATTCTTTTCGACTTTATGTACGTGGATTCATACTACATGTAGTTGTAGGTAGATATATTTTTGCAGGCCTGGATTTACACAAATGTCACGGTGGTCATGTACTCTGTTGCCTTGGTCTTGGCCTTGATGCACCTTCAAAATCTGTCCCAATAGAAGTGCCCCTTCACAATGGACTTGCCCTCTCAAATATGAAATTCCACGCCTGTTTTTGTTATGTTGCTTTACTTTCTTTGTAGCTTGCAGTGACGTGTGTAGTGTTTTGTTTATTTAGGTTTTAGGTGTTTATCGGCACAGCTGCCTTTCCTTTGTCATCATTGATTTTACAATCTTTGTATTTTCCCGCCATGTGTTTACAAGAGTTTTATATTTTTTTCTTTTAATTGTTTGGTTTTCTGCTGAAATCTGCGGGTTTTTTCTTCTTCTTTTTTCAAACGTAAAATTTTATGGTTTAAACTACTTAAAAATTGTAAATACTTTTTTCTTTTGTATGAAATGTTGGTTTAAAACGTTCTTGCCTGTGTTAAATTGCTTTTGCTTTCGTGTGTTTGCTTTTCTTGTTCAAAACAATGGCAAAACGGCCGCTTAAATTTGTCTTATGTTGTTTTTCTTGTAACTAGGCATCAATGTAACAGATTATGTCTGTGGTAAAACGGACTTACCATTCATGCTAACATATCCCAAAGAAAACTTTAAAGAAACTTGTGAAACTTCAATGAACATTTCTAACTTTTTCGACCCCCCCTCCCCCTCTGCTGTTTGACTCTCTATTTGTCCACTGTTTTTGGACAATATATACAGCATTATAAAACACGTACATGTAGTTATATTTATTAAACCTTTACAAATTTATATGAAACTGACGAATTAATTACAGGGTTAAAACAGTACAAAATAAAATGTGTCATCATTTGCACAACATATCAAGTAATAAACCACAAGGGTAAACTGGTTAAATTTTAACTATTTCTGGGTTGAACAAAGACAAGTTGACTAGAATGGAACTAAAACCTGCGACCTCCGGCATGTTTCCGGAGGTCGCAGGTTCAAGTCCTGCTCTAGTCAATTTGCCTTTGTTCAACCGAAAATTTATTTTCTAAACGCATCACAAAGTTCTCAGAACACACGCATGCAGCGTTCTCTTCTATGTGAGCGCCTGCAATGTGCTACAAAGGCATGTACAGTTAGTTCTCTTGTGCAGTGTTCTCTTGTGAATGCATGCAGTGTTCCCGTGTTAGTAACTCATTTACGGTAAGCAACTGTTTCTGTGCTAAAAGTGGGAAGAGGGAACTCCTTATAATGAGGCAAGAACGCAACGTCATTGTTGAAACGATTTTTAAGAACTACAAAACGGCTGAAGTCTGACTTGTTTTAAAGCGTTGAAGCACAGAACCGTCTATAATTCTTGTGTTATGAAACCAGCATTACTTTATATCTTAGAATTTTAACATTTTATTCTACAATTTAGCAGTGTTTAAATTGTTTACACAAACGCATTCCATTTTATACAGGACTTAATATTTTGTAGCATAAACAAATTTAATTAAAAAAAAAAAAAATCCAAACTGATTGCAATAGACTTTTAGACGGTGCCGCCATGTTCGTCACAATCATTGTATGCAATCAGTCGTGAAAACCGATTCTCAACATACAAATAAGGAACCATACTAAATTCCCCTTTCAGCCTCGGTTTGCTTATTAATATAGTCGCAATAAAATCAAGGTATTTACAGCAATAAGACGGATCATAATACATGATGAATGTAAATTTGTAGTTCTTTTTTGTCAGTGTTGCTGACTGCTATTTGAAATTATGTCATGTTTAAATTTTAGCTAACTGCTATTTGAAATGATGTCATGTTGAGCTAACTGCTATTTGAAATGATGTCATGTTTAGCTAACTGCTATTTGAAATGATGTCATGTTGAGCTAACTGCTATTTGAAATGATGTCATGTTTATAGCTAACTGCTATTTGAAATGATGTCATGTTGAGCTAACTGCTATTTGAAATGATGCCATGTTGAGCTAACTGCCTTTTGAAATGATGTCATGTTTAGCTAACTGCCTTTTGAAATGATGCCATGTTGAGCTAACTGCCTTTTGAAATGATGCCATGTTTAGCTAACTGCTTTTTGGAATGATGTCATTGTTAATAAAAGGTCAAATGTTTATTAAAAGGTCAGTTACCCAAAATCCCAAAACTTCCTTTAGCTTAAAGGGGATGTACGGGAGTATCATATTCAAACAAACAAGACAAATATCTTCAAACTAACCGGGGAAAATTTCAGACATGTAAATAACGTTTCAGTTGTTTTAAAACGGATTCATTATTTTATTCATTTTTATTTGTATTTGTTTTTTATTTTCTATTGTTGATTCCATATTTATCTTGCCTTGCTAAACTTAAGATAACAGCATTTTTAATGGAAGCATTTGTTTTGGATAGTTGGTGTAAAATATTCAATTATCAATTATTCTTCTTGTAACCGCTTAACAATAGCAGTTTGCTTAAATGGACACATTGCTTCCGGATTGGGCGCTTTAAGCTATACAAGCGTAGGCTATGTTATGAAATGAATATGGTTGGACAGATGTTTTAAAAGTAGAATTTATGATTATTATCCACACAAGTATCCCAAGGAATTGTGTGGTTATCCATTTACTTCGTGAACTAACTCTAAGCCATTCTGTTGAGCTTGCCCCGAACCATGTGACAGTGCAACTGTCTCTACAGTCTGAGAACTTCAAATTTCAGCAGTTACTTGTGACTTAGTAAGTCACTGTACCAGACATTCAAATCTAACTCGCAAATTGCTTATTCTGGCCTCGTTATTACACACTCGTTGTCACTGTGCACAATGAGAGTACATGTGTGTATTTCTTCTTCACAAATTGAGAAATCTTAAATACCTTTTTAATCTCTCCCTGTTGGTACTACAGTACTGTATTAATTGGAAATGGTGTAAAATGCACGCAAAAACTTGTCCACGAAATTATCTGTCCATTTATTTACACATATGATGTGTGTTCAGAAAGTTCTTAGAAGTAATTTTTTCTTTTGGTAATGGGAAATTTAACACGAAAACATAGTAAGAAAGTTGACAATCAAATAATCAACATTTATTGGAATTATGCTAATCTGACCCATAACGCTAACCCATAACGCAACTGTGACAACCTAACGTTGATGTAACTTTGAAAATGATGAGATAACCTTTTGTTGTTGCTTACAAAATAAAAATAAATTTGCTACAGTGTAAGCTGTTGAAAGATTTGACCTAAAAATGTGCAACCCTTCTCCAGTCTGACCATTAATATAATCATCCACTGTGGTCTGGAATGATATATAAATTGATCCAGACTGCAATATAATATGTTATGAATGCGTCTACACAGTGCACACATGTACATGGTTTTGTGCAATTAGTGACGTCATTTTCTTGTTTAGATGGAAAGTGCTTAAAAAACATTGTGTCAAACCGATTAGAAGGTGCATAATTCAGAATAAAAGAGACAAATTGTTTGAGTTGCAGCTGAGTTGTTTTTTTAAGTGTGCTTTGTTTTCTTTGGTGTTTGTACTTCTTTTTATCGAAGTAAATATAAACATTTGAAATAATGATTGATGATTGAATTGAATTACATGATGATAAATATTGGAATAATTGGTTGATTGATTGATGGATTGAATGATGGATTAGTTTACTATTGATAGAGTGATTAATTGGATTTATTTGTCTTGTATTGGTTGATTTTGAAAAGTTTTATTGATCGATTGAAACTTGCACCTACATGTTTTAGTACTATTTTGGAAGATTTGTTTGTTTTTTGTTTTATTTTTTAGCTAATATTGTTTGTGGGTTTGTGAAACATGTTAATTTCCTACTCAAATCAACTGCTATTTTTTGAACTATGGTAATTTTCGGAACAACAAAATCTGTCGCAACCTTAAGTACTGGGCAAACGTTAAACCATACAAGTTGTAAAACGAACTTAAGCATGCGTAGGGGGGCCTACAACATTGGCAGTTGTCGAAGACCAGTATCTGCACTTAATATAACCCCACATGCACACGAAAAACAAACAAACAAGCAAACAAACAAACAAACAAACAAACAAACACCCCAACAAACAAACAAACAAACAAACAAACAAACAAACAAACAAACAAACAAACAAACAAACAAACAAACAAACAAACAAACAAACACCCCGACAAACACCCCAGCAAGCAAACAAACAAACAAAACGAAAAACAAAATTGTGGAAGTTTAAGGTCACTCGATCATCGTAGTCACGAGAAAACATTACAATACAAAATACTGATAATAACAATTTTAGAAACCCATAATTGTTCACTGTTTTCAACCTATGGGTTTTGGACTCGCGAGCTCAAAGCCAAGGTTTTTACTCATTCCTAAAACAAATGTTGCACTTTAAGCAATCATAGTTCAAGGGAAGTGTTTCATGTACCATGTAAGTTACGTGCAAATCTGTGATCGCTTCTATTTTTAAACTTAACAAAGTTCTTCACATTCTTTATTAAAGAAACATTTGATGTCAATCGAGCCGTTTTATATAAATCTGCAGGTTTTATTCCATGATAACAGTGCATTTTGATCTAGCCTTTGTTCCACTGACTGGTTTTTATTAATCATCTTAATTAAATAATACTGAATACAGTCATCTTTAATATCTATAGATAAAACCTTGGAGAACTCGCAGTTTCTACAATCATTTCGCATCATGTAGAGGTTTGTTTGAGTTCGCTATCCACTTGCTAAAACGCCGAATTTTCCTTCAGACAAGCGCAGCATTATTAAAAAAGTCTTTTTGGACATTATTTTGTACATCACTGCTGATTAATGTTTTACCTAACTGGACGTTTGCCAGCCCTATCAATCTTAACCCTTTCCTAATAATACACAGAAATGAGTTTAATATTACCAGTACACTTGTTCCGCACATTTTGATACAGTAAGCCGGGAAAATAGCAATATACCTGTACCCAGATTGAAACGAAGAGTCCATGCAATAGGCGTGACGTTGAGTACAAAGGTCAAAGGGTAGGTTAAACAAAATAGTATGCACTTTTCAGATCACCTTAACATAACATAACAATTAAAAATTATAAGACGCTATTCCATCAAGATCATAGCGCACATAAAAGCAATTAACATGGGAAAAGGTGAGTCTTTAGAACTTTACGAAATGTAGATAAATTAACAGATTCCCTAATGACAGTAGGAAGATTGTTCCAAATCATTGGCCCAGCTACACTAAAAGCTTTTTGACCTAGAACTTTGATAAATATTAAGGCTGGATGAATCACGTGACATAAATTAAGGTCAACAAATGATGCTGCATCCCACGCAGAGCAAATCTATTTACACGTATTTTGCTTTATAATGTACAGTGAAAACGGACCTGTCCCACCGGTCCATTGTTAGTTCAGCCCAGCTCAAACCAGGTCATTATTAATAACTAAAGACCGACTTGTCACTCACCATGTGGGGAGGACTTTTAATTTACTATGATAGAGCAACAATTAATTAGTTTGTATATACAAATTAAAATAAGGTCGTACATGTATGGCAGTTACAATTATTAGAGACATACATGTACATGCTTGGGTAATTGTTTATATTAAAATTATTGAAATGACAATTAAGGGGAAATGTGCAGTACACTTATGATAATTGTTTATCATACTGGCAGATACTTATAAAAAACTGTTGTTTAAAATGGAAAACACTGCTGTTTATTAATTCTTTTTTAATTAACTTTTAGTCGCCGTGCGACGCACACACAATGTACAGACAAACGAATCTATTTATTATGCAGAAGTTATTTACAAGTTAAGACTTATGTTAAGCACATCAAGAAATGTTCTTTATAAATATGTTTAATTATGGCAGTAAGCTTTTCTGAACGATTGCTCTTTGATAATATAGTTCAAAAAAGGAATAACAATAACAACAGTAACATAACGAAAAACTAGACATATAAGTTAAAGACGACACAATATCCAGTATAACTTAACACTTTGCTCATTTGCCGATATCCATATAACGCAGTTTAAAACTTAATGTCTTTCCCCTTTCAAACAATCATGGAATACATTAAACAAGTTCTCTCAATACCTTTATTAATTTTTCTGAATCTATGTACAAATAAACAAAAAAGGAAAAAATAGAGAGAAAAATAAACAACCCCCCAAATATACAAGAATAACAATAATTAACATTAGTGTAAGTTTTCAAAAGGATAAAACATAAGGAGACTAGCCTTGTAATGGCAGAAAAAATAATGGATAGCAAATAGGCGTATCCGGAAAATAAAATTACACTGGGTTAGAAATACAATAATCAGCAAAAGAAGACGGATAAAAGCAAGTGGGAAATATAATACTGTCGAGGGAATAATTGGATAATATACTTGAACAAATATGGTGATATGAATGATTTGGGGTAGGTATCTTCAAAAGTTTGTGCGAAACAGTGACGAGGTGAAACGGCTATTAATAGGACAAATCAAGATATGTTGGGTAAAACTAGAACCAACTTCTAGCTTTTAGAACATACTTCTATCTTCTGAAACAAGTTTCTAGCAGAAGTTAGGAATTAGTACACCAAGAAGAAGACCTGAAATATCTGTAAAATCAACATAGATACCACAAAGGGCAATTAACATAACTACTTTAATAAACAATAGTAAAGTTGTAATAACAAACAGAACTGGCTAAGTCATGGTGCCCGACGGCAGAACATTAAGGTACTCATGACAAATAGCATTGACAAAAGTTTATATAAAGGAAAGAAAATGTCGATAATAAAACTTTGGAAACATTGAAAGAACCATATACCCGATCTTACAGCTTGTGGTACAAGGGCCAAATACCTAAAATATATGACTATTTGGGACAGTAACTTTACCCGGGAAAGAATAAACACATACACAATGAAGACATATCAGGGATTAAAGAAGGAATATTACGTTCTATATATTATAATGTATAGTATGAAATACTATACAGTAAATATACACCACGAAAAATAATGTGGGGTATGGGTACAAAATGAAGATGATCCACTGAAAACAATAATTTATATCAGGTGTAAAAATATATACCGTCAGTATAAGAGGGTGGGAATTGCTTATACCCCACGGTAAATATGGGAACCTGTATAAAGTTAATCCACAACGAAATAATAAGTCTCGGGGTGGAAAATTTAGTGTCAGTAAAAGTGGTAGAAAAGGAATACACACATTTTGTGGATAGTCGACGGAATATGGAACATGGTGTTTTTATATCCTTCGGTTAAAAACGGGGAAAAGATTGTGGTAAAAACCGAGTAGAAAATGAAGTTGATTCAAACGAAAGAAAAATATATCTGGGCTAGAAAATATATCGTCAATATAAGGGGTAGAATGTATTTTATAAAAATATCATAGAAAGAAGATGGAATAATGAACAAGTTTTCGTTACCGAAATACACATGATAAAAATGGGGTAGAACATGAAGTAACTTAACAAAGAAAAACATATAGCGGGGATTATAAGAGGTGGGGTTGACTCGGGGTTTCAGGGGTAGAAGAAGCGGGCAATTTTCCCCCGAAGGAGTTTAATGAAAGAATGTGGTAGCATATTCATCGATTCCTCCTGGCTGTATGTATAGTACATCTCCGGGTGAGCAATAACCTCCAATAACGCCGTCAGTCTTTCCTTGTCCTGGGAAAACAAGAAATACATCACACTTAGATATAGAAGCAAACAAATCCAAATACTGCTAGTATTTTGTCTAATTCGTATCCAGCCTACAGACTAGGCTGCTTGCAGTGTGAATTATATGTTCAAAGGAACCGGTGGATATGAAAACTATAAAGTTACCTTTAATATTTCCTGGTGGTGATCGGACTCGTATAATCTTCCATCTCCAACGATGTCTTTGATGAGTTCTTCGTAGTTTTCTGTCAAATAAAGGGATAATTTACCACACTTGCAGAGGGTTTGAGGAAGCAAGTGAAAGCAGAGGGTTTGGGGAAGACAGTAAAAGCAGAGGGAATGGGGAAGACAGTAAAAGCAGAGGGAATAGGGAAGACAGTAAAAGCAGAGGGTTTGGGGAAGACAGTAAAAGCAGAGGGTGTGGGGAAGACAGTAAAAGCAGAGGGTGTGGGGAAGACAGTAAAATCAGAGGGAATGGGGAAGACAGTAAAAGCAGAGGGTTTGGGGAAGACAGTAAAAGCAGAGGATTTGCGGAAGACAGTAAAAACAGAGGGTGTGGGGAAGACAGTAAAAGCAGAGGGTGTGGGGAAGACAGTAAAAGCAGAGGGTGTGGAGAAGACAGTAAAAACAGAGTGTGTGGGGAAGACAGTAAAAGCAGAGGGAATAGGGAAGACAGTAAAAGCCGAGGGAATGGGGAAGACAGTAAAAGCAGAGGGAATAGGGAAGACAGTAAAAGCAGAGGGAGTGGGGAAGACAGTAAAAGCAGAGGGAATAGGGAAGACAGTAAAAGCCGAGGGAATGGGCAAGACAGTAAAAGCAGAGGGTGTGGGGAAGACACTAAAAACAGAGGGTGTGGGGAAGACAGTAAAAGCACAGGGAATAGGGAAGACAGTAAAAACAGAGGGTGTGGGGAAGACAGTAAAAGCAGAGGGTGTGGGGAAGACACTAAAAACAGAGGGTGTGGGGAAGACAGTAAAAGCACAGGGAATAGGGAAGACAGTAAAAACAGAGGGTGTGGGGAAGACAGTAAAAGCAGAGGGTGTGGGGAAGACAGTAAAAGCAGAGGGTTTGGGGAAGACAGTAAAAGCAGAGGGTTTGGGGAAGACAGTAAAAGCAGAGGGTTTGGGGAAGACAGTAAAAGCAGAGGGTTTGGGTAAGACAGTAAAAGCAGAGCGTTTGGGGAACTTGTTAAAAGTACAAAGGGCAGTTTATCAACTGCTACAAGGAAATAGTCATATTAGTACCCAATGTGGGATTTTACACTTAACTGTGACGCCACAAAAGGAAATCGAGGAGAAAAATTTGCAATAAGAGAAGCAGCTTTGAGAGAGAAAAAAATGAACATTTTCAGTGGTTCTTCTTTTCGTGTTAAATTTCACCTAGTCGATTTTGTTACCATCCAAAATGTATTAACATCCAAAAGCATCAAATGACCTCACTTTTCAAAATAATCTGTACATTTATATACAGTGGACCTTTACTTCATTTCTGAATGTCCATGGTATTCAATCAAAATGGCGTTGATTTGACCTTTTCACCAACGAGAAACTCCCGTGTGGAATGTACAGACTTTGTTCCCATACTTCAACATGCCATTTTCCTCTTGTACAGAGGTACACATCCCCCCAAATAATAATAAAAATAATAATAATAGTAATAACAAATATAAATATGTATATAAATCCTCTAAAGATTCCTGAGATCTATAAAACTGAAGCACTCTTTCTTAGTTTTTACGGGGTCTTCTAGCACATAAACACTCCTCTTACCGTCGTAGGTGGCATAGTGAATCTGGAACCCTGAGTGGCAGTTGAACGCATCGGACTTGAACTGTATCCACAACTTTTTACTCTGGGCGGTAAATGCAATCGGTCGGGTAACGTTTTTACAGGTTTCAAATGTTGTCATAGACAGAGGTGAAACTGTAAATAAATAAATAAATAAATAAATATAAACAGTAACACTTAAACAACAAAGAAGATGAGTCTTTGAGTTAAAGTTCGGTGCCAATAATCAGTGTTGTTTCTTGTAAAGGTAAGGTCATACTTTATTAATGATCCAATGGAAAAAATGCGACATTTCTATCAGACAGATTGTTATAAAGATGGTAATGGTTGTATTAAGCATCCTGCGACATTTTTTCGTCTGAAATGCCCCCGTAGATTAGACATCAAAAACATTTGAATTTGAGAAACGATTCATGCACTTTTCCTAGATTTCTGAGGGTTGGTGTCCGTTCGCGAATCCTGCGGCTAGAGATGTGGCTGGTACCCGCTGTCACGTCGCTAAACGTAGATGGATTCGACATTTGTGTCTAAATACAGTACAGTTTGTTTCTGTTTTCTCAACAAATAGAAACTGTATTTAGCTGAAACTCTCACATGTGAGTTTTATTGTATCTGTCTTGATAAGTTTGCCATAAAGCAGTATTACGTAGACAAAAACAGTCTATGAACCTACCTTTATCTTAGAACATTCACCACGGGCCCAGTGCAAGCCTTGTTTGCTTTGTTTCTTGAAACGTATTGAGGAAAGCAGTTTACATGCATATTATTATGCATGTAAACTGCTTTCATAGTTCAACTATGATGAATACAGAATTATATTTCGGGAAAACTCCAATCCATGGGCGTGCCTTGTTGACTATACCCATCTTAAATAACAACTTTTTACAAAGAACAACTCCCTTTCTTTAATCACATTGACGTTTTTAGCACAAGATTATTTTTTATTAGGCCGATATCTTGTTAAAATGAAACCAAGGAACCTTTTTATGTTTTGTGTTTTTTTTTTAGGTGCACTGTAACCCAGTAGCATATAGGACTGAAGATATCTGTGATGAGAAGATGTTGAACACATTTTAAGTGTTTGATATTGGAGGAAACCGTAACTGAGGAAAACCACACTCATAAACCCGGGAGGGACTGGAGACCCCATCCAAGGGGAAATTTCCAGTCTGAAGTGGGATTCAAAGCCGGCTCATTTATTTATTTTAATTTGTTTATGCAAAGTTCGCCCGAAACAATGCTGAAAGCCAATCTAGGTAAGGGGCTTAAACAAAATAGTCCAGTTGAAAATAACTCAGGGGAGCTGAAGGTAGGAACTGATATTCCTCTTAATACAGCCTAGATTGTAGGATGGAAGGAAAGATGCACCAGGCAAGGAGTTCCAAAGAGATGCAGTACGTGGAATAAAGTTGTTGGAATGGCTTGTTGTTCTACATCTCAGAAAACAGTGTATGGGTGTATGGGTGAAAACAAGCAAAAAGCCTGGTTTCCACGTTCAACATCTAAAATAGGGCGTGGCTCCTTGGGACCACGCCCATCACACTTACTCGTCTTCCTCATAACGATTTGATCCCCACAGTTATCTTCGACTGGTAGGAAGACCTCGGGAACCACCACGATGATCTTACGGCCCTTGGGAGCAGCCACCTTCCAGACACACTCCATGCCTGCTGGGTAGTTGCCGGGGTAGTTTGGGCTCTCAATGTAGCCCATGTAGTCTCCGATTACACCCCCACACTTGCGATCTGCGGATCCACCCCACAAATAAAGTGATTTTTAATTGGAAGCGGTGATGGTTAAGTTAAGTTTATGTTGAAATGCTTCAATCCCAAACTAAACCTGTGGTCCAACTCCACAAAGAATAAATAAAACATATTTTTCATTCAATTTTAGTTAATTAAGCGTTGCTGTTGTTATTTGAAAGTCGTTTCATCCATTTCAGTACGTCCAATGCTTTTCCGTCTGTCTTGTCTCTGTTTGTCCAAGCATTACTACAAGCCTTGGCTTATCAAATCAGCCTCCATACTGTTTCCTTTCTTTGCTTTTTCACGTTTATATTAACTCAGTCTATTCTGTTCTTTTATTTCTCTTATTGTGAGTTATACCGATCGATAATAATACTACACAGAACATCAACACAAAATAAATGCATACAAATAAATACAATAAACAATATTAATAATAATTTAAGATTTATATTGCGCCCCTTACTACATATAAATGATCAAAAGTGCGTAACACGTTTTAAAATGAACAGAATGGAAGAAAAAGATAAAGCTATAAAATTGGTCACCAGGCCAGGGTTCAAACCGCAATATGGGGCTAACGAGCACAAGTTGAAGTTCCTGTACAAACCTTTGCATTCTGACGAAGATGTTGTACCGTCGCCGTCTGTGGTAGTATTTCCCGGGCATTTGACGCAGTAGTTCATGAGTGGACTGGACTGGTAGGTCCCCGACAGACAGAGAGCGCACCGATGCCTCACAACGTCGTAGTAACTTCCAGCCGTACATTTCTCTATAAACGGAAATCGAGTTCCTATAACATAAAATCTTCTAAATGGTGTTTGAAGCTTTGCATGGTGTGGAGGATAAGAGTAACTATAAATATAAATATAAATAGTAAACTTGCGGGTACAACCATGTGTAAAAAACTCTTTGAGGGAGTGTTGGCTCTGAAAAGAGCCGGTTTGGTCTCGACGTTTCGAACAGTATACTCTGCTCGTCTCCTGAAGACGAGCAGAGTATACTGTTCGAAACGTCGAGACCAAACCGGCTCTTTTCAGAGCCAACACTCCCTCAAAGAGTTTTTTACACATGGTTGTACCCGCAAGTTTACTATTTATATTTATATTTATAGTTACTCTTATAAAATCTTCTGTTTTTCTGTTATTTACTGTGAGATTGAATTAGTAGGCGGTTGAAACCGACCCAGTCCTTTACTGCAAAGTTACGACCCTGCAAGGTTGGTGTAAACGGCCGTTTAAGACTGAGTCACCACACTTTTATTGAGTAGAATTTGAAACTTTGCATGGTGGGGTTTGCGGTAACACCATGTACACAAATCTCTATTTAGAGTTGTGGTGGTTCTGAGAAGAACCGGTGGTTTGACAACTCGACGTTCCGATCAGTATGCTCTGATCGTCTTCATGAGAAATTTCCTGAAGACGATCAGAGCATACTAGTCGAACTGCCGAGTTGTCAAACCATCAGTTCTTCGCAGGGTCACCACTACTCGTAAGGAGATATATGTACATGGTGTCACTGCAAACCTCACTTCACTATTTCATTCCCATTCATAAATACCTTTCCGTTAAAAACATTCCGGCCTAAGCCCCTAGTGTGGATCTCTAAAGGTCTACAAAAAGTCGGGGTTAACCTGCAATTTTTTTTATATGAATGTTAAAAACGTCAGGAAAAATAACTAACGTTCAATCTAAACTGAAAAACTAAGGGAAAAAATCACTCACCCTTTGCTTGACAATCAGCAAACGACGTCGAGCCAGACGATCTGGTTTGTATACCACCTCCACACGACATACAATGTGTCCTCCCAGCCTCGGCTTGGTATGTGCCTACAGGACATGGCTGACAAGGGGAAAACCCATCCAGAGAATACTCGCCAGCATTGCATTGACCTTGAGGAGATTTATAAAAAAAATCACAACAAGCAAAATTTAAGACAGAGCTCAGCATCGAAAATTGTTCTCAATCTGTGTGCTCACTGATTATAAAGTTCATACCAAAAATAGAGCGCGGAAGAGCGTGAGTTGGAGGACTGGAGCTCTATCAACATTATTGTGACGCGAAAAACTCATCGGCGCCACTTCAGCAAGCAAATGTTTTGTTATATCATTGATAGCACCGGTCATTGTCTGCACCGACCTGTTGTTGCATCAAAAGAGTTGCTCACTGAAATGGTCCACTACACATTTCACATTTCAGCCCGAGTTCCCCATCTTGCTCCTTCGGCGCTCTTTAATATTGAGTTCATTACTACATTTGTGTGTACTACCAATTCCAGTACACGTTATTTAGAACCGATTTTCCAGTACTCACTCCGCAGGGAAATATTTCCAGTTTCCTGTGTAACATCTTTGAGGAAAAAGATGTTTTTTTGAAGACACTAAACTTACTATAGTTTACTTTGGTCCTTGCTTTTACTAAACATGACCAACGGGTTGATTGTGTGTTTAGCGAAAACTACAGCATTGAAATTTAAAATACATAAAACTTATGAAATATTCCTCTAGGTATCGAACATTGCAGTTTTATAATTGTAAGGAGGAAGGATGTGCACAGAGCGGGTGACACTCACCTCCACAGTGGGATATATCAGAACCACCAGAGATCCCAGTATTGTCGACTTGTGGGCATTTGTGACAGTCAAGTTGGCCTTCTTGGTCTTGATATGTACCCGGCGGACACGGGGCACAGTGAGAAGAAAATGTATCGTGGTAGGTCCCAATGCTACAAGCAACTGCCATTAAAAAACAAAAACAAAGCAATACCACATAAGCAAACGGCACTAACCTCCACATTTGGTGCTCGATATGTGGCATGGTGTACCCCCTTCCTTGAGGAC
Source organism: Pisaster brevispinus (assembly GCA_023634235.1). NCBI lineage: Eukaryota > Metazoa > Echinodermata > Asteroidea > Forcipulatida > Asteriidae > Pisaster > Pisaster brevispinus. The sequence goes on from JAMKCF010000018.1 coordinate 137,360, forward strand.
GACGACAACGACAATGACAACGACAAAGTAAGAAGGAGAAGAGGAACAACTACATAAATGTTCACTCACCGCATTTGTTGTTGACCATAAGATGGCCGGGCTGGCACGCCGTTTCCACCTCGGAGGTCGTTCGAAATGACCTCCTGGTGACCTGGTACTCAGTGTTCTCGTTAAAGGTCACGACCAGGTTTTCACGGTTGATGGCATACTTGAGTCTGTTAATCGTCTTCCTCATTTTCTTTTTCGTCTTGGCCGTTACACAATCAACATCACAGTCGGCTTCAAAGAGAAAAAGTAAATCATATAGTAATGTACCATTAATAATAAAACAATATTTGTAAAACGTCATCATCTATAACCAACCATATTCCGAGGTGCTGGAAATAAGAACATTTAAGAAAAACAGACATAACAAGATACTTAGATAATCAATGTATACAGGGATGTAATTAAGAGCGCATTAAAGAGAGGTTTGCACACTGACAAAAATCAAGTGGATAAACACAATATATAGCGCCAGTCATCAGTAATGCCGAACAAATGTGTATTAAACATCATGAAAATAACCAGAGATTGTGTAGCTCGGATATTTAATGGTAAAGAGTTCCAGAGTTTGGGAGCAGACACTGAAAAGGCACGGTTGCTTCAGATGTGATTGTTTTAGGAATCGACAGATAGAAGAAGTTTGTGTGTAGAAATGTACATTTTCAGAAAATCTATTTCGGTAATCCAGTCCCAAACGACATGTCGAGGATAAGCGGTCAAGACTAATGCATCGACCCAGGTTGTGACGGCAGAATCGTCGGAGTGTAGGTTCGATTCCCCGCCATGAAACTTGTGTTTTTGAGCAAGGCACTTAACTATAATTGCTTCTCTTAACCTGGGTGTATAAATGGGAACCTGAGAGTGCTGAGACAGTATTGTGTTGGATGAACTCCTCTCAAATTTGCTCTCAAACGTTGCCATCGAGGTTGATGACATATTTTACTGGTTGGCTGCGTGTTTGTTTGTTGAACAATATTGAAAGCTAGAGGATTTGATTAATTTACTCTTCCAAAAAAACAATGTCAAATATACAACCCTTCAACAATAACTTTAAACTGTTTACCCATTTACTCTGCGATTTAGACTACACCTAAACTTCCACAACAAACCCCTTCATGATCAAGTCTGTCAGAGACTTTTAAAGTTATATAATCACAATGTCAAATTGATTGTATTGAAACTTTGAGGAATAAGTTATTTGATCACCCATTAAAACTACATAGCTCGACATTAAAGTCTGCTCTTATGGGTCTTTGAATTTTTCGTGTGCACTTACAAGTTGGTGGTTCCGGTCTGACGGCAATCTCAAAGTCGGCCGTGATGAGAGAGTTACCAAGGACCCGTGTGCGACGTTTTCCACGGCGGGCACTGTCACTCTGGCATGTCAGATTAACGAAGTTCACCTCACACAGCCCACTGCAACCGTCCCCATCAATTTCTACGAAAAAGAAAAAAAAGTTTGAAAGGAGAGTAAGTCAAACTATAGTTAAGGGAGACAGCCATGCAATAGGCTCAGGCTTCTTGAAACAAGTGGAGATTCCTGAAAGAAGTCGTGGTTCTGAAAAGATCCAGAGGTGAGATCCAGACGTTTCGAACAGTGTGCTCTGCGTGTATCAGCAGAAAGACTTCATCTTCTAATGAAGATGAACAGAACGCAACTGTCAACACCATGCAGATCTTCAAATCGGTCAACATGATTGACGAAAATGTGACCTGAAGCCAAAAGCCATTTGCGAGTTAGATTTGAATGGTGCCTGTTGAACGACCTTCTTTTGGTTTGGAGCTAAACGTTCAATTTGAAAATCCTCGGACTCCATCCGGTTTTTGGCTTTGGCTACGTCTTTCAGATTGAAGCCCCGTATTAAGGAAAGTGCACGTTTTCTAAATAATGGGCGGAGCCTAAGCCCTAACCCAAGCCCCACGTCGTGGTTTCGAAAAGTGTCAAAGAAACAACTGGATGTAAACTGAGAAATTTGAGTTGAGCATTCACGTCTGACTGAACAAGGCATTGAACGAATAAATAATGGTCTAATACAAAATAAGACTATTGCAAGTTTTCTTACAACCCTGGATAACACTATGTTATCCTTAACTTAATAATGTTTCTCCGGTGACATAATTATCCAATGGATTGATATATTGGAAATCTTGACTTTCTGGTTCTCGCTTTGATGACGTGGATTTATTTTGCAAAAATTGGAAGAAAGATCTGCTCTCCCCCAAAGTCAATCCTGATTCAACAATAAGATAAACGAAATAAAGAAAAATGACAAAAAGATGCAAATCAGAACAAATTGCTGGGTGCAAATATTTGCAAACAAAATTAATAGGAGGGCACCAGTTGCAACAGTGCGTGAGGATCCGATATTTTGACACGGTTACCAGTTTCTGCGCAGCAAAAATGTTTCTTTCTGTACAAAGTGAATAAGTGTAATTTACCAGCCTGGTGAAAATAAGGTAAAAAAGATGGTAAAAAATTGCCATGCAATAACTGAAATTTATATAACATCCAAGTAGATCCTTATCGACTGATTGGAGGATTGTAGGTCACGGGACATTCATAGTCAAACTATTACGTCATAGACCATGCGTTTTGGTACAATATTCACAGGGCATTTTTGCCCCATCCATTTTTACTGTTGCACGCTAGACCATACAATGCGATTATACACAGGAGAACACAACGACCTTGTAGAGGATGCTAGAAAACATGATGTACGCCGTTGTTTATTCTTACAGTTTTATCCGCCAATCAGATGATCATCGGTATTACAGTATCCGCTGACCGGGAAAACTAATACCCTAAAACGCGACAAGTATACACTAAAATGGGGTAGATGGTTGATTAGTGTAGTAATTAGAACCATTGATATCCGCCTTTGGGGAATGGTGACAACAGCATAGCAGTAAGCCCAATTAGGGAAATTTGATTATGGTGTTTCTCGCCTTTGGGTAAACTTGATGGCAAAATGATGTAATCCCCAATTGGGAGTAAATACAATAAAAATATCACCTTGAAGTTTATTTATCAACTCATTTAAAGTAAAACAACAAAATAAACGAAGGTTGATAAACAGGACAGACAAGCATGTGTTAATTGGCCTCTCACATGAAATATGCTAATTAGTACATTCACGCATGCGTACATACAATATTGGTTGGCAAACGCATAGAATTGTGCACAAACGCGTATGCGTCACGCCACCATCAGAGCTGCTTAAGCAGAAAATACAGTTTAATAGGAAATGAGCAGGATACCAGTCACAAATGGTACATTTAAAATAGTATTTTGGCCGGTTACCTTATTCTGCTGAGCATAATTTTGTTGTGCTGAGCTATTTTTGTCCTTAAGCAGCTCTATAAAATTGGGCCCTGCTTCATACAAAAAACACGATGTTCCCTCATTTTGCCCATCAGTAGTGTTAGTGCGATGTGCAGTTTACATAATTTCATGGGAGAGGTCCATTGTAATTTGCGCACGAGGATTAGCAAACATTGAAGAAAATAAAAAGCAACTTGCTGTATGTGGTATACCTGATAACTTCTTACTTAGAAAATCCGTCACCACGGATTCGGAGCGGTTGAACCGACGCAGCTGGCAGTCCTCCACCGTGAAAGTGAACCGAGCTTTGTGGTGGTACGTCGGGGCGTTTACGGAGGCTGAATCAGCAAGAATAATGGAAGAACTTTATTTAAAGTTAAAGTATACCTTTGGATTTTGGAACCATTCGATTGTTCTCATTCTTTACAAAGGTATATACAATAAAACTAATCCGTACAAATTTCATTCCAATAGGTGGTAGCCTTTTTGAGATATCGCTAAAAATCTAGAGCGGTATGTCCAAGCAGAAAAAGTAATAAATAATTGGAATACACAATCTGAGAAACGATTTATGCAGAAACGTTTCTCAGATTGATATCTTTTTGAATCCCTTTCTTTAAAACAATAATCCTTTGAAGGGAGTCGTTTCTCAAAATGGTATACATTATCAACAGCTGCAGTGCTTCTTATAAAGTAAGTGTTATGGTCATTAATTTTTGGAGTAATTACCAAAGGTAAACCCTGCCTTTAAAGAGGGGCTCAAAGGTCAGATTCATTTGTTTTGGTGATGTACTCATTTTCCAATAGATAGAGTCCTCATATGAGTGGGAAAAACATTACAATTCTCTAACCTCACGTTTAAGTGTAAAATGCCATTGTATTCGATACCCTTCCAGTGCGAATTTTGTCAACATAAAAAAAAACCCAAAACTAACAACAACAACAACAACAACAACAACAACACCAACACCAACACCACCGACAGTAACAGTAACAGTAACAGCAACAGCAACAGCAACAGCAACAGCAACAGCAACAGCAACAGCAACAGCAACAGCAACAGCAACAGCAACAGCAACAGCAACAGCAACAGCAACAATAACAACAACAACAACAACGACGACGACGAAGACGAACAGGACGTCTAGGCCCTGTGGCTCTTCTGTAAATGTGTGACGTCAAAGGTTAAATGATCTATATGCTGGAAAGTGTTTCGAAAGTCCCCCATTGCGCCGGTTATGTCTGGTTGCCATTTTATTGTGTTACTTCATTTATAACAATCTTTAGGGATTCTGCCTGAAAGACCCCTTGCATTGGCCGCCATCTGCGCACGACTCTCAGCCAATGATCGCTCTTCAAACCCCAGTTACGTCATATGCAATGGGTCTAGTTTACCTTACCAGAACAACTCGGCAGCGTTTCTTCTTCCTGGGACGGCAGCTCTGTTGCATTCACGCCATCCGTCCACCTATAGTGCGTACTGTCCCCACATCGGTAAGTGTAGGCTAGTCTACCCGAAGACGTAAAATGGTAATTAGACTCACACCGTAGGGAACAAGTCTCTTCGTCTCTGTCGCGGCTGCAGGACAGGACGACTCGGGCCGGCGGTCTGAGTGGCAGGCATCGGGAACTCTCTGCTTAAATTGTGAATGAAACAAACCAAATTTCAAAACCAAGACTTTGAAAACAAGGTCATCACCTACCCCAATTCAAAAGAGGAATTCCAGATGAAAGACGCTATTAAGTAAAATTTATTCGGCCCCCACCCCATGCATGGTAATAACATATCTTGGTTGAGCCATTAATTAAAACAACTCAGTCAACTCAGTAAACAACCGGTTCGAATCCTTCTTCAAATCGGTACACCTCATTATGTGGAATGGGTTTTAGGTGGATGACATGGCTTTCCAAACGGTAGACAATTGGGGACGCCATGTGGCAGCAGACCTACAAAGTATATCATTTCGTTCTCGGAAATGTGCGAATGCTACGAATAAGCAATGGACATGTACCGGGTACGTATGCTGTCACCCAACGTTCCAAAGTCTCCCGTGGGTGTGTGTGTGTGGGTGTGTGTGTTGGGGGGGGGGGAGGATCCTCCAACATCTAAAACTGAAACATTCTCATCGTCTCCTCACCATTAAGTATTTTCAGACCTACGGGCGCTTTTAAGAATTGCATATACAATATAATGTTTGAATACGGTATCAATTTTTGAATCGCCAACCAACAATCCCGGCCAATCCCGGCCAAATCTCTCTGGCCCCCCCGGCCCCAGACACCCCCGGACCCCCTGTCAATTCGCGGTCTCAGTGCGCTCTCCTGCGTTCCAGCTTGAGGTAAAAACTTGGGGGAGGGGGATATGGAGAGGGTGTGTTTATTGTCAAGTGTCCCAACCATTTTGGCCGGGACTGTGTCAAGTCTAGCTTATGATGTTGTCTCACCAATGCAGTCCTTCTTGTTATGATGAAGACGATATCCAGGCAAGCATTCACACACGTAGGATCCCGGAACATTCCTACAAGTGTGTTGACAACCGCCGGCATCAATCGAACATTCATCTACATCTAATGATCGGGAGAAATGACGTAATTATTATTTGAGACCGGCTCTCCACAGGCCACAGTACAGTTAGTTCATAAAGTTGTTTCTCGGCAAGGAAATGTTGGTGCGTACTAAACTCAGATACCTTCATAAGCACAAGTGTATACATTAGAGGACAGCTCAGTTTCGGCAGCACATTTGCGAATTCACAATGTATTCGCATAAAGTCGCCTCACGAGTATGCTTACAAGATCAACCGCTAGCTTAATAAAAACGGGCTATCGTCGCAATTTGTCTAACAGTTGATTATTGGCCTTTCACCTCTGTGACTTTGGTTAATCGCAGACCGGAGCCCTGCATGTAAACTGGGTTCTACCTGATTGCGTGGGTTTTCCCTATTGTGGGTTTTTCCTCACACATCTAAAAACTGACATGTTCTTCATCAACTTCTCAACACTGATATCTTCAGGCCTACGGGTCACAGCTTTAGTCGCTTTTGAATTTTGTCTGCAGAATTTTGTCTGCAATCTGTAAAACGTCACTTCTGTAATGTAGACCATGTAACCTGTTGTTTGCAAAAAGAAAGATCCTGTGCATCCCAGGACATTTCTGACAGAAAATATACTACACTGGTCATGCGGGCAATTTTTTAACACGTTGTGTCATTATTTCCTCATAAATCAAAAGTAACAGCTGAACAAGTTTTGAACATGTGCCCACTTTTCTGACATCAAAAGTTGGCAAAAAACAGACAATGAGTGCAATCTCCATGAAAAATAATATTTAATGCTTTCCGTTTTTTTTGAGCTGTGTACAAATTGTGCTGGCATGTAGTCCAGGTCTATTTCTCTCTTTGTGATTTAACATGTATAAAACAAGGTGACATGGTATATACACTTACCGCCGCAGTGAGTGATTCCGTATGCCTGGTAGCCCTCATCACATAAGCAGCGAAATCCCCCAGGGTAATTTAGGCATGTATGGTCACACGTGGCATTCACAGCACACTCATCTAAATCTGACATAAAAGAACCTTTAAAAGCATTTCCAACTTGCAGAAAACATAATAACTGCTCTTGTCACGAGAGCATCTGCATTTGAAAGTAATCAAGGCCTTCTTGGTTATTTCATATCGAAAGCCATTTTCCAAACCACGGCTTCAGCTTATAGGCTCAATACTTGGGCATCATCAGACATTTTGAAAACGTGTGCTTTTGCTACGGAGCTTCAGATTGTCAGACTAGCGGAGCCTAAGCCTGAGCCCAAGCTCGAGGCGGGGTTTCGAAAACGGTCTCTAATGTTTGTTTAATTGTTTTTATTATTACTACTGTAGGCTAATGGGGACTTTGTGTAATTGGGGATGCTAGGTGGCAGCAGACTTAGCAGGTATATACATCAATGTGGAAGTGTGCGCAAGCTCCGAGTTGCGTGAACAGACAATTTTTGTTTTGCCAGTTATGTGCCCCAAAGTTTCACCTTGTTTTCGCATTGAAACGGAGGACTTTAAACAAAGGGGACAACAGTAGCTCTGTATGACTTCGCAAACGCACGCTTATCACATCTGAACTTACCAATGCAAGACTGGCCGTCACGTAGCAGCTTGTAACCGCCCGGGCAGCTACACTCAAAGTCACCGATAGTGTTGGTGCATCTGTACTCGCAGCCCCCTTTACTTATCGCACACTCGTCAATATCTAAGCATAAACATGAATTTAATGCATACATTTCTACATTCGATTCAGGGTGAAGAAGGATACGGAAAATTGTCGTAATAAATATTTATGTTGATAACAACAGCCCTGGTTTCTGATTAAATGCAAATATCCTACTGTCCGACTATTCAACCCCATCCACTATGCACTAAGCCAACCTGCAGTATATCACGTGGTGAATGTATACACAATACAAAGTCAACTCTCCTGCGGTCTGACCATTCAAAGACATCCACTGTGGTTATGAACAGTGCACTATAATATGCGAACCTGCAGCATGACATGTGGTGGATGCATATATACAGTACACAATCCGCCTTAGTCTGACCATTCATTATCGTCCACTGTGGTTTTCGATGATAAACTATGCCAGTCTGGCCATCAATGAATGCATAAACGCAGTATATGTTCACAGTTAACCCTCCTACGGTCTAACCAATCAAACTCATCCACTATGGTTATGAATGACAGATGCACTATGCAAGCCTACAGTATATCATGTAGTGAATGCATACACAGTACATAGTCAACCCTCCTACTGTCTGAAAGTTTAATATCATCCATTGTAGTTATAAATGGTAGATTAACTACCTGCCTGCAGTATGATGTAGTATAATATCATGCGATGAGTGCACATGCAGTACACAGTCAACCCTCCGAACATTTTGGGACCCCTTTGGTCCCCGTACATTGCTTTAATGCGTGAAGGAACCAAACTCGCGCACTTTAACGGGTCTCAATGTTCGAGTACGCACGAGACTTGCACTGTCTATTGTACTCAAAATAATCTGGCTTGTATAATAATCAATACATACTTCTGTAAAAAATAGTACTAAATAATAATATAAAAACAAACTAAGGATTTTACGTGTTTCCAGATTACAGCGTTTACACCCAAACCTTGGCCAATTAGATTACAATTACTTTCAAGTCCCTCCCCATAGTCATACATACCTCTGCACGTCCTCCCATCTATCTGCAGTTCAAATCCATCGGGGCAACTACATCGGACTCCAGTGGGCGTGTCCAGACAAACTCGATCACAACCACCATTATTTAAGCCGCATGTTTCTAGGTACAAAGCATCATCTATTACGACTGATATATCATGTCATACATATTCATGTCTGAGTGCCATAAATATTCCTATTTAGGTTTAAATGGGGAAGACGCAGATGGGTACAGGTGGTTCAAGAAGGAGACAAGGAAAACCGAAGATTAAGATTTACAAAATCGTACAATGCATTATGAAGTGTCTTTATGTCAACTGGTTTGGTTCCTTGACGTTACTTATGCACAAGACCCATTGCAATGACGCCACACACGGCTACAGTCTACCCATGGGCGTCATTTTGGGAGTCAATTTGCTTCAACATTTTCTGCTTTGCAATGGGTACCAGTCACAGATTGTAAATGTGCAATGGTATTTTGGCTGGTAATATAATTCTGGTAACCATGATTTTGTTGGACTTAGCTACCTTTTTTGGCTTTACCTTTGAGTACGGTAACACACAGAGAGCCCAGACTCCCAACATGGCGTAACCAAGGTTTATCGCATGTAATGACGTTATGCGAATTTTACTGTTCTGTGTGATTGATCAACAAGGTGTTTTTTGGGCATTTTCAAAACCATGGGCTTCGGCTTCACCTACGGCTTTAGCTCCTTCCGACTTGTTTGGAGTACCGGACCGGCAGCACGCGTTTATAAAATTACTGACGGAGCCAAACCAAAGCCACGGTTTCGAAAAGGGCAACTCTGGGACCACAAAGGCTTATATCAAAATGTACAATCCAAGGAAAATATCCGAAGGCAAAACTTGCTAATAAAAATGGTGGAACCCCCCCCCCCCCAAAAAAAAAAAAAACATTGGTGAAACGGAATTCGAAAACTTCGTTGGTTTTCTTGAGGGTTTCCGTCAAAGGGGAATTTTGAAACTGTTTAGAAACTATCCCGAATCGATAATAGTAACTTACAGCAACACAATCTGAAATGTCCTTCTGAAAATGGACAGTCCTAACGTGTTTAGTAAATTCATCAAAAGTAGACTGTTCTTAAAAAAAAAATGATTTAAAAAACTTAAACTAAACTTTCAAACACAATTATTCACATAGACGCTGTTTGAATTTAGCGTGCATCTACACAAAATAAGCAACAAACAAAAATGTGCAAACTCAAAGCATGCAAGTCGGAATCAAACATAGTTTTCACTTAATAATTTACCATTCGTTATTTTTTAAAAAGAAGAAAGAGAACGAAGATTCAGAGACAAAATAGTGTCAAAAGGTAAAACGACTGTACAGTAATCAATTTATGACGAGACGAGAAGATAGGACGAGAAGTAAACAAAATTCATCATGGACAATTGAGACATACGGCTTCATAACGAGTATAATTTGAAAAATTCCAACAAAATATGATAGACAGAATTGGGTGGAAATCGCTTATGCATGATTGCTTGATCTCTTTATAATGGTTATTTGTTACACAGGAAATGCATATACCTGATAGAGAATAGTCATGTACGTCCTCGTACGCCACTCCATACCAAAGCGTTTGGATTAAAATGAACATAAAAAAACTTTACTTAAAAGATAATAGTACACTGGTATTGATTAAAATACAAATCGCAAGAGACTTTTAGTTTGACAGCCATAAGAAAGCACCAACAAAAATGCCATTATATTCGAGGAAAAATATATTGAGGAAATTATGAAGAAACCAATTTTAATTTAAAACGTACTTACTGAAAATCTAAGAAAAGGTTGAATGCAAATTAAAGTGACTCTGTTAACTAAGCTTTGGAAAACCAAATGGAAGACTTTAGAACACTAGGTGGCAGTACACATACCAGATGAACTCCCATGTTTACGTAGTTCTGAGCATGCGCACATTGTCGGGAACAATTTATTCACATGGTAAGTCTGCGGCTACCTAGCGTCCCCGAATGTCTCCCACTCAATTCCAACGTGCATTTATATTTACTGTGGACGTTTTATACGGTTCCATTTGTCTCCTGGCATAATTGAAAAAGTGGCATAGTCTGAGATTACAACATTCGTGTTTCCCCTCTATAAGCTGAATGTGATTAATATGGTGTACTTGTACAAAGCAATCTTGACGGTCAACTTGTCTCGGAGAAAAAAGAAAAAGGAAAAAGGAAAAAAAAAAGCCGAACCGAGGCTAGGAGGGCAAAATAGTCTGACCCCTTGGTTGTTTTAACGAGTAATCACTACTCGTTTACTATTGCAGTTTTGCACACGGGAGGCACGACAAGTGATGGTGGTGAGTGACAAAAATATATTGCTAAACGAAAACCTATGCAGTGTTTGCCGGTGATTTTTCAATCAAAATTAATTTCAGCAAATCATAGACCACATAGACATTAATTAAATCAATTTGCATGCATACTTACCTACGCACGTCTTTCCATCCGTGTGAAGGTTGTACTTTTCGTGGCAACTGCATAGAGGACCGATTGGCGAGTCTACGCATATATGCTGGCATTCCCCGTTACCATGTGAGCATTTCGCTTTGTATATAACAACAATTAAAGAAGAAAATATTGAAATAATTTACATTCCTTTGTCTAGAAGAAAGAGAAACTTACTGAAGGTGGATTGTTATAATCTGGAATCGAATTTGAAGGCAAACGACATGGGCCCGCATCACAGCGTACACAAATTATGTAATGCGTTTTTAACCTTGAAAAACGCAAGAAGACATGTTATGTTGGTGCCTGGCACATCTACGTCATGATCCCCAGGCTCAGTGAGAACAAAATATGCAGATGGAGCTTCGTCCGTGAAGGGTGAACTTCTTCTATGAAAATTAACCATTTGACTTGCACATATTTCGTAGTAGACGCACGCGGAGAAAGTGTTTCCCGTTATGCCCAAGCAAATTCTTGAGGGCGCAATATATTAACTAAAAATTAAGTCAGTGGATTAAGCATACTTACGGATGCAATTCTTTTTATTGCCACCAAGCATGAAGCCAGGCCGGCACTGACAAATGGAGTGGTCGTTAGCAATGTCCACACAATAATGACCACAGCCCAAGCTGGGATTCCCACAACCAGGATGATCTGCAAAGTGCAAGAGAAATGGTTATTATAATGGTTCAATTCTTCCTAAACTGTTTAATTCACTGACCTTCCTCCACGTTGACGCAAACATTCTAAGGCCAAAGGTAGCCAATGGCGTGCACCTTTAATTTATCTGACATAACAGTTTCTACACAAAAAAGAGATTTATAAATATAACTCAGAAATGAACAGCAAATTATCTATATGGAGCTCGCTCGGTATAGGGCCAAAAGTGAAAACCGAAAAAAGGTTTCGAAATCTTACCAATCCGTTATTTACCATAACGATTACCCTTGTTTGAGCACTGAAAAAGAGTCTGAAATGTTGCCATCTTAAATTTGTGTTATTGTTTATGTTTTTGTTGTTGTTCAAGTTGTTTTAATTTCAAATCTTATCTTAGGTCCTTTGCAAAATGTTGTCGTACTTACAGTACCACGGTGTAAGACATGATTTTTATATTTGCATAACAAGGAAACCCCCAAAAAACCAAAATAAAACAAACAAACAAACAAACAAACAAACAAAACAAGCAAACAAACACCCCAACAAACACCCCAACATACAAACAAACAACAACAAACAAACAAACAACAAACAATATTCAAGCAATTTCATAAAGCCTGTAAGCACAAAAACATGCTCAGCACAGACAAATCTTGCTTAAAAGAAACTGCTTCTCAGCCGAAAATTCCACAAAGCTTCTCTTTTTGAGACTGGTGACCCACTCTTGTTTTGCTTAGCAACAAATTTGCTAAGCAGTATTTTCTGTTAAGAAGCTTTATGAATTTGGACCCGGCTGAAAAGATGTTTATCTGTAGTGTTGTGTTGCAATCTGACGTAAACGTTTAAATTGCACAAAACACTGACAAATACAAATTACACGACAACTGGACTACTCCATTACCTGAGCAGGTGAGTCCATCCTCGTTTAAGAAGTGGTTCCGTGGGCACGTGCACTGGTAACTGCCGATGGTGTTGATACATTCGTGTTGGCAGCCATGTTGACCCGAAGCACATTCGTCTTGATCTACTCGTTAAAAAAAATCGAATACAAAATATACATACAAAATAAAACAATAGGAGGCCTATAAAGGTAAAAGCAGATTTAACTGAACAAATTACAGAGAACTTACGCTTTTTAGCACCAGCATTTTTAAGTCATTGTTGGAAAACACCTCGCAAGTTTGGTTGTCGAGTGGTTTTATTATAAAAGGTATTATGAATAGCTATTATATGTGAACACATTTTTGTTGGTTCGAATCTCGTACAAGCCCTACCGGGTTCAGAAACGCTGTGCAAACATGATTTACATTGAACTGTTCTGGTGAAAACTTTTACTTTTTTTTTTCGTTTATTTTTTTCAGAATTTTCGGTAAAACCATTCTAGAAGGCATTGAAACACGTTTTGCAAAGCTTTCAATGGGTAGCAAACACATTGTGTTCATAAAACATAACAGTGACAAACAGGCATGTTCAGAACTAGACTGGTCCCCTGTGATGACGTCAATGTACAAGGTCTGTATGACCTTGCAAATACATTGAATGGAACATTAGAGACATTTCCTTTTCACATACCAATGCAGTCCTTTCCTTCCGGATGTAAAAGGAATCCGGTGTAGCAGCCACAGTAGTAACTCCCTGGTACATTCGTACACGTGTGAACGCAGCCACCATTTTTACTGCTGCATTCGTCTACGTCTGCAAACAGAATATGTAGAGAGAACAAACATTATAAAATACATTATAAATGGAAAAACACCGTTGTTTTTGGAGGAGTTAATAAAGAGTTAACAAATTTACACACTCAAGAAACAAAACAAAACAAAAAACAACATTAAATTAAACTGAGAAAACTTCATCTCATTCGGTGGTATGTTCCGTGGAGCAAGGACAAACGGATTACGTTTCGGCAATACTTTTTGGTAGGCACGTTTATGACGTGGTTACTGCGCGTGTGGTAACAGTGGACTTGACTACTTCCACAGTTCAGTATTTCAGACATGTATTCTTCTAGAGGAGGTAGTAAAACGTACTTTATAATATTGAGAGCTTGAAACTAAGGCAGTGTCTGAGTTGGCAGCTATGGCAACGGCTGGATCACTACCCTACGGCCTCCTCAACAATACCTTCAACCACAGTAGTAGCTGTAGCCGTAGTCGCCAAAGTAGACACGGCCTGATATATACCAAAACGTCTATTGAGGTGTTTCATGTTATTCTTCGGCCTTGGGAAAACACAAAAATTCCAGTTTGCTTCAACTTAATGTGTTTCTGTTTGCAGAAAGGAAAACACGAAAAAGCAGATGTCCACTGTCGCCAGTGAGACTGAACAAGTAAAACAAACTGACAAGCAGATGAGTTGGAAAATGGGTGAAGCAAGACTTGGAGAAAAGTATTTTTAAAAGGTTTCCATCTAGTTTTGAAAGGTTTTCTCCTATTTTAGAGCTGCAAAAAATTTGAGTTCCAGTTTACTCATAATTTTCAGAAATCGTGAACTTTTTAAATAGTCGTATTAAAGGAAGAGTCATAGATTGGTTTTGTCAACGTAATGCTGATTTATAGGCAGAGTTATAAAGAAAGGTCCAATAAAAGTCACACGTGAAAGTTCCAGCTGAAAACAGTGTCTACATGTTGAAAAAACCAGAACACAAAAACGTCAAATCCACCCACATTTAGCGAGGTGACGCAGTACCAATCTCCTCTCTTGCCAAAGCATTCGCGAACGGATACTAATCCTTATAAGTCCGGAAACGATTCGTTCATGAATCGTTTCTCAGCTCCTCACCAAGTACGTTTTGTGGCCATTAATTTTTGGAGTATTTACCAATATATAACCATACTTTTATACTTTCGTTGACATAAATTGTTAACTACAAATTCGGATTTGTCTATATTGGCGAAATAACTCGTGGGAGAAAAGCTGACTTACCGACACACGAGTTGCCTTGTCTGTTGAAGCCGTTTTTGCAGGTGCACCGGAAGGAGCGTTGCGTCTGAGTGCAAACGGCGTTCTCATCACACGTGTGTTTACCATCATTACATTCATCTTCTTCTGTGAATTGAAAAGAACATACACAGAAAATGTGTTTAAGAATATATTTTTTTTTTCGTCAGAAAGCTTACTGATTATGAAGTCCATACTAAATCTGTTTTTTCCGTTAAGTATTTTCCTCTGAAATGAAGTCATATTCGAAAAATCTGTATCTGAAAATCTATTAAAAAAAATAAATATCAAGTAATAAACCACAAGGGAAACTGACTGGGTAAATTTGTAATTAATTTGGGTTTGAACAAAGAAAAATTGACTGGAGCGGGACTTGAACCAACGACCTCCGGATTAACGTACCGGCGCTCTACCAACTGAGCTATCCAGCCCTATGTTGGCGGTCTCCCTATTAGTCAATATCTTTGTTCGGGGTGCCAGTCAGAAGCCATACAACCATTAACTGCCGTGTAGCCAGGGATCACACCCACGTTTACGATTCAACCTGGGAAGCGGCAGCCACGGGATCACCTTAAGGGGATGCGACTTTTTTATATTAAATATCAAGTCATGAACCACAAGGGAAACTGACTGGGAAATTTTATTTAAATAGTTTGGGTTTGAACAAAGAAAAATTGACTGGAGCGGGACTTGAACCAACGACCTCCGGATTAACGTACCGGCGCTCTACCAACTGAGCTATCCAGCGCTATGTTGGCTCCCAGGTTGTATCGTAAACTTGGGTGTGATCCCTGGCTACACGGCAGCTAACTGTTGAATGGCTTATGACTGGCACCCCCGAACAAAGATATTGACTAATAGGAAGTCCGCCAACATAAGGCTGGATAGCTCAGTTGGTAGAGCACCGGTAGGTTAATCCGGAGGTCGTTGGTTCAAGTCCCGCTCCAGTCAATTTTTCTTTGTTCACACCCAAAAAAAAAAAATAATAATAATAAAAAATAATAAAAAACGCAACAGCTGATTTCGGTTGTCACAACCAAAATTAGGGAAAATGTGTTAACATGCTGAAAACATGTGCATGGCTTTTCATAGTTTTCTCTTGACTCGAGCAACGGATTAAGCCCACAATTTCTCAGGTTTGTGACTTTATGTGTTTGGTTTATCACACAAAACATGGACACATTGTCTGTGACTACTTGGTCAGCTCAACCTATCCTGTATAATACCTTTAAAACGATTAAGTTATTATTTAGATTTTTTGTAGGCTGTCTTAGTCATTTTCGTCGAATAGGCTGCCAATATATATCGCGTTATTCTACTTCGCGCGAAATTGAAAGCTTTTCAAAACAGGATGCATGTAAGAGGCTGTTTTTCTATTTGTTTGTTTTTGCGTTTTTTTTCTTTTTTTTGGGGGGGGGGCAGCGGATATGACCTGGAAATAACTTTTTGTTTGATAATAATATAATAATACTGCAGGGAACCATAGTTTTACCAGACATTTTACGTAGTGCCTTTGCAAGACTATTCAAAGCGCTGTGACAGGTGTGACAGGCATGCTATAGTTTGAATTACGAAACCCATTTATGTAGCACACATGTAATGTTACAATGTGATGCGACGCAAGCTGCATCCAATCATACCAGAAATCCCTTCTCTTAATGATGAGGGTTCTGAAGTGCACTGGACATACGGCTTGACGTCCCATCTAAAGGACGAAGCAATAATGGTAAAGTGTCTCGCCTAAAGACAAATGTGTCAAGACCGGGAATCGAACCCGCACTCTGCTGATTATCTTCAAGACCGATAATCAAACCCGCACTCTGCTAATTATCTTCAAGACCGAGAATCGAACCCGTACTCTGCTGATTATCTTCAAGACCGAGAATCGAACCCGTACTCTGCTGATTATATTCAAGACCGGGAATCGAACCCGTACTCTGCTGATTATATTCAAGACCGGGAATCGAACCCGTACTCTGCTGATTATCTTCAAGACCGGGAATCGAACCCGCACTCTGCTGATTATCTTCAAGACCGGGAATCGAACCCGCACTCTACTTTTTCATGGTTATCTTCAAGACCGAGAATCGAACCCGAACTCTGCTGATTATCTTCAAGACCGGGAATCGAACCCGTACTCTGCTGATTATATTCAAGACCGGGAATCGAACCCGTACTCTGCTGATTATCTTCAAGACCGGGAATCGAACCCGCACTCTGCTGATTATCTTCAAGACCGGGAATCGAACCCGCACTCTGCTGGTTATCTTCAAGACCGAGAATCGAACCCGCACTCTGCTGATTATCTTCAAGACCGAGAATCGAAGCCGCACTCTGCTGATTATCTTCAAGACCGAGAATCGAACCCGTACTCTGCTGATTATCTTCAAGACCGGGAATCGAACCCGCACTCTGCTGATTATCTTCAAGACCGAGAATCGAACCCGTACTCTGCTGATTATCTTCAAGACCGAGAATCGAACCCGTACTCTGCTGATTATCTTCAAGACCGGGAATCGAACCCGTACTCTGCTGATTATCTTCAAGACCGGGAATCGAACCCGTACTCTGCTGATTATCTTCAAGACCGGGAATCGACCCCGCACTCTGCTGATTATCTTCAAGACCGGGAATCGAACCCGTTCTCTGCTGATTATCTTCAAGACCGGGAATCGAGCCTGCACTCTGCTGATTATCTTCAAAATACTTTTGTTCCTGACTGCTCGGCTAATAAATAAATTTTGCAGAACAATTTGTTATAGAAGTTTTCCATTAACATGCAAACATCTTAAATATTTTCATTGATCTTAACTTAAGAGTTGCAAAACTATGTTAAAATATTCTTTTGTTCCTGAGAGCGTTGTAGAAATAAATTTCACAGAGAGCGCTAAAAAATCTACCCAATTATGGTTTCCGAAACTAGGACATTCTTTACCTGGATTATGCGCATTTATGGCTTTTGTGGTTGTTTTACAAAGTTGATATACCGCTGCTTTATGAAGACCTCTGCCTTGCCAAGACTTTGACGTAATTGGCACTTAAGCGTTAATGGTGTTGATCACCCAAGAGACTCATGAAATAGTTATGTATTGTGAAATCTGTCTGGGTATCGGCGTTGTGGTCAGACTTTAGATTGCAAGACAATTTCACCTGACACTGTTTTGTTTTACTTTTAAACACAAATTTCAATAATAGTTGCGTTTTCATCTGACACTTGCAAAAGCAGTGTTACACTGCAAAACGGGGGTGTTAGAATTAGCACCATGAGTGTTGTCATATAGATACCGAAAAAGGAATCAAAATTTACACCATAGGATGTTAAAATAACACAAATATTTGCCAACACGATTACACTGGTGTTGTGTTTAACACCATAATAGTTAATTTTGATTCTCTCTTGGGTATCTGTATGTGACAACACCAATGGTGTTAATTTTGATTCTCTCTTGGGTATCTGTATGTGACAACACCAATGGTGTTAATTTTGATTTTCTCTTGTGTATCTGTATGTGACAACACCAATGGTGTTAATTTTATCACCCCAGTTTTTGCAGTGTTATCGGCCAGAATTTTAAAAAGGGATGAGATGTGTCAAAGTGAAAAACAGTTCGCGGGCTTGGGTTTCCCTTATTATAGATCCAGAACCTCCCAGACGTTACAATTCAGGGGGTTTACAGACTCTTTGCATTAACTTCCGAAAATTTTCTCGTTTTCACATTTATTTTTGCGCATAACCTACACTATTCAAACTTTTCTATACTTTATGAGTCGGTCCTCAAACACTCTTCCCAGCATATTTTTACAACTTATCTGACTCCGAAAATAGCAGACCATGAGCAGACAGCAGTTGCCTGTGACGTCAGTTCAAGGGGGTCAATTTACCAATACTCTTCCTCGGTTGATTCTAATAGAACGAGGCAGAAAACCGCCTAGATACATAAAATCACAAATCCTAGTGGTTGATTTTGGAGGATCAGGACTGCACGAATTGTGTCCATCAACGGGTTGCTATAATGTTAGATATAGGCCTATAGGCCTAGTGCGCGTGACTGCTAATTTATCTACTTTAATCACTCTGCAACGCAGGGTTTGCCCTTAACTGTTTCAGTGACTCGCAATGCAAGCAGGACCAGCTAGCTTGCCATTTCATAAGCCCACCAGCTTTTTCACTAGTCCTTAGTATTTTTACTGTTAATGTTTCTTGTACCACTATCATATTTGTATGGGACACAGCTTTAGGAAGTAGGACCACTTGGACAGAAGTTTAACTGGTCATCAGAAGTCAAAGTCAGCCTTCGGCGACCACTGTTAAGGGAGAACACTGCAACCGCGAGTTTGCCGTTCCCCATGTCCCTATTGCCAATGCTGGTTCAATGTTCATGTTAATAAAACGGGACCAGGCTGTTTTCCTTCGGGTCTCAGTTTGGTTGCACCGATGCTAACAGAAGCAAGATTTGTCCAACCCTCTCAATCCCTAGACTAGCCAGACTACATGAAAAGCCTGGCGTGTCACTAGTCACCAGCTTTTTGACTTTCAATTCCTCTGGGTTCCCTATCACTACAACATTGTCATTTGTATATGAGAAACAGTTTTAAAGGTATTATACAAGATTGTCGGGTAAAAATGTCATTGCTTAATTTTAGTTCGAAAGCTTACTGATTCTGAAGTTCACATTAGAACCAGGTTTGTTTTTCTTCTGTGAAATATTTCCCTCTGAAATGAAGTCATAATATTTGAGAAAACTGTATCTGAAAACCTTTTAAAAAGCAACAGCTGACTCCGATTGTTACAACCAAAATAAGGAACAACGTATTTACGTAGTGAACATTGTGCCTCGTTTTTCACTATTTTCGCTGGTTTGTTAAAATCATGTAGGCCTATTATTATGGTCGATCACACAAAACATGAACACTGTCTGAACAAGTCGGTCAGCTCTACCAATCCTGTACATTACTTTTATAGACAAAATCTGTCTGGGTAATATAATTTATGTATTTTTCTGACAACTAGCAAACGAACGCCATAAAAATGGTGTTACCGCCACCGTGCCAGGTTGCGTGCGAGTACACAAACACTGTTCAATTGCATGCATTGAGCTAAATCCCAATTGTAACAGCTGAAACCTAGCCATAGATCAACCATCAAGGGAGCAGTTAAAGTCAATCGAATTAGCAAGTACCGGAACGAGCGAGTACTCCAGGGGAAATATGTATTAATATAAGGTCCCGGGTTCCCTGGCTGTAAAAGGAGAAAATAGGGAGTTCCCTGGCATTATTTTTAAGCAAGATGGTTTTTTGTATTATTTGTAATTACTTGTTTAATTATAAGGGCCGTTTGGCACAGTTAACCTCGTTTCAATTTCAATCAGAAACCGTAAACTGCTTATCGCCCTATGTGAATTACGTGCTGT
Source organism: Pisaster brevispinus (assembly GCA_023634235.1). Taxonomy (NCBI): domain Eukaryota; kingdom Metazoa; phylum Echinodermata; class Asteroidea; order Forcipulatida; family Asteriidae; genus Pisaster; species Pisaster brevispinus. The sequence continues at coordinate 157,422 of JAMKCF010000018.1, forward strand.
CGTGGATTTTCTGCACATTCGTATGGGGGGGGGGGGGAGTTGCACACCCGTATTTTCCCAACTGACCCCTACCCCCCCCCCCATCCCGATATAGGAATGGTCCATTTAATACAATTCTCATTTTGTTCCCCGACGAACTTTCCTACAAAAATCCTCATTCAGTCAGCCTTACGGTAAACGTTTGGTGATCAGGTATTTAAGAATCATATGACTGACCGTCCCAAACTTATTCTTGGCCCCTCACTTGAGGATCCACCCCCTTTCAACAAATTCAGCTTTTATGTCTGGACAATACATTCTGACTTGCCATACATTTACTTTTCTAAAACAAAGTGTCTTACATCTTTATGAGACAATACGTATTTGGTATAAATGAGACGACTGCCTTGGATGCTCTGCGCTTTTATCAAGTATTTTCATCAATCTGTAAAGAGAGGGGATGCTGCCCTCTATTGACATCATACAGCAAACTTCCTTGCCCCAAATACTCTATCAAACCATCTGACTATCTCGTTGAGTAACGCCAAACACAATACGTTTTAACGGGACACATTTTGCGAATTGTGTATATGGCAGACTAATGCACGTACTTCCTGTACGGAATCCTGAAATGAAGAGATATTTCTTCAGCTCCCAAATCTTCCCTTTAAATCAGCGAGATAGTCTTAAATTATAACTGGCAAAGCTGAATCAAGATAATGTACGCTATTTGTAAAAGTTAGAAAAAAAATATGCATTTGCTTGTCAGTTAAACCGAGATAAGGTACAGCTTTTCTTTAAGTTTTCAAAGCTGCTGCTGGTTGCATGCTTACTTTCTAAGAATCAATGGATACCCCCGAGAGTGTTTACAAAACTACGGTGACTCATGTTTACCTTATTTGAATCAAGATAAGGTACAACAATAAAGTTGGGTAAATGCAGAAGACTAGTAGGCTATTAGTAAATTACTTTAAATTAAGATAACGTATATCCTTGACAACGATTGCAAAGTGATGCTAATTCAATCCTTAGAAGTTTTTTAGAATAACAATAATGTTATCGTTGGCTGATTTGATTAAATTCTTTTAATCAATACATGGTACAGCATGGACTTAAGTCAGCCACAACTACATCAATTGATATGGTTAACTCCCCTTTGCATCAGTATAGTACACACCATAATGACAAACTGACACCTTCCGTCTCGATGGGAGACTTTGCCTACCACAAACTTTCGAAAGATTTAAAGAAAAGGGTACAGGATTGGTCACAATAAAAACAACTTAAATAGAGAATATTTTTGGTCTGAAACAATGTCAAAGTCGAAAAGGAATAGCCTTGCAAGACTCAAAAAGTCATACCAGCTTATTCAGATCTGCCAACTCTCTCTTATTCTGCTGAAAGTTCCCTGAAAATAAGCCAATATGTTCATGTTCTGATGCAAACGTTGGCAGCTCTTCTTATTTCGGTCGCACCAAGCGAAACAAGACCGACGTGATCGTGCACCATAGGCAAACCCAGCCAAACATAGTCCGGTTTTGTTCTCATTAGCACGGCAGGTAGGTATGAAGAGATTGTGCCTCTGACGACGCAGTCATGGAATTTGGCACACAGTCAGAGCATGTCATGAGAAAGATGTTTGGCAAAGGGCCATCTCTGATTTATCATTTGAGAAAATATAGGAAAATGCAGGTAGAATAACAAGCTACGGCAGCCATTTTGAAGATTTTGCAAGTTGCTTGTTATTCTATCTATATTTGTTCAGAGGACAAATCTGCGATGGCCCTATTTTAGGCAAACATCTTTCGCACGACTCCACGCCTGCATCATCCCCAAAATAGTTCCCTTATCTGGCCCAATATCACTTAACTATGACAAAGTAATTTGATGAAATGTCTCTGGTTGGTTGTATGGTATGATTAGTGTAAACAAGAGGATGAAAACTAAATTCATAAATTACTCCCAAATAAAATGATGTTCTTCCTCTCACGAAGTGCATCACAGATGTAACATGTTAACAAGATTATTTCTTTTGATACATCTTTCTTTTATTGGTTCAATCTATCTGCCAGCGTGTTTAACATTCTAAATTTCCATGTATTTTGTCTGCACTGTTTGAATCAAGGTTAGTTTTCAGTTTCCCCAATATGGAATAATAAAGTATTAATCATAATATAATATCATATCTTAACACAAGCTGGGTGTGCGTGGTGAGTTTGTTTTCACATTCAAACCGGGGACCTATAACAAAAGAGGACAATAGGGTCCCCGGTTGGGTAAAGGTCCCCAGTTAGAAATCATGTACAAAACCAATGGGAGCTGTTGCCAAAAAGTTAGAGTCCAAACAAAAGAGGGACAATAGGAGGTCCCCGATTGGAGGTGTTTACACACTTGTGTGTGTGTGTGTGTGTGTTTTTTTTCTTCTTTCTTTTTTTCAAAATAGCTTGATAGTTACTGTCATTCTCCCAAAACACATGTATTATATGCGTTTTTTATTGGAAAATATTGACAAAATAGTGAGACAACCAACATTGGGGTTAGATACCTCAGTTGGTAGGGCCGGCACGTTACTCTGGAGGTCGCAGGTTCATGTCCCGCGCGCTCCAGTCAATTTGTCCTTGTTCAACCCAAAATTATATTTCGAAAGATAATGCAAAATAGTTTTCCTTAATAAAAACACTAGTTTGACAGACAAAATAATCAGTAACTGACTGCTAAAAGGTTTCCTACATTACAAGAAAAATCACTGCTTTATAGTGTTTTTAAACATCTTTAAAACTCAAAGTCGACAATTTAGGTAGCCAAAAACAGTTCAAGTTGACAACAGCAAAAAGTGAACGCTTGCTTTCGTGAAGTCCTTGAAATGTATTTTATAGAGTGAAGATCTCCATAAGGTTACGAATATTTTGAATTTGATGTGAAAAATTTACGACGAAACACGGAGTAAATCAACTGTAATGGGGAATAAAAAAGTCAGTGTACCAAGTTTTAAGAACAACTTCAGGCCACATCTAGTTTAACAAACTGCATAATTTGTTGAATAATTGAAATATTTAAAGGTTAATTGTTTTCATGGTAAAATATAATTCATATATAATACTGCTTATGAAATAAAACAATTGGCGCGTTTGTTTTATGTGGTACAATGCTATACATTATACACTAATTGCTCAAACTAATCAGGATTTGTTTTAAATCACAGCTCTTTGTGACGCTTACCGTTAAATTAGTAATATAACATTGTGTTTATTTCCATCCAACACTACTTACCATTAATTTAATCGTTACTTGTCAGTGTACAAACGCCCATTATTCTTGCTCACCGAGGTGGAAATAAACCCGGGCGAAGTTAAACCCTCTCAAATGGAAATAGAAGTTGCAATTCAGAAATCAATCCAGGCTTATTAAAATGAACAACCCCAAAGCACGTGTAAAGCACATTCAAGAGCCAAGAGACAAAAATGAAAAAAACTTGAGTGATAAATTTACTAAAATACAGATCTTCCAAAAACCATGTCAAAAACTAAAAATTACAAACACTTTATGGGTTGACATTCTCAGCCTTACCAACACAAAATTCTCCCCAAAGCGTGCCGAGTTATGTTATTTACACGACCGTGCTCGCATAATACCGCAATAAAAACTTTTAAGATGCCTACGGTCGAACTTCACACTTAATGTGTGATCCACGCCATAAATACTTGGTGTAATTGATGGTTTTGAAAGGTCGAAGGTCGATAAATGCTTACCCGACTTATCACTAAGTGCTAGTAGAACACATCGAAATAAACAGAGCTGGATGATTAAATAAACTGGATTCATTGTAGAGCGCTGGTCAGGAAGTAGTAATCACCGTCTGAGAACGAGCTGGTAGGGGTCCAATCGTCACAGTCAATTTAAGGGGGTGTCTCTCCAGCGTATATAGACCCGAGGTTTGAGAGACTTCCCGGATAGATGCTACACTACCACCAACGCTGGCTTTTTCCCTTCCGCTTTGCCCCGTTCCAGGCCCTCACAGCAAACACTGGGTGTGAGAACAGGGAAATGACCGCCACTGCCGACTTTCCAGTGATTTGCGGGTTTGCGAAAAAGACACACCGCATCCAGTAAAAGCTATCAGCGCGGAAGCTTGGCAGGAAGATGACGATGTACAGAGTCGGTTTGATCCCTTTATTGGGTTTAAGAAATAATGCTCAGACAGTGGTAGCGGATGAATTGCAAATAGGTTGGCGGGGCCTCTGGGGGTTGGCACCTCGGGGCTTGGCGTAGCACCCTGTACCATAGCTTGACGTATTTAGGCCATAAGCCGCTACCTGTCTTCATGTGGGAGGAGCCAACCCCCTCAAAGCCGATACCTTGTGATTGTCTCCGATTAAGTGGACACTTCACTTATTTCAATAAAAGACGCAAGCACCTGCTGATGTCACGTGATCAAATCACACCTTCTGTCCAATCAACGACGCGGGAGCAAATGTCTGGGTCTGTGGGCACTCAACAGTGTATTTCCCGTGGATCGTGAAAACGATATGCCAGGAACACTCCAACGCTAACAGGTTTTTTTTCTTTTTTTCCCTACCGTCTTCTTTTTATGTTAAGCTAGACGGGTAGACATTGCATACCAACTACAATTGATTTGGTCGGCGAGAGTGGCGTATCCCAACACTATCTATAACTGCTTAAAATTCAAACACAACAGGCCGCGATGGAATGAGCATCCGTACACAGGCTGAGTGGGGCAAAGAAAGAAAAAAAAATCGCCAGTCAAATATTATTTCAGATTTGTTTTTTCTGCTCAGTCTCTTTGTTGCTGGCTGTCCCCGTCCACCGCTCGAATGAAATTGATCTGTTGCTTTGAGGAGGTTAACGAGGCCCTGTACGAGAGTGGCTGAGTGTTTAACGGCGATACTAAGCAGTCCTCATTCCCGACACACTACAGGCAGGGCGATTGGCATCGGCTGCCCTGTACCTTCTTCGTCTGCGAGGGCTGGCCAAGTGTTTCTCCTTGTGTGTTTAGTTTTTTCTTCGTTCGCCTATCTTCACGACAGGAGTAGACGGGGAAAACAAAACCATTTATTAACTGCATTTCTTGAATACTTGGGCAGAGGCTGGCCTCCAGTAACCTTGACAGCTCCCAAACTAAGTATTCGGCGCCCGGATAAAGGATGAAGTGCAGATTTAATTAGCACCCTGCAAGAAGCCGTTGCGGTGAAACTGTGCTCGCGGTGGGGGGAAGACCGAGGCACCCCACGGCATAACCAACAAAACCAACCGCGAGCCAGAGACTGCACGGCTACACACACGCGGAATCGACGGGCTGATCACGGTGGATAAAATAAAAAAAACGTTTACCCGAGAAAAACATTACCCATTATTTTAGTTCAATAATATGACGCGACATTGCCGGCGATTTCCACCAAGCCCAAGGCGAGCAGACGGCGTGAAAACACGGTTTTAATCCGGCCCCTTTCCAGAGCCGCATTCAGCATTATTTCAATGTATGCAGTAGTAAAAAAAATACATAGATAGAAAGAAAGAAGAAAAAATGAAGACTTTCAACTTCCTGGGAAGGAGGTTAAGGAATTAATCCGGATTCGTTTCACTCGGCAAAAAAGAAAAGAAAAAAGAAAACAGAAAAAGGAGACTTAAGAAGTCGCGTGTTCATGATTCGTTAAAGAGGTTACACTATTACAAATATGCATTACTTTCCATCCACCTCCGGTTGTTAAAGTATTATACACTGTTGGTAAGGATTAAAAAATATCATTATCTGAAAGCTTGCTGATTATGAAGATCATACTAGAAACATTTTTATCTGTGAAATATGTCCCTCTGAAATGAAGTTATACTTGAGAAAAACTGCATGTACCTGAAAACCGTTAAAAAAACCCACAACAGCTGATTTTGGTTGTTACAACCCAAATTAAGGACAATGTGTTTTAAATGCTGAAAACTGTTTTGTTGTTTGTTTGTTTGTTTCTTGTTTTTTTCCTTCTTCTTCTCCCCCCATCCCCCTCACACTTTTTCTCCGGACTCACACAGTGGATTAGGCCCAAATGTTCACAGGTTTGTTTGTTATGATATTGGTAGTTCACGCACTAAACTGTTGAACGAGAACACTGTCTGCAACAATTTGGCGGCTCTACCAATCCTGTATAATACCGTTGGTTATAATAAATATCGATTCTTAAGTTTTCAAAAACTTTTTCCGTCGTGAAAAATGTCAAAATAACACCATTCTGCCATCATAAAAAATTGTTTTGTTTTTGCTTTTGAAGAACGAAATTAACTAAATGGAATGCCTCAGTGGGCCCAACATGATACATGTATTAACTATATAGGGCAATCCCGAATGAAAACCCCTTAACACTTAACGAAATTCCCGGGAAAATGTGTGTGAGCTGTTCACACTTGAATTGCTAACCCTTGCAAACTCCTGGGAAAAAGCCATTCGCCGGGAAATAGTTACCCCTGCTTGGGGAGTTGGGGAAGAGTTGCAAGGCAGATTATCCCTGGTGTTATCATTTTAAGCGCAGATTTTTCGCAGGAAAATCGCATCAAGTGTGAAACGAATATGGGGTTAAAATTCCCTAGGAGTTTCCTGGGAACTCCCTGGGAATTTGAAAACGCCGATGCGCTGTGCTCGCTCCATACTTGTTGCAAGACCAAGGCAAAAGCACATACCCTTGAGTTCTCTTGCCATACGTAAACGGGTTTTCGTTAAACTTAAAGGTTTTAAGGATATCATAAGGATTGATCGAACTTACATAGTCGCAACAGTGTTCGTGTTTTGTCTGATAAACCATGAAATAACAAAACCTTGAAAACTTGGGCCTAATCCGCTGTGCGAGTCAGGAGAAAAAAAGTGAAAACCCCTGCACAATTTTTAGTATGTAAACACATTGTCCTTATTGTTGGTTTTCTCGAAATTGATTTTATTCAGATGGAGATATTTTGCAGAAAAATGGTGCTAGTCAGTAAGCTTTCATACTAATACTAAACTTTTTATTTTTACCAATCTTCTATAATACCTTTAAATCACAATATAAAAAAACAGTTTTTATGGCAGTGACATATTTGGGGCGATGAACACGAGCGAACGTTTTGATTAGCAAGATTTTGGAGGCATTGCGATGGGATCGTGACGTCTATTCGTCTACAGCGATTATTCCAAATTATTAATAGCGATCTCGTTCACACAATATTCCATACGTCATTAATCACTCAAAGGGATTAGTAAACTAATCCGTATTTTAAAGGTATGGTACATGGTTATTTGTTTACAATGGAAAACATACCTAGGTATATATTAAAATTTGTGAATATTAATATTTTTTACCAAATTACACTCTAAAATTTCCGAGTCGGTATTGACTGGATCCAGGTTTCAAGGGGCCTGACCCGTTTCTCGGTCAGTATAACCTGGAGTCGGTGTCAAAATGACTCAGATTTGGATCAAAATAACGCAGAATCTGGGTTAAAATCTCACTTTACACCACATTCCTAGAATTCCAAGGTCGTGTGTTCGAATCCCACTTGTGTCAATAGTATGCCAATTGATTTGTTTCTATACGGGACTCGGGAAAACACCGAGTCTACATTGCTTACCGAACATCCGTGCACTGTAAACTATACGACAAAATACATTGCTTACCGAACATCCGTGCACTGTAAACTATACGACAAAATACACTTACAAAACACGCGGGTCACAACTGACTCGGTTCCCGGTCCCTGTAGATCTGACCTAATTCTAGTTGAATGTGCCCCGAATCTGTGTTAAAATGACCCAGGAATTGGTCAAGGGATGTCGAGCTAAAGTCCCATCTTAATCTGTGTTAAAATGACCCAGGAATTGGTCAAGGGATGTCGAGCTAAAGTCCCATCTTTTAACCCGTTTCCGGGTCAGCCTGACATAGAAATGCGCCAGTCCCCCTCAGGACACGGAATCTGGGTCAACTCTAACCCGGGAGTTTTTAGAGTGTATATTTCGATTGGAACATTGCAGACGGAAATGTCCGTACGATTGTACCAAAACTGAGTTTGGTTTTAAGTGTCGCCCTCCTAAATAGGTATATTTATTTTGTTAATGTTTTTTATACGCATAATGTCAATAGACTAAATATAATTATTATGAAGCTGTTCAGTGCAAAAAGGGAACGTGTTCACAATGGCTTAACCAAATTTGGAAAACAACTCGTAGGGACAATGTCTATGTTTTCCGAGAAAGAAAAAATCCCGAAAAAACCCCGCATAATTTCAAATCAAAGTTTTAAGCATACTTTGGTTCTTCTGACTTCAGATTCGTTGATTTTATCCGTCGGGTCTCCTCGCGGATATTTGGCCTTTAATTTCTCACCACACCGGCGCTGAGGGATGACAAGGTGGCCCTAGGTAGTTAAGAGTATCATCGAAGCTTTTACAACAAGTGAAAACTCCGAGTACGGGTGGTGCATCTGTGTCCAGACGTCTCAAATCAACATCGGCAGGTGTAAATGCGGCTAAACCAAGCCACCCAGGCGCCGCCGTTCAGACTCACGGCGTAGCACGGGAGCCGCACGACTCCCTCGTAAACTTCTCATTTTCTCCTCAAACACAACCGGAAACCATGCCCCCCCCCCCCCCCGAAATCATCGACCGGTCACGAGTGACGAAGAAAAGTGTCGCAGATGTCTTCACCTTACGACGTAGCGACAGTAATAATAAGCCATCACTCGAAAACTTTCAATGAAACCCTCTTGCAAAAAAGCAAACTCAACAACGTCACTGATTTCTTGATTAAGGGCTAGTTTCCACCCATCAGATGTCAAAACCGTCTGAACTAGCTCAAACCTCAAAGGCCTATTGGGGGGAAAAGGGCAGTTTGCCAGTTTCTGGTTTTCCCCCCACAACTTAACAAGAAAAGAAAAAACCGAAGTGTATAAGCAGAACACTTCATTAAATCGGTTCGTTTGTGCAGCGGCGCGCCGAAGTGATTCTCAAAGACACCCAGACTCCGTGAAGAAAGTGATCACTGTGCTCATGCCTTCCTGTCCGTGCATTTCGATTTCACAAACCGAAAGAAAATCGGTATTTTTTTTCTTCAAGTCATCGAGACCGTTTATTTATAAAGTAAACCATTGAGATTTCGCACACAAATCAGCCAGGTATAAAGTAATGTTTTGTAGATTAATAACCTTTCACGGGCACTCGCTTTTTATTTACCGAAGATCTTGAGATATCGGATGGGTTTTCCAAAAGTGGATAACGGAGATTATTTTTATAGAAATGCGATAGTTAAATCTTTTTTAATACTGTGACTGGAGTGCTTCGGACGGCACTGGCAAATGTATCTTTTTACCAAAATAAAGCACGTGGTCAACATGGGTAATTGTCAACGTAATGCAGATTTATGGGCAGACAATCAATGAATGTTGAAAAACAGCAACAACAAAAACAACGACAACAACAAGGTGCAGAAGGAGCCAAAACATTACAAAACATCCATTGACGTCTAGCGAGATGAACGCAGGCACTATAGTCGCATCTCTAGTCACATCTTTATTCACAAACGAATACCACGGAAACTTGAATCTCCAAAAGATCTTTGGGGCACTTCAGACGGGAAACTATTTCGCGGGAAGCTTACTACCGCGTATACCATCTTTATAATAAAGAGGCTTTCAGATATAAAGTTCACAACTATTTATTCCTGGGTCGTTACCAAAGTATGACCGTACCTTTAAACTCGCAGTATACGCTCTACAAACTTCCGGGTCAGAACTGACCCAGATCCGGGTCCCTCGTAGGATCTGACCCTTTTCTGATTCAGTTTGACCTGGAGACCTAATTTTCTGAAAAGTACCGGAGAAGGGTATTTAAAATGATTGTTTTTTAACACAATAAAAATGGATTTCAGCAAAGATCACTTGTTGCCGTTTTCGTTCAAGTCGGTGTTTAAGCGCCATAATTAAGCCCTTATCATTATGTGTCATTATTATTGCAATACGTGACATTACACTCTAAAAACGCCCGGGTGAGAATTGAACCGGATCAAAGCTCCATGAGCCTGACCCATTTCTGTGTCATTATGACCTGAAATGTGTGTCAAAACTGACACAAACATGGGTCTAATTGACGCAGAATCCAACTTCAAATCCCATTTTATAACCACTTTCCAGGGGTCAATTTCACAAAGCACTCAGATTCATCACCATAGTGATCTGTATTGTGACATCACATTTTGCTTAGCAATTAGGAGTGATTTGGAGTTAAGATCAATCTTAACTCTTTGTGAAATCGAGCCCAGGTCAGCCTGACCCAGAAATCGGTCGGGCCCCTGGGACCCAGAATCCGGGTCAATTCTGATAACAGACTAGTAAAAGTTTAACAAAATTAGGTCGTCATGTTTATGGTGAAACAGCTACATTGGTCACGCCTTTTTGTACATCGATGTGGCACTAGAAAGATTCGGGAGACAAATTGATCGCATATGGTACTATACTTCACAGGCATGTTTCCCAGGCAGGGCAGTTTGGACGAAAACAAAGTTTTCTAGACTAAAAAAAAAAACCTTTCATTTCAGTGTTTCCGTTCATTTTTCAGAATCAAAAAAGAAAGAAAGAATATTATTCAAATTATTCAAACCCGTCCCAAGTGAACAACTGTTGATAAATTATGCACAATCACCGAAATGGTGACCCCGAAAACAATCACTAACGAAAAGCACTGGCCATCCCTCCGAACGCCTCACCTAAAACCCATTGTAAACAGAACAATACGACATTCCAGAAAGCCCTAGAGCATTTTCAGCAACTGGTCAGTGACACTGCACCTTTAAATAGCGGCTATTTTTTCCACACAAGGCAACATTGCTAAATTGACAAACGAGGGTTAAATAGCTGGGCCTTGTAATTTTAAAGGGGTAGCGTTTCGGTTGTAAATGAACCACAGACTGACAGAGAGCAAATTATTTCTTTGGTCCCGCCAGGGAAAATGGCAATCTGTACAGCAAATAAGTGTTATCAATGAGCTAGACAATTTTCACGCATGGGTGATAGTTAAAAAGGGATTACACATTAGTGGTTAATCAGAAGAGTAACATAATTTCCCTAAGTTTTCAACCGGCCACACAACCAACCTGGGAGATCTTTTAAAACAAATGTCATGTGTATGGAAGTGTATTTAGGACATAGTGAAAAAAACAAAACCAAATAAAACAAAACAAAACCACCTATTCCGTACAAACGGATTAGTAATTCGTACATTCGAATTGAACTATATGAGCACGGATTACTAGTTCTTACGAATTAAGAATCCGTACGGATTAAATAATCCGTACGTACGGGATTCCGTACGTCTGGAATAGTAATCTGTACATCCGTTGGTGGGAAGAACAGGGATTGCCTGGAAGAGGTGTTCAAAGACATGCAGAGGACTGATGACGCGATGGGGCGATGTCTTTGCACGACGGTGGGACGAGTTGATGATGAGGAGAACAGGGACAGCAGGAAGAGGTAGTCAACAGAAAGGGGGGGGGGCTGATGTCTTGCACACTAGTGCAACCATTTACATGTAGGCCTGCATTGGAACCGTGTCACGAGCGGCAGTTTACAGGCAACAAGTTCCAGGCAGAAAAACATTTACACCTTCATCTTTACAATGTTCTTGGGCTAGAGCAAAGTATAAGAAAAACTGCTGCGGCGCAACTCATTTGCCTGTTTGTTTTATCTTTCGTCTAAAAAGACCCTGTTGTTGCCACTATTTTTGTCTTGACCCCCTGTCAACCACATCAACCATGACTGCTCAAAATGATTATGTCAAAAAGGGGACCTGGACATTTTCCTTCTAGCCTCGGTTTGGTGACATTAGTTTGAGTGGGAGAAACAATACGATGGTTGCACTATTGTGCAACATAGCAATTCAGTACAGTCTCTGATCACCAATACACACGGTACGACTGCAAACCCCTTCCAGCCTCGATTTGGTTCCACTGATTTGATTGGGTAAACACACACACACACAAACCACAAGACGATTGTGATTGCTGTATCATCCCTTTAAAGCAGCCGGGATTTATACCGTTTTAAATCTGCCGTTGTACAACGCCGAGAAACGAAGTGTTTTGTCGGTACAAACTGTTCCCAAGGGAATGTTTGATAACCTACTAATCGTCATTAACACTCCAGTCCTTTCTTCTTTCATCAAGGTCCCTTTTTTACACTCAACGCAACAATTACATTTTCCAGCGTCTTTAGCCACTGTTAATAGCTCAGCAGCCAAAAAAAGCCATTTGTCAACAAGTAAACACGTTCCAAAAACGTCGACCCATGTGAGGAGTGTCTTTTAAATAAGGGGGGTTAAGAGAAGTTCTCCCGGGCCGACAATACACACCGATTGCCGGTGGGCGTTTCAAGCCGACACGGTGCTCCAGCGGCACACTCCGTGCTCCCCAATCAACTTCCACAGTAACATCGATTGTCTTTGCATTATTTCACGGGTTATTAAATCTTTTCTCCGGCAGTAACTATTTATTTGACACACGTCAAAAACCACCTCCTTCGTGTGGACAGGTACTTGCACCGTCAATAGAAGGGAATTTGGCAATCTGGCGCGTAATTATAACCAGATAAAGCGGTGTAACTTCTCAAAAGAGGCAGATCTTTTCAAACAAGAAAGATTTGTTATCTGTAAAGACTTAAAGGCCTAAAGGAAGATTTGTCCGAATCGATCCTATTTGCAGTGTCAAAAGAAAATGAACAAATGACCGAACACTTCTCTAAAGGATTACGCGAGACTTCCTTTTGAGACAGGTAAGGGTGTCACCTCAAACCCACTTAATAGTTTCTTAATAGGTCTTTAATGGTCAGCCTCGCTGGAATTCAAACCCGCTCCGGCCCTGTCCGAACTGGGGTAACTAACCGTCAGCCGAAGGACAAGAATCGAACGCGGTGTTTGCGGTAGTTGATGTTACCAAGGTGACAGTGACGCGTTGCCACATCGGCCAACAAACTATTGACTTTCTGTTGTACATCCTCTTGTTTTTGGTCACAAGTGAACATTAAAATATGAACGACCACTGACTAAAGAAAGTGTTGTTATAACGTCACATGGTTCGAGGAATGTGTATAGCAAAAGAGTACTACGGGCTTTGGCAATCCGGAAGTTGCTATTTTCACATTGTTCGCGGCCAGCTTTTGCATAGCAACCTCAAACCAAATGACACCATTGACTTTACTCTGGGGACTAGAAGTTTGCGCATTCGTTTGTGACAGAACAAGTCAATGTACCAGACATTGTTCAGTTTTTATCCTACAATGCTTGAGTATCGAGATCCAGGACCCTATTTTATAGAACAGACAATAATACTTTGCAATTTCTAAACCTAAGCATTAAAAAAAGGGGAAAACCCACAGAACCATGAATAAATCCAATGCAGATCGTATGGCATTTGTCTGGTGGTAGCTTGATTTTTATAATCAAACATGTGGCATCTTATGGCAGCACAAACAATACCACAAAACATCCCACGCCAACATCTTTCGCGATGGGAGTTGGTGCATAATTCTATGGGCCAGAATTCCGCGGTTATCCTGTTCGTAAGTGTGACGTAATTCCACTTAAGCCACGCCCCCTTCACAAAAATTGGCTCCACTGGTTAACCGAGGTTAAGTGTTTATTTGATGATTCCTTGATTTATGGAGTTGCACTTGGCTTTTACATTTTACGTTCTCAAAATAATGGGTCTTCTCTGAATTTAAAGTTTCTGTGATAAGAATTAGAAATGCTTATAAACGATGAAATACACGCAAAACGTATGCCAACTTTGGAGCCGGAAGTGACGAGAAATTTGGGCGTGAAGCCCATACGCAAGCATGTGACGCAACGACCGGACCAACAGGTTAAGGCATGCAACTGAAGCAGCAGACATACGCAACACACAGGTAATGCCCTTGAAAAGAAGCAACACTTTTTGTGCGACCATCCCCTTTAATCTTCTCACTGCCCTTTTCGCTTTAAACTGAAGAAGAAACTATGTATCAAGCGATGATGTTTTGTTATCAACAGAAAACCCCATCAGTTCAATTCAACCTAACTGGTATCCCGCGATCATCACTGCGTGCAAGCTAAAGGCATTAACTCCAACAACTGTTAAAATCAGTGGGGAGACATTTCCCGACATGGCTCCCGTTGGTAACCAGAATGCAGAGGACATGGAAACTAGGCCACTAAGAATGCAATGGTATTTGGTGCGCATTAGTTATGATTTCAATGATAGTCTGGCACTTTCCAGGTCATAAAGGACCAGTTCGGGTCAGATCACGGGGCATCCTTCATCTGGTCGGTCGGTAACCAAACGCGTGTGAAGGACTAAACAAACACATGTTAAAGGACATACATTGAATGGGGCTGTACTTTGGTAAACAATCTAGAGTTAGCGTAGTATGACAATTTTGGGGTCAAACATAATCATTTCGGGTCAATATCCTGGTTCAGATCCTGGGTCATTCTTTTCACGTCCGTCCCAATCAAATTAATAAAATCATACGCACTTGTATTTTTTGGTAGCATCCTGTCTGATTTCCTTGAAGTCTAGCACTTTCCAGGTCAGAAACTACCAATCCGGTTAAGATCGTGGGTCAGTCTTCATCATTTCAGATACTTACTGTTCGTGTTATATAAGTTTACATTGGACTAAATCCACAGGTCGCTCTGATAACAAAATGATACTAGGCAAAGATAATCTGATTTCAACATATGCAGTGACTGTCAGTAATAGAAATGGTCCTTTGGATCAGAAAATGACCCCCTCTTGGTCAGAAAAGTTCCACTTTGAGAAATAAATTACCCAATTGGGTCAGATCATTGATCACTGTCCATTGGAAAAAGAATTGCATAAAACAGCAAAATAAAATCAAATCGGTGAATAAATCACGAAATCAATCTGGGTCACAACTGAAGCTTGATCCATGCCGGGTCAGACGACCCTTGACGCCAACAATGGCGACAAAGATGCTGCAAAAACGTTAATAGACCTCGGGAAAGATGTTCTGACAAAGATGAAGTCGCTTACTTGATGGGAGAGAAAGGAGTCTGTACACAAACCCATTTTGTGTCGAGTATAGACCAAACAACAACAAGAAGCTACACTTCATCTTGACCAAAGAGGGGGTTAACCGACGGGTCAGCTTCTATGTGAATCAAAATATGTCTGCCTGGGTGCCTTCAAATGGTGTTACCGCAAACCTCTCTTAGTTATACTTACACCATGCAAAGTCTCAAATCCTACTCATTCATGTACATTCTGTGTCACAGAGGACTCAACAGCAAGAAGAGGCTCCACTCCAACTTGACCCCAAAAGGGTTAATTTATGGGTCAGCTTCTAATCATTGTGAATTGAAATATGTAGGCCAGGATACAGTTTCCAATGGCATTTTGTCCGTAATAGCTTCTCAATTGTCCTGGAAGATCGAGGCATTACGTAAAGGAGGAAGGCATAAGAAATAACCCCCAAAAATAAAACAAAATGTTACTTTGAAGAAACAATAATTGAGCGATTATGATGTCAACACTAATATTAGAAAGTCCCCAGGGACGTAGATTCTTCATGGTTTCTTCAACTTCCTTCCTCCGTACTTCAATGTACTCCATTCGTGGGAAACCCTCCATATATAGAGTACATACTAATGATTTACGAGGCCCCCGGGGGACGTTAGTCTACTAGTTATGGTAATGAGGTGGACAAGAGCACAATAAGAATCTAATTAGTCAGCAATCAGCGGCGGGAACACCTTCTGCTTAAACGTTTCCGGATATGATTCATCATAAAACCGTCGGCTGTTTTCGTACAGCTAATAACGGGAATGCTATGGATGATGCATTTTCCCCCGTAGCTCAGCGTATACATGTAGTAGAGGTAATCTTTTAGTTAAGTTCTACATCTGTGGTTCTGCCACGGTTCAACCACAGTACAGCACATTTGTTCACGTAGTAATACGTGTATGTGCTAATTCCATGTCATCTTATAATATCGCCACGTATAGGTTATACCATACTTTCACACGCCATGCTCCACAATGCATCCAACCAGGCCAGAGCAATTCCATACAGCTGCTTAAGGCAAGCACACAAATAGGTAAGCATAATCAAATTATGCTTACCAGAATAAGATATACCAGCCAAATTACTATGTCACATGTGTACATCTAATGACTGCTTTCCTGCTCATTTCTGCTTTGCATACAATAATTGTTAAGCAACAATCCGATTAGGCACTTCTATGAAACTGGGCCCTGGTACGGTCTGGATGGGGAATCCAATCTAGGGTAATTCTCATTGTAGACTCCTTGCATATGACGTCAAACACTCAAACAGCACCCTCACTGTCACTGAGTTAAAATGAGGCAGCTCATTGGACGATTGCTGCTCTGAGCGCGTTATGCAAGGGGTCTACACATCTTCAATCATGGGTGCGTTCTACTTACGCGCAAACCGTTTGGGCCACC
The DNA here is from genome assembly GCA_023634235.1 of Pisaster brevispinus. NCBI lineage: Eukaryota > Metazoa > Echinodermata > Asteroidea > Forcipulatida > Asteriidae > Pisaster > Pisaster brevispinus. The sequence goes on from JAMKCF010000018.1 coordinate 173,883, forward strand.
GTATTTGCGTCACACTAACTATTTAGAACGGAGAGCGCTGTATTCAAAAGCTTTAAGCACGTTGCCGCGTCATCGTGCGTTGAAGTATAGACCCTTTGCATTGGCCGACATTGCTGATAAAATGTGCTCAACGCGTAAAGAGCTATCACTGGCAGGGAGTCGTAAGCAGCGCGTACACGCGGGTACTTTTCAATTGTTTGTCAACAAAGATGGCGGCAAAAGCAAGCCATCTATAGGACGTCTTTAGCAACACCCTTATCAACAGTTGTAGCCATAGCTGTGGCCGCCAGTTCCGATACAGCTAGAGACTCGTAATGTTTTCCCCAATTTCATAAGCACTCCTTCTGTTGGAAAATGAGTGCATCGCAAAACTGAATTCGAGCTTGGAGCCAGCCACTCTTTAAGTTTGTGGACATCCTTGGACCCAGTCAAAAAACATTGTGTACATGTATCATTGTCACACCGTTACTGTTGCCGAGAATTTTTACGGTATTCTTTATTAGGCATAATTGTTTTTCTCCCCTGTCGAAAATATAAACAATGTTTAACGTCCATTCCAATTCATACAAGAGATGAGAGACTGCCGGACAATTGCCAGCACTGTTTTCAACAAGGCCTTCCCCATAGACTTGCGAATTTATGACACAATTTAGTGAGGTGGGGCCGGCGATACTTTTCACGGTGGATTTTTAAAATAAACTTCACCGTAGTCGATCAAATAAACAACTGCGAGACAGGGTCACATTAGGGAGAAACTCTACCAAGGTGGCGTGACCTCTGACCGAATTACTTCCTGTTTTTGGAGCGAAACAACCATGGCGGAGGATTTCCCATATAAACGTAAACATTTAAAGGGGTAGGAACACCGGAGTGCCAAAATCATCAACGTCCGGAAAATTAACCATGAAACATTCTTAAGATGTCTAACATTGGTTCAAATACTTATTTAAGAAAACAATACACGGGTTTTAAACTGCCTGTTACTGTTTTTTATTTAACACTTAGATTCAAACAAGTTACAACGGTCACCGGTAACAATTGCCAATGGTAGCCAAGTGTTTTAAAGTTAACACATATATTAACTTTAACAGTAAAACATTGCGCGGCACTGTCCTTTTATCTGTGCAACCATTTTTGTTTTCTCCCGTTCAAACCATTGTTATACCAAACTGTGACTGGAATGAGAAAAACAAATAGACTGGCCCTTCTGGATATACTATAGGGCTAACTGACTCATTATATCTGCTAACAGTCAAGGAACCGGATCTGTTCAAACACCGATACTTCACCATCTCGCATTTCTTGCTTTTCCCAGAAACACATGGAAATGGAAATGCTTAGTATTCAGTCTGCACCATAGACCGGTTGATTGCCTTTCCGGTGAACATCCTATCTTTGAGATTCGAGATCTTCGCCGAATTCAATGCACTTATAACTTAAAAATAGCTGCACGCGTACAAACGCTCCATTATCCTACATACGTGTAATGTAAACACACAATATACAGCAAAACATGTTCTTTCCTCTGCTTAGGGCCTATACTAAAAAAACACAACTTCGGGTCAGAATTGGAATCTGGGACCTGAGTCATTTCTGGATCAGTGTGAACCGGAATCTGTGTCAAAATGACATAGAAATTCGTCAAACTGAAAAAGAATCCGAGCTAAAATCACATTTCAACACATTATCGGGTAAGCCTGACCCGGAAATAGGTCAGGCCCCTTGGGGCACGGAAACCGGGTCAGTTCTGACCCGGAAATGTTAAGGGTGTAAGAAGACTGAACCCCTATTTTTGTGGAGTCGTCTCGTAGACTTTACAATATGTTTACTGAGTAGATAATGACAGTTTCCCCATCCGAAACAAACAAAGATAAATAAAAATAAAGTAAAATAAAAAAATAAACAATAATAAATAATGAAAAATAAATAATAAATAATAAATAATAAATAATAAATAATAAATAATAAATAATAAATAATAAATAATAAATAATAAATATTAAATACTAAATACTAAATACTAAATACTAAATACTGAATACTGAATACTGAATACTAAATACTAAATACTAAATACTAAATACTAAATACTAAACACTAAACACTAAATACTAAATACTAAATACTAAATACTAAATACTAAATACTAAATACTAAATACTAAATACTAAATACTAAATACTAAATACTAAATACTAAATACTAAATACTAAATACTAAATACTAAATAATAAACAATAAATAATAAATGTATAAATGAATAAATAAATAAATACAAAATAAATAAATAAATAAATAAATAAATTATTCTTCTTCCCCCTTTTTCTTTGTTGTGCAATAGACAGACGCAGAAACGCATGTAACAAAATTGTAACAAAAATTGTACTCTAATAGCATTTGGTTACAATATTTTTTCCCAGAGGTGCAATGTTGACCAACAATGCTAGCCTTGAACGAGACTCTTTACACAAGCCTGCCAACAGCTAATTTAAAATGCGCCGTCTTTGCGGTAATTCATATCTTGTGATACCATGAAGAAGAAAAAACCGCAGCGTCTTGAACCAAGACTAAACAAACGTGGCCGACCTCTCCTTTAAGTGTCTCAACTCAAGAGATACGGATTGCCCACGCGTCTCCAAGAATCCACTCCAACCATCTTCGTCTAGGAGCAGAGGAAGAAAACTTCTTCCGTAATGATTGGTGATCTGGCGAGTCGATGTGCTATTGAATTTGTAATGGGTTTATATCACGGTTATATATCAGTTTGCTGTATATACGGTTTGCAATCTCACCGGCCTAGTGACATGAAAGGGAAAGTAACAGTGAATGATTTTCCCTCGTAGTAAGAGTAGACAAATTTATCAGTTAATCAAACATTCATCAAAAAAGTGCTACTCAAGAATTAGCATCCAGTGTGCACAAAACACGTTTATTTCATGACCCATCCAACAGGATGGTGCAGGTCCCATGTTTCTCTTTTGTAAGGGGCAAGGGCACAAAGGCATTTTCTCTTTTTTAAATTCTTAGTTTAAGAAATTCCAATAAGTGCATTATATGAAAGTGCATATACAATATTCACAATCCATAAACTGTTATACTATAAGTTTTGTAATCTGATATAATGCTAAAAATATCCACATCGTGATACCACACTGTTGTTATTTTATAACTATAAGATAGGAATGAGGGGTATATCTTGAGAAAAAAGGGAGAAAAAAAAACTAGCGGTGAGAGGTATTTGAGAACCGTCTCATGCAAGCTTTCTTTTTCATCGGCGCTTTTAAAATGTTTTTATAAAAACCCTGTTTGACTTCGAAATTGACGTGACACACCGAAGTTAAGACGGGCCCCGTGTTTGCCCAGTACCTACAGAGCAACCCGGGGGACGCCGGCTACTTAAGGCTCTCACGCCCAGCAGGGCTGACATATTCACTTCTTTTCCCCTGGAACAAAATGATGACAACCCCGCTACACCCGCCGAATTCTATTTATGTCAAAAGGACTTCGGTGACGATTTAAAGATTTAAAAAAGGTTTAAAGATTTAAGGTCAAAATGATCAGTGAAAATCAGCTGGCTTTGAAAAAACAATACATCTTGAAGTTATTTATTTAAAAAAACTGTTACTTCGGGGAACTGACTTTCCAACAAAAGTTCATAAAACTGTTCTTGTAAAATCATTTGCAAAAACTGGCAGGGGACCAGTAATTTTAAATGTATATTATTGTGGTATTTTGGCTGATAACCAATTTTTACTTAAATGTTGAATGTTCTAAGCCCAATTTGGAACTAAACAGCTTTACGAATTGAGTCTCCGATTATTGTTTAACCTTTTTCTTTTTTCTTTTCCTTTTTGCTAAATTTATGTGGTTTTCATTCTTTATTTATTCATTTTAGCATTTAATGTTTGTTAGTTCTTATTTGCAGGCATATTTGTGATGAACTGATGATTGCATGATTCACTGATGCATAAGTTGTATTTCATATATACCTTCGTCAGAGGCATAAACGAGCACAAACACAAACATATCCAATTATAGCAAAAAGAGCAGCAAAGGATTAAAGGAAAGTAGCCAGAAAAAAGCAGGAACAATATAGTCAATCAAAGTTATTAATTTACAAACAATGGGGTGGCTAAGAACCAATCAGACAATATATAAATATATACATATATGAAATTAGTAGGGGAGATGGCCTTAGCTTTCGATCCAAACCGGACCTTTGTCAGAGGCAATATATATAGGGGCCTATGTATATATATTTGAGGGGGGCTGTTGTAAATGTTTTATCGTAGAACAATATTAAAATACTTATTTCATCCACGCGACCATATTTCACATTTTGTACGTCATTTTGTACCCGATTCTGCTTAATTTAATAAGGCAAGCAAACTAAGCATTTAACTATTTGGTCACAAACGACTTTTCACCGAGTTCACAAACACACCCGTATTATTTACACACCCGAGGCAAGAATCCTGGCTGACTTACATTTCCGGTGGAAACCTCAACTCAGGCAGAAGACCACTTAAAGGGAACGTATACCGTTAGTTTTTGGAACCGTTCGATTTTTTACTACTATATTAATGTAGATATACAATAAACCTAACATGTGAAACTTTCATTTCAAAAGGTGGTTGCGTTTTTGAGATATCGCCGAAAATCCGGAGCGGTTATGTCCACGCAGGAAGAATAATCTGATTGTAATCCGTATATTGGAATACACAATCTTAGTAACAACTAACATATCTGACAGTAACGTTTCTCAGATTCAAATTTTGGGGGATAAAAACTTATGTCTTTCTCTATAACCACATCACTTTGAACTTTGAAATGATTCTCAAAATGCTTTACTTTCGAAAGCTGTTGTACTTCTAATCTAACCAAGAAAGTTTTTGTTGCCATTTATTTTAAGAGTAACTGCCAAACGTATATTCCCTTTAAAGCGAGCGTACGTCAGAAGTTTTTGGCAGAGCGTTCGAAGTCTTTTTAATGGGACACACCAAACAGACCAACCGATACCATTGCATCAATTATGTGGCCTGTTTTTTGATAAACCAAACAGCGGAAAACCAAACAGCGAAAAAACAATGAGCGAGTAACCGTTAAAATTTTGTTAAGGATTTGGGGGTACGTTTGCCATTGTATGTGTTTATTTTGTGAGGCCATCAACATGTTTTGCGTTCATTTCGTCTCAGCTAAAACAAGGAGTTAAAACAAAACTAAACAAATAAAACAAGTAACAGAATGGGTAAATTTCCCAGAATATAAAGTCAACTGGATATATCAGTTCCAATGTTTTTTGTTTGTTTTTGAAGTCACGTTCAACAAGAACAAAATGCAATGGTTAATTTGCATTCCAATCGTTATCAAAGCCGCAGAGGTCATTTCCAGGTCACAACCATTCAAATCCTGGTAACACTCGAAGCTGTCATGAATCTTAATCATAAAGGGACGCTTCATATAAGTCGGTGTGTTTTCCTTCAAATCAATTCGTAATACATAAATCTTGTCAAAGACACAAGGACTACATCTTAATCTACTTATACCTTTCAAAAGTTTAGTTTAGTTCACAGTCGTATATAGCAGCGGGGCATACCATTACATACGCTTAGCATAAGTATTATATGGGGCCCCCTCTACGGCCTAACGAAAATACGGAAGAGGAACTGCACGTAGTAACGATATCAAACAAATAGTTCTCCTATGTGCCTTTAAACTTCAAAAACACAAAAACTTTTACTGTCGCACGTTTCACCTAATTTCTATGAGTTATGCTGTGAAAACTTTTAAAAGGGGGGTTACAAGAAAACACCAATGAACAAACTGCAACAAATGTACAAACTGCCAATTGCTCATGATTTTCTAAAGAAACTTTGTTCGAGTGCAGTAGCCGGTTTACAGCCAGGAATTCCACATTTTCAAGACATGGCAGATTGACTGCCACAAGAGGGCGCTATGCAGAAAGTCTATCTTGATTTATGAAGGGACAGCGCAGAGAAGATAGAAAGGTCAAGGAAACATCTTGTAAGGATGCCGAAGAAGGCGTGGAAACCCGGACTAACAAGCACTGTACCTGTTTCAAACGGCTCTGTTTGGATCTTTACGGCTGTGCAAAATGCAAGTAAAATTGATTTAGTTTACAATTTTGAGCCGCGCGGAAAAGTGTCACGAAAACTATCGAGACAATCAAAAAGACATCGCCCCTGATTCAAAAAAGTCTGTAAACTGTAGTTAAAAAAATAAAATAGTAAATCGAATACAAAATACTGACCTTAGTTTCCTATTCCACGCATTTTCGTGCGATACCAGTGAATAAATAATCCGTTTTGAAAAAAAACAAAAACAACAGCAACAACAACTTTTAAAGCGAGCGGAAATGTTTCACGAGATATTTTTGCCAGCAAATAAAAAACCACAAACAATAACAACAATTGCACCTGACTTAAAACATTATGCAGTTATAAAACAATATAAGTTGTAGAAGTTGTTTCCCATTTCACTCACTTTATATTAGTATTTTCGTGCCGATACAGTGAGTAAGTGACGGAAAACCAGGCACAAAAGCCTCGGAAAAACTACTCATCAAGAAAAGGGAATGTTTGTTAATGTGGTAGGGTTTCAATTAAAACCGAAATGCCTAGAGTAGTGTCAATGCCACAGAAAAACTATAAATGATAACAACGAATGTATAAACCTTCTTTGTTTCGTTGTGGATTTTCCAAAGCTTCGTACATAAAAAGGGTCACAGTTCATTTGTGTTCAAATAATTGTTTTTGATTTGTAATGTACATGAAGTTCTTCGGCCCGGGGGTTTGTGGGTGCGGTTTTCCGATGGTAAAATTAAAGCTCACTTACCTTTTGACTTAACCATAATGATGCTCGCTGAGCACAAACCCGTACCATTCCGTGTATTCGTTGCTGGAACTCTGTTAAATCCCGCGTAAATTAAATAATCCACTTGTCCATAGACTGGCGCCTGTCCCGACAAAGTGTACAAGTATCTACTATCGAGAGATCCGCGTATGGACTCGTTATTGTTCCACCGTAACCTCTCGTCTGAGATTTCAATAACTAATGTTGTCCCTGCTGATACGACATCGTCGACGACTTTGAGAAGCAGCCCACCGTTTATGGTAGCTACCGTGTGTCCAGGGAGGCTGTTACTGTACACTCGCATCTGCCTGTTGTGGACTTGCGTTTCCGCCATATTGCTGATCTCGTCACCATCCCCGCCGAAGCCGTCCCCGGATGCGGAGTCCGATACGTCAAGCGTCCAGTCCTTGGGCTCGACGTCCTCATACTGGAGCATCAACCTCGCTACTTTGTAGGGCCCGGAGAAGTCGATCTGGGCTACTGCTTGACCGTCACATCGGCCAGTTCTGGATGGGTTCGGGTAGATTAAGAACCGAGAGTACTGTGTTTCGCCCTCTACGATACCTGTCCGGAGATCCACAGAGGTTGTCTGTCTCTTGGATGCTGTCAGACCACAGTTGCTACAAACTAAAAAAGATATAACAAATACATTGTGAAACGTTTAGTATTCAAGCTGAACTTTACTCTGAATTGCAGTTCCGGCAATTCTGAGACTCATTCGTTTAATCTTATTGGTAAAAATTTTGTTTCTGAGAGGCCTTTCTGGGCCTTTTTTCCCCTTGTTTTTTTTTTTTTCTTTCTTTTTTGTTTTTGTTTGTTTGTTTGTTTATTGTTGTTGTTGTTGGGTTTTTTTTTTTTTTTTTGGGGGGGGGGGGGTTGGCGGCTCACTTTCATTTCGATACTGGTTTTAAGTTCAAGCTCAGATTCTAATTCAATCTTAGATCTAATTCAGTCAAGGCTCTAATGCATCACAGATGCGCACACTTCTGTATAGGTCCACTTCAGTCAAAATTTCAATTTGATGTATACAGTCAAAATTCTAGTCAGTTCAGGTTCGAAGTCAGTCCTGATTCTACTTCAGTGAAATGTCTAATCAATCAAAGTCTTAAGTCCAGGTTCAAATCCAGTATAGGTTCCAAAAAGTCCAGGTTTCAATGTGTTGGTTCTAATTTAGACTCAGTCTAGATTCTACTGAAGTAAAGTTTCTAATCAATCCATGGTACAGGTCCTTACATCGCAGGTAAAGCAGGTTCTAATTCAGCCAAGGTTCCCAATCATTTCTGGTTCCTACTTATTCCAGAGTCAACTTAAGTCCGAGTTTTAGCAAAACATGGTTTACCTGCCCAAACATCATTAAATGTACATTGCAAGCAACTGATAACTAGCCTTTTTTTTTAGCTCTGCAAATAATATGTTATATATTTTTGTAGGTGTTTTATGAAATTGGGATCAGGTTATATTACAGCTGGTGTACAAAAGTTTCTCTGACCTTTAATGTCTGACAAGAAGTGCCTAAACATAGACCCAACGTCGTGGCACTATTTACCGCGAAATTCTGCGCTTACGGCCTGTACAATAACGCGCTAAACAGTGGGTAGGCCGTAAGCGCAATACATTTTGCTAAGCACCGCCGGGAAATTGGGTCCTTGGTATGTAAAAGGTCGATGTTGTTGACAGCAGTGTGGTATCATCCACAGAGTACGGGTCTCGTCGAGAGACCACCGGGGGACCCCATCGCCTGTACATCGGTATCCACCAGGGACCCATTAAATATCGTTACAAAATGCGAAGACATGATTGTTGAAAATCTTCCCTCAAAAATGTACGCCGGATTAATAGCCATATAGTCGTGTATTTTTGGTCAGAGCATAGAGCAAGGAACAGAGACTGGGTCAATTTGGGCATGTGCCAAGAGGGGGAATGAGGGCATGTAGCATGAGGAGGAATTGGGAGTGAGCAGGCATGGAGCATGTGAAAATCGTCTTTATAGCATAGTGCTTTCTGTTCGAGCTTTAAGGTGTTGACAACTTTGGACAATTAACCTAGATCATCTGAACTTCGTCAGATCGTCTGAACATTCTCGATAATTTAACGAGATTTAGACCTCACTCACTCACATTCACGTGGTTGAAAAACATGCTGTTAAATTCAAGGATAAAATCCCCCTTTTCTTTTCTTTTTTAATGCGACGTATAAGGTAAATCAAGTGAGTATAAATATGCCCACGGTACGTTTTTTGCTCGTCGTGGTGTATAAATTCTTATGGAAATTAAACCCAGAAATATATGATTTCGGGTGGAATAGCCCTAAATTATTTAAAATTTACCCAGTCATTTTCCCTTGTGGTTTATTACTTGATATTTGTAATCAAAAAATTGCATCATGCCCCTTAAAGTGATCCCTCTGCTGCCGTTTCCCAGATTACATCGTAAACTTGTGCGTAATCCCTGGCTACGCGGCTGTTACAGGTTGAATGGATTCTGACTGGCACCCCGAAAAAATATATTGACAAAATAGGGAGACTGCCATTATTAGGGCTGGCCAGATAGCTCAGACGGTAGAGCGCCGGCACATTATTCGAAGGTTAGGGTTCAAGTCCCGCTCTAGTCAAGTTTGCTTTGTTCAACCCAACATTATTTTACAATTACCCAGTCAGTTTCCCTTGTGCCTGATTATATTATCAAAAACAAATACAGGCAAAATCAAGATGTATTCTGTGAAGACATATACAGTGCTTTGCCACATTCCGAAATTTTGCCCAAATGCGTAACCCCCATTAAGTCCCAAGTAAGCACGTGAAGAATCACATTAGTATAAACTAGACAAGAGTACAAGACATCACGTATTGTCGAAACGTCCCACTTCACCTTCCTTGCGAACCCACTTTACTCGAAGTGGAAAAATGTATTCGCAAATTATGCCTAATAATACGTCAACGCTTTGACATAAACCATTGCTGGCTGAGTTCAGAGATCATGTGTGGCTACTATTTGGTTCTTAAAGGTATTATGCACCATCGGTTTCTCAGATAGAACATTCATTCCACACCTCTAGATCAGAGTTTTTAAAGACACATCATAAAATGGCTGGTACACCTGTCTACACCATTGGTTTTTGGAAGAGTACGTTCATTCATTCCAATCATCTAGTTTTCAAGAAACCTTAGACTTAGGGATGGTACATCATCAGTTTTGGTGAGAGTACTTTCATTCCAACCATCTAGTTTTTAAGAAGTATATCATAAAGGGGTGATATCATTAGTTTATATCAATTACAACATTCCTCTAGTTTTCAAGACATATCATAAAGGGATGGTACATTACTGGTGTTTCTAATCCTCTAGTTATCAAGAAACATATCATAAAGGGATGGTACATCATAAAACATTCATTCAATTTTTCTAGTTTCGGTAATCGTTAATAACATTGTTGGCTTTTGTCGAACTTGAACATCTGATACTATCATGCAACGTCAATCAAAAACATCAAATGAAATAGAAACACATTTCTAACTTAAACGAGAAGAAGAATATTAGAGTATAATTGAATCCAAAAGTGTCATCAGTACCCATGCAGTGCATCTCTGTCCTTTCTTTATGACAGAACTAAGGAAAAACGGCTGTTCCCAGCGTATTGCATCCAAATGTTTTCAACCGCATGGTGGCGCTATGTCAAGCAACTGTCAGATTGTTTACAATAAAAGTTGCACAAAGTCAAGCGAACATTAATGTGAATATCTCGTTGAAACCTAATACCAAACCCAATGTACATTTCTACTACATCGTCACCACTGCATTGGTCAGTTACGTTAGCAATATTTGTACAATGCTACGTTATTGATTGGGCGTTTGTTTGTTTGTTTGTTTGTTTGTTTGTTGTGATTGACCCTTGTTGTTCAAACACTTTTAAAATTATTTAATATTTGACTCAATCTGAGTCAAAGCTGACCCAGACTCTAATCCCTTTTGATGAGTTTGGTTGTATTTAGAGTTTAAGGTTTGAGCTTATTCATGCAGCGTACCAATGCATCATGTGAGATTCATCGACCCTGTCCCTGACCCAATTGAGTCAAATTAAACGTCAAAATACAGTTCAACTCAGTTCAACTGATTAGGTCCTTACTGTTATAGACTTCAAACCAATAATGTAAGAGTTGAAACCTGACCAACTGACCCAACTAGGTCACGTCAAATGTCATAAGACAAGTTACCATTTAACTCAATGGTAAATCCTAACCGTAATAAACTGCACACAACACTAATGTGAGAGTCGAACCCTGACCCCCATTGAGTCGACTTTGGAATTCATCTCCACATCAGTCGAGTCGCAGGTACAATTCATGACCCAGCTGGGTGAAGGGCGTTTTAGGCTCGCGATATTACAAACCAAAACATTGGAACTCTACTACACTTTTAACTCTTTTCTAGACCAAATGAAGTCAATCTTTACTCTGGCACTCGTTGTACTGCTTTTAAATGAGGGGGTTAAACTTTACCCCCAATAAATCAGGACTGACTCTGTTTTATTCAAGTTACGTAATAATTCGACCATTGACCCACTTCGTGAGTCATATCCATATTTGATTTTCACAGAAATGGGAAAACTAAGAATTTACGAGAGACAAACTCCGAGTAATTTTTTGAAAATTTACATTGAACTCTTTAAAAAAAATCCGAATCCAAGCATTAGAATAGCTTTGGGAGACACTTTAAAAATTACAACGATGCAAATCGGTACTTTGAATTTGGAGATCAAACACCGAATCATTGGAGTCGATTTTTGTTTGTTTGAACAACTGCAGATTCAAACAATTATCATGAGAAAAAATTGTCTTTATTAAAGCCACGGCTTCTGGGCTTGGGCTCCGTAAGCCTATAAGCCAGAGCTGGAGCCTAAAGCCCTGATTCTGAAAAGGGCCTTGTACAGAAAAAAAATGAGTAAACACCGAGAATCAATTCTGCCATTTTCGTTCAGATTCTAACAAACACGTGAACTTTCAGAATCGAGAATAACGTGTCTGGATAATGAAGTGGTCTGTATAGACCATGGGGCGTGCAGTGAAAAGGTGCTTAGAAATCAAGTTTCGTGGCGCACCTCATGCATGAGCGTGGAAACAGTTTTAATTTATAGATAATTACATGTGGATTGCTAACATATAAATCCACAATCATGAAACTTGCCAGTTAGGCAGTTATTTGCATTTTAATTAAGCATCATGAAAATAGCGCCCTCTGTTGGCCATTTTTAGAAAACTGTGTACATTTCAATGGGGTAATTTTTGTAAGAAATGTTTATCATGAATAGCTATCTTTTTATGTTTTCCCCCTTCTCTGAGCTGAAGAATTGGCCCATTGGGGGGTGGATCTACCACTGTCTACTCCAAAGGCCAATTATTTTATCTTTAAAAAGATTATACCTATCAACTGTTAGTTTCTTGCTCAAATTTAACTGTTAGTGTTAACACATTTAGAGACCGTCTACAGCTGATGTCAACATTTTTCAGGTCATAGAGTACTACTTTTGAGACCCCCCCCCCATGTTGCACATTATTTAAGTGTCTTAATATACTCTTTATTATGACAGTGAAAATTACGACAATTTTGGGACGGCCCCTTAATCTTTATTAATATCCTTATGATTAATAAAATACTTAAATAAAGGAATCGCAAAACAAAATTATTACTGTATGACACTATTTTGTTTTATTCTTTCATGGTCATGGTGACCCCTTTTCGGGCTTTTCCATCCTATTTTGATATATACATTTGTAATAACAAATACTCTCTGTCCTACATGATAAAGTCACTGTTCAGTCTGCAAGGATAAATCATCTGAAGTTGATGGCCATGGTAGTGAAGTGACTGACAGGTGAATTCTTCATTATATTACGTAGTACAGCTGATGCAGTGAAGAGTGTGTGAAAATTTGCAGTTTCATGTGGAAATCTCTCTGCTTCTACAGCTACTTCACTGCTGTCTGTATCTACTATCAGTATCAGTACATGATGTATCTGAGCCAACTACTGTCTCCACCAGTTCTTATGCAGCAAGAGATTGGCTGTACACCAAGTCGCTTGCATTTTTAGCATATGACCTTTGAATTATGAGTGTGGGGAATGTTTTTTTCAGGCGTTTCTTCAGATTGTGGGTCCGGTAATTAGTACAGTCGACTTCCTCAACTTCTTGTACACACTTGATAAACTTGCGACGCAGTGACGTTAGGAACAGAATTTCATTATTTTCTATTATTCTTTTCTGGATGACTTCTTCGCAGAACTTTGTGTAAGCATTCTTGAACCTGGGTGCTTCATCCGATGGACCAGACCGTGTCAAGAATCGGGTATACTCATTATAGCAAAGACGATGATAGCATACTTCTAAAGCTATGAGATCTTTATTCTCGATTTGCATTAGTAGCCTCTCATCCTTCTTTTGCCGTGCTGCTTCTAACAGTTGGCCTGCAGTCACGGTTTGGCACTGTGAGTATTTGTCACGCACAGTTTTCCTCGATATTTTCTCTCCACTCCATCTGTCTTTCTTATTGCAGACAATGCACACCTGTGCAAGAACATGAGGTTTTTCTGGGTTGCCAGGGAGGAAGTTTGATGATGAACTCAGTTTTCTTCGCTGGGGTTCAGTGCTGCCTTTTCCCTGCTCAACTTCATCTTGGTCTGAATATGTATGAAGAGAAAAAAACAATGAGAATAGGAAAAAAACAAAATATATTATAGAAACAGAGGAATGAAGTGACTTAGGGATGGGCATCGTGATCAGAAATAGAGGTGAAAAAACAAAACTACACATGCAAGAAGATTTGAAAAGCAATAAGAAACTTAATATTACTGCACATTTAAATCTTGATTGAATTATTCAATGTCTGCCTACCTTGATGTTTCCGTTTCTTCTCGTTCCTTTTCTCAGCCCTTGAAATCTGGTTATTGTCACAAAAACGCTTGTAGCACTCACGAGTGGTACCCATAAATCTGTAAATCAAATAAAAAAAGTAATAGCAATTATAAAAACTATATAATTTCTTTTGGCTAATCATCCGTACATACATATGGTTTTGCGTATGCAGTCCAAAAGTTTATAAAAACCAGCATCCATCGAGTGTATATGTTGGGCATGTTCAGTCGATCCAAACTATTGGTCGATCATGTTTATCTTTCAACCAATCCCACTACCACCAGTCTTCAGTCCAATACCTTTTCAGCTGAACGTTTCAGCTGGATACATTCTAAAACAGCTAAAAACTGTCACGGTACTGTCACAAAAATGTTGAAACCAATCAGGTTTACCAAACATGCCAACCACATCTCTGGCTGCATCATTCGTGAACGGACACCAACCCTCAGAAATCTAATACAATTCATCCCTGAATTGTTAATCAGATTCAAATGTTTTTATTGGTTTCCAACAACTGGGGTATTTCAGATGAAATAATTTCACAGGATGCCTACGATTGACATCCTCATATTCATAACAAGTAAGGTTTCAGATACAAACATACATTTTTTCCCGAGGTCATCCCCATCTTCAAGTAAAACAAATCAAAGAATAAAACAATAAAATTAAATTAAAAAGCTCAACTGAATAAAAATCATTTCCATGTTTATTTTTGTCAGATGAAAGGCCAGAATAAATAAAGACAACATTTTTCACAAGTTTGAATGGAAGAATATATTAAAAAGATTTGTTTAAATGGTTAGTTAAATACTAACACTAGAGAAGAGTAGTACTAGAGTACTGCAACATTGCAAGTGTAGTAAAAAATGACAAACACCCTGCCTTTATAATTATATTTATAGTTTATGTTGTTGGTCTAACTTAAAATAAGGACAAACGTTGTGAATAATCACCAGTCCACGATATAATCTTTAAAGGATTAATAAATAAATTCCTGGAAAAGTCACTTCTGAAAAACATCACGAGGATCTTCCCGTAGTAACTAATAGTAAGGCCTCTAGTCTAACTCTAAGGTAAGGGTATGCAAGTCAGTACCATTTATTATTTTCTCTGGACAAAAAGTAAACATGGAGCGCTTGGAAACAAATCGCCATAGAAAAAACAAAGCCAATAAAATAAATCAAGACTAAAAACATCACTGGGTTCCGACATTTTTTTAAATTAAGAAGAAAAAGGTATCGTTGGACGTTACCTGAGCTGAGAGAGATCTTGTGACAGTTGTTCATCATCGACGTTGTGTTCTTCGACATGGCGATCGCTGAGCTCGAGCTCGAAGAGCCCAAGACATGCCTCTGCTTTGGTGACAATTTCACGCTCGACAGTACCATCTATTTCTTTCCATCTTCTTGCACATGAAAGGAACTTTCTCCAACTTTTTTCCGAAAATTGTAAAACCTTCGTTCCAACGCTAGACAAATGCAAAATACATTTTCTTTGCGACATCTTTTCTGCAGACAAGGAAGGGCAGCCATAATGCAGTAATGTAATGTTGTGCGTCTCTATCGTTAGGTGTGCAGAGGTCATGACCTCGTGAACATAACAGCTCTACAGCTATTGGTTTACTCACCGCAACTGCTGCCGCGCGGTCTCGTAAAGCCAACGTTGATTGGTCATTGATGAGGTCATGCTTTCCCCCAGCCTCGCACTATGCTTTGAAAATATGGCAGTTAAATGTGCCCATTACAAGAAAACTGGCCAAAAGATCGATTGTGGATTTATGGTACGTTGTTAACCATATTTTTCTTTTAAATTCAAGATAATAAAAATGCTCATGCTTGATATGCGTCACGAAACTGCACGATAATCGGCCACACATTTTGGTCTAGTAGTCGAATGTTTAGAGTCAGTCAACACTCGAGAGCCGTATTTCTTTACCAATAAAGCACAGACAAAAGGTCCTGTCTCATAGTCTCAATGATCTGACACGGGGGGGGGGGGGTTCGTCGTCGTTATTGGCGTCAAAGCCGTGGCAACAACTTCCGTTTACTCATGGTCCAAGCATTTAAGAGGAAATCCCTCCGGCTGAAGAAACTCAACAAATTAATGTTTGCTTTTCAATTATCGTTGAATGTAGACGGGACGTACAGAGTAAAGGGGGAGGTGGTATGCAATGTGTGTTGCTATATAGGCCAGGTACTTCTGGCATGACGTCAGACGATTTTTGTCACGACGCCCAATTACGGATGCCCATTTACTGATTCTGATTCGTCTCGGCACGTTGTTATTTCCTTTGTCTTAACCACGTCGTACTATACACAGGTCAGCTCATTGATATCCTAATCTGGACCATTTCAAACATCATAGAGAGGGTGTCAATCAACAGGGGTCAGTGATGCGGTCTTGGGGGCAGGACAAACTGCCAGCATCATTTGTGTATACGAGATCGGTATGCCAAAATAGTCAATGGTAGATGAAACAACAAAATAAAACTTCTAAGTTTTAAAATTAGTTATACATTAAAACAGATGAGTTTAAACTAACCCACGCAATGCCCAGACATGTCAAGAGTTAACGTTTTCAAATAATAATCCACAAAGGTTTATGTTTTCTTCCATTTGGCTGGGTACAAATCGTGCCTGCAGGAAGTCCAGGCTCCGTGGCTCTTTGCAAATAGGTGACGTCACAGGTTACATTGTCTATAATCTAAAAAATGTGGTCAATTTTCCAGTTGTGCGCGGGGCTTACATTTTCATCTGGGCGTCCTTTTTCTACAATTTGCAACGTTCTGACGTCATGCATGGCGTGCCAATCTACATGTGCGTGTAATGTACATTGTATGTTCGGCGCCCTGTGGATATGGGATAAGTGAGCGCATGTACATGTGGGTGTATGGTTACGTGTCTTAATTAAAAACGCAAATAACTCAGTGGTTAAAGGTGCACTTATGACGTCATAATCTCTCACTAATCTCTGCCTGGCCGTGGAGGGGGCTGATTTATTGGGTCTTTGGGGGCCCCCAGGGTTGCTTGGGGTTGACTTACCGACATGGTTCGCCGAGCACGCCGCGGTAACGCGGTGTTTATTTTAAGCTGTTCCACATAATTGGTTTGTGTACTGAGGAAATAAACGGTTTGTTCGTGAGAGTGGGGACCCGATTTGTTCAAGCCTGTACCAATAGAAAACCAGTAAATATATTAGGGGTTGAGTGGGTTTCGGCGTGGAGGAAAAAACTCGGTCATCAGTGAAATTTTATCAATGGAAGAATTAACCCTACTACCCCAATTCTTCAAAACTCAACTGCATGTTTGTTTGATTCTGTTTGATTCTACTGCGTTAAATCGCCGTATTTTATTGCGTTATATTATCGTACTATTGCGTTTATCGCCGTACTAGTGAGTTTTATCGTCGTACTATTTCACTAGTTGGGATTGCTCGAATTAGCAAACCATTTAACGAATAATTAGAAAATAAGTAATTAAAACAAGGTCTCAACTCACCAGAGATAAGAAAGGGGAGTTAAGGGGAGTTAGGGTTAAAACAATGATTAGGGTTGGTTATCGGACATTTTCGAGATCATGCTTTACTTATTACACATCTAACACTAAACAGTGCCAATAATAACAGGATGAAGTGGGAGGAAACCCCCAGGTTGGGGAAACCAACGCAATCAGGTAGGGACTGAACCCATCCACATGCAAGGCTACAGGTCTGAGGTGGGATTCAAACCGGGGTCCACAGAGGTGAAAGGCAGGGAAAGAAACCATTAGGGGAACCTGAACTGAACCAGGTGATAAATATTTCCGACTGAAAGTCATAAGAAGTATAATTATTTGGTGATCCCCATAAATCACTCTTGCTAATAGGTTTAAGCCCAATAGGAACCAATATTAAAATAGGCTTATTTATATTTGGGGGGAACAAAAAAAAACACCGATGAATGAACCTTCGCAATAAACTTGTGCATTTTCCAATTCTACCTCGACCGAGAAATAAACACAAAATGTAACTGGTAGTAGACATAGCTAATAATCAGAAGAAGAAAAAAACATGATCATTAATTGTAAATGTTTTCCCGTCAGAAATCGATACTTTGGATAAAGTTGCCCGTTGGCTCCAATCATCCTAGGGGAATTCCGTCTCACATAAAAAAAACACGGGTTCTAGTTTAGAATGACAAATTCGGGAACCATACATTAAAGGTATTACACAGGGTTGGATAGAGCTGACAAAGAAGTCGCAGACAGTGTTAATGTTCTGTGTGATCAACCACATATCAAATAACGAACCTGGGCTTGATCCGTTGTGTCAGGGGAAATTTGTCGGGAAAAAAACATGTACAATTTTCAAGATGTAAAACACATTGTCCCTAATGTAGTTACGACTGAAATTAAATGTTTTTTTGTGGGGGGTTCTTGTGTGTTTTTATTTATTTCATATTTCATATTTCATAGAAAACAACGGTTCTAGAAGTATGAACTTCATTATCAGTAAGCGTTAAGACTAAAATAAAACAATGTCTTTTACCCTTATCAATCATGTATGGTAATACTTTTTAAATCGGGGAAATATCAAGAACGGGCCCAAAAATGGTCTCTTACCGATTGCTCCACATTCCATACAAATTGTGTTCACGTTTTTCGTTTTTTGTTTTTCCGGTAAAGATAAAGATCTAGGACTTTGCAAATACTGAGAGGTACTCCGTATTCGTCTGATTCATTCACACTGCCCCAAGCTCCCCCAACTACAAAATACAATGTAGTTAGTAACCTGTCCGAAGTTGTAGTTCCATTAAGTTCCCCCTCCCGTCCCACCTTTAAACCCCTCCCCCTCCTTCCCCGCTTCTTGAGGTAACGTACACATCCATTTAAAAAACATGTTCGAACTTGTTGACTCTAATGTTTGTTTCAACTTTTGCCGACAATGTCTTTCACTTGGTGTTGAAAAAATTGGCAATGTAATTTTCGGAGGGGCATGGGGTCGGCTCCAACACGCTGAACAGTTCAGACGTTTTGGGAAGGACATCAAAGGGCCCGACTTTGAAAAAAACCTGAAAACCGTGGAACGATCTGACTTATCATTGCCACAGATCAGACGGATTTCAATGAAGTAGAACGGTGAATGTGTGAATAGGGTTTCCTCGGTCTTCCATCTCAAAGTTTTAAACTTCGAGAAATAGAAAAAAACAGAGGCCGACTTTATCAAGCGAAAGATCTATAGGTGCACTGATCGGGGGAACTTTTGATGTCGTAGAATCACAAGTTCTAAGGGGCATTTGCTCTTTGTTGTACCACGGTGGACAATAATAACAGTTGACAACATTGGCGAGCCCCCAAGTGAAGTGAAATACAGGAGTGATTTATTTCTCTCTTTTTTCTACTTGATGGTAAGTCGGTGATAAAATTGACATTTATATAGGCTTATGCATTGTAAAACAGGTATTTTGAGTTCCCTGTACAGTGAACTCGTCCGGAAGGACACACTGCAGTGCAAATGCGTTGCCTCCTTTGCCCTGGTTTGAGCCTCGGTTTGCCCCTGAAAAATGAGGGACACAAATAAGATCATGTGGCACCTGTGGATAAGATCCAGTATGGTACAAACCATAGGACTGGGAGCACAGTCGCACCGTGAACTTAAATAAATGTCAGTGTAATCATCAATGGAAGGGACAATTTATAAATTTTCTCTACTTTTCAATAAACACGCCACCACACTCTAAAAACTCACTTGGGTCTTTTGTAAGAATTGACGCGGATTCCAGATCCCAGGGGGCCTGACCCACTTCCGGGTCAGGCTGAGATTCTGCGTTTCTTTGACCCTCTTCCGGGTCATTTCCGACCCGGAAGTTTTTAAGTGCAACCAGCTGAGTATTGTTTCATCTTTCAATTATTAGGTCTGTCAGGATTCAGTAAAAAACATATGCGCCAAAATATCATTAAAAAATGAAAATAAAAATAGATTGGTAGTAATAAGCGGCGAATGTTCTCACTAAAGATAATCGTTATTCTGTCGAGGGTTACCAGTTTACCACTCCAGTACTTATTAATATCAATAAGGTGACTCATACTATGGTGTCTCGTGTTTACAAAGGAGCCACAAATCTGGGAGTACTTGCAGCCACAAAGTGTACAATATTGGATAACAACAACAACAATCTTGTAGTGGGCAGATGGGGAAATAAATGAGGGAATGGTACCTTGAATGATACAAGCATGGAATCATTTGAATTTTGAAACAATATATAAAGGTAGAATAACAAGCAAATTGAAACATTTTCAAAATGGCTATCATTGCTTATACTACCTTTATTTTTTCCAAAAGACAAATCTTCGATTGCCCTATGTCACATTATATTTCACACGACATACTCTGATTGTGTGCAAAATTCCATGGTGCATCACCAAAGGCACAATCTCATCACCTACCCACAGCACTATCACATCTTATAAAGGTTGGAGTGTACAAATCTACCAAGCTTTGATACAAAGAACCTAATTCACCCCTTCCGCCTATTCGCCTGTATATCTATACAACTTTCAGTTGTAAAATACTACTGTACAAAAGTGCCAAATGTACAAAAATAGTATCCTGCCTGCCAGGAAATGCTCTGATTATGCAGCCCAAGGTCACTCTCTTTTTCCCATCAAGGTGACGTGGTCTATAAACAAGGTACAATAAAGACGATCAGAGCATACTGATCGAAACATCGAGTTGCTACACCACTGGTTCTTTTCAAACACACACCATACCTAAAGAGAGAGATGTAATGTACATGGCTAACCGCAAACCTCACTAGATTTGAAACTTTGCATGGTGGAAGAAGTTTCAAATCCTACTGAACAAAAACAACATCAAGACTGTTTGAATCTGCTACACCTGACTGAGGAATCGAGAGCAGTTTCAGTGACTCGATTTTTAGCCTTGCTCTGTCCCTGAGCGTAGCTCTGTCGTGTTTCTATTGTTTACCAAAGAGCTCAGAAACAAAGCATTCTTTGTCTGCCAGAATTTTAACGAAGGTTCCTTTTTATAAACAACTCATGTCACAGCGGTCAGGATTGGTATACGTGATAAATGTCCTGTCTAACGTAATGATGTTATATCGCCGGAAAAGCATCTGTAAAAAAAACAACAGATCCTTCGCTGCCAAGTTGTATTTATAGTTCAATGTTTCTTGGAAAGTTATAAAAATATATATAACCTGGACAACTTTGCCAAAATTCAAGTCGAGAAAAAGGATTAACTGTAATTAACACAGGGGCCTATGCTTGCCGAAGGTAGACTACAGCACGACAGGTTTGCATGAATATTTTGAGTCATGAATGATACAGAGGACTATGCAGTGACGGCTTTTAGGGTATTAGTGATAAATACTCTACTGATTGGGGTAATACCCCGATTGAAAACTTCTTCTTCCCTGAGCATTATGTACACGAAATAGTCCAACCAAGAACTCAACAGTGGCAATAACAACCCAACATCTTCTCCTAATTTAGATAATATAACCTACCCAGATTGGGACTTCTTCTATTAGTATTGAGGATACATTGGGCCCCAGGAATGAAAAGGCGGCCGTTTGAAACAAACTATCATAATTGGGATATAAAATAACTACCAAGATTGGAATATATTCTGGTTTAAATCGGGGGTGAAACTCTACTCACATAATTAGGATAAACAAAATATAAAAAACAAAACAGATTGGAAAATCAATCAGAAATTTGGCAATATAGCTCCTCTTCGAATTCTAACATGCTTCCAAACAATACAAAAAACATTTCTCTGGCGTGCATAAGTTTGGTTTGGTTAGAAGAAGTCGGTCACTGTCACAGAAAATCCAGTATTTAACAATAACACGAATTGCTTCCAATGTATAAAGTCAATTCACTAATATTGCTGAGCGCAGAATCACCTGCCTTTACTTGAATTGTTACCTTCCTGCTAACCCTAACCCAACCCCCTAAGTGCCAAAAAATCATTATATTGAACATAGGTTTGATAAGATATCGAATATTTTGCTCTGCAAAGCAATATTATTTTTATTCTTAAAGATGTGACGTGATCCGTGAGGTCACAAATACAAATACAAATACAAATTATTTTCGTTTTTACTGCCAAATACGGGGAAAATGTCCTCCAACATTCAAATGTTTTATTGAAGTTCGCCGACTCGAAACGCGAAGTTAGCAGAAAATATCCGACAAGTTTCAAATAAGCTCAGTTTGAGCGATACACAATGCCTCACAAAGAAGGAAACGTTTTTGTCAGTTTTGTTTTGCTTTGATTTTGGTTTTAACTGAAAACGTTCACACTTACGATAACAAATGCAGCCTTTGTTTTGGGGGTTATCAACAAGTACTGAATAGAAATAATGATGTACTTTTCCAAAAAACAGCGAAATCAAAAGGATGGCCTCAACTGAACCTCCAGTTCTGTTTTCTTTTCGAGACAGCTACGACCAGCAACCCATCCAACCAACCATGCCAAATTCTTGTCCCCAATTTATCCGACAAGTAAAGGGGGAGAAAATACCAAATGAGCGGTGCAACGTCGGTCATTATTTATTTACACACTACTTATTAGTGGTTAGTTTACACGGAGTCCAGTCCGGCTTGCACCGCATTCCGACTGAAGAAACATGGGCAAGTCACTTGTCACCACGGGTCAAACGCGCATTTATTATTTATTTAAATGTCTCAACCGCTGGCTCCAAGTACTTGGCAAAACTTGAAAACGGTGATGTACATAAAGCACACACACGTGCACTGAAGTATCAAAATCTGCACCATGGTGTTCTAGCGTGTGCATTGGGGAGGGTAGAGACAGACGTTGAAGATATTGTAAATTCTGGGAATAGATGAAAATAACAAGCACTTACCCAGTAGAGCTGTAGCGATCAATACTGTTTGATAATTTAGCATTCTTATTCTCAAGCTGGCGTATTCCAGAAGGGAAAATGTCCGCGGTTTTGAGGGCAAGACTGGAGGAAAGTTCGGCCTGATCCTTCGGTCATCCATCTCGCGTACGTCCGGAGTGGTGTTTTTTGTTTCTTCTTCTTCCTTTATTCAAGGATGCCAACAACCTCGTTTGTGGTTGTCTCAACTTATGTCAAACACACTTTGTTTATTTGACTTTCCATCCACGGCGTTTTAACGGTTTTCCCTTACGGTTTATTGTTGAGCTCTTTCGAGCTAATTTATCCACGGTGGCGAGACGCCTGATGACCACGCAAACGATGCCAGGGTATTTTTTTTTTCAACAGGGGTAGTCGAGCCGTTCATCGGTGAAGACTATCAAAAAAGACACGACCATCTTGTATAAATGTTGTCACCATTATGGTGTTCCACGTGGATCTTGAAAACCGTTACAATGCATGGTAAATTGGTGGTAATACATAACATCCCACCGTGAAATTTTGAAGTCGACGTTCAAATCTCCAGATGTATTCCGCGGAAACCAGTGCTGTTCGCAGGTGATGTGGAAGTGAACTTCAACTGGAGGTTTTATCCTTTGATTAGGGGTTTTTGAAAAGTTGTCATTCACTTCTTTACGGGGGAACAAGCCCAGTTGTCATGTCGTCGACCCGGTGATGTGTTGGGGGAGCATCACCCGCAGAGCTTCCTTGCTGTCCGTCAACTGCCAATCACGGTGCGGACACGGGGTAGTGCCTGCGGTGCGAGATGCACGCTGAAGCTAATGGTATGTGACTGGTTGGAGCCATGCGGTCCGAATACTGGCTCCATCCCGCGTACTTCTGGCTGGCAGCGGACGCTGGGTGCTGTCACCGCTCGTTTTTCGAGAGCGCTCTTAAAATCCCATTTTTGTCAGAACCGATTGGTGTGTTACACGTTCTCAAACCCCGGACGGCTGCTGAAGGGTGGACTGTGGTGAAATTCGATTGTTGGTTAATAAGCCAGCACGTGGATTGTATAACCAACGGGTGAAGTTGTTGAATGTTGGTTCCAAGTAAATTAGTTTATAACCAAGTGTATCGTCATGCTCTATGAAAACTCAATCCATAGTGCAAAGGTCCTCCCTCTGATCAAGCCATCAAACCATGGAGGTAAGAAAACAAAACTCCACACCAAGACAATCCACCGTTATAAAACAGACACCATTAACGTCCTTTTATAAAATAGAACCGAGTCCGTTTTTCTATGAGCGCCAAGACTTTTATAAGTACAATTAGCACAAACTGTTTCTGTCAAAAGTTTTCAGCGAACCTTTTAGAAGTTAATGCACACGGGTGAACAACACATAAAAGGGTTGCCTGGCCAAACTGTTCCTTTCACAAGTCGCTTTACTATACACACACGCAAACACAAAACAGAGCTCATTATAATAAATATTTACACAAGTCAACCCGTTCCTTTCACTGAACAAGAAATCCTGTAAATGGGCCAGCCACAGATTTGCCACTAATCCCTGTGTTTGATCTGAACGCGGACCGGAACGGTAATAGTTTTTTTTATAGCCCACTCATGATCTGTGGGTGTTGGAGAGGGGTTTTTCTTCCACATGCAGTGTTATTTTCCCCACCACACAACAACCTAATTACCCTGCGAGCAACGGTGACAATCGTGCACAGAATGGCCCCGTAAACACGTCATATGTTCACAAATGCCGTTAAATGTGTTTATACTATAGTGAGCGCTTGTTTACTTGATCGCAATGATGGTTGGAGAAATTGCCCGGGGTGGCGGCTCTGTACAGGGGATAAAAAACAAAATAGACGAAGAACATGCTGCCCGTTGATTGGCAAAAGAGAAGTCTAGTGTATGACGCGTCATTGTTTTTAGGGGAGACTGTATGCATCCACTCATCCCTCCATCTTCGAGTTTTCAATAAAATAAACTTTGAAAAATATATGAATAGATGGTTATTGTTTAAAAAAAATACCGACGACAATCTTTTCACAAAATCACGGATTGTTTTGTTTTGTTGTTGAAGTATTTCACTTGACAATTAATATTCCGATATTCATGTATGTAAAAAGTAAGATTGCACTTGCATATTTTGTTTTTTACCCTACTCAGATGTGTATTAAACAGTTTACAGGCCTACTTGGTGCTTTCCCAAGTTCTGTGAAAACAATTCCACAGGTGAATCAACTCGAGTGGGATTCGAGACCAACATCTATTATAATATATATCTATATATCGAACTGTTGTAAGAGTTCTTTTAAAAGTTAACTTCAAATTTATCTTTTATAGTTTCATTACGAACCATCAAAACCAGAATCTTAATATATAGTGTTTACTTTAACAGTATTCAGCCGAAATTTTGATTTCGAGACAACCTGCTGAGCTATGATATCCGACTATTATTCGAACCATGGCGGTATTTTTCAGTCCCCATTGGCATTACGGGCCTATGTTAAAACATTTACTATTTTCATGTTGTATGCCAATTGAATGAAAACAGGCTATACTTCCTGACAACTCAAGAGACTGGATGTTCTCTTTATGGTTCACGAAAAAATTTCAACCGCAATGTCAATTTAACAGTTTGCACTTCCGGTTTCCTGGCCAAAGAATGATGTTACGTCATTGCTTGTTGTATTTTTAGAAGAGTGAATTCATTTCCATACATTACTTTCCAATACAAACACCCCGGGACAACCACGGATATAAACAACCATGTGTAGATTTGTTATACACATACATGATGTGCGTCAAACGCTGTAAACTTAGTACTCTCTCTAGTCCTGTGTAAAACTATCTCATCAAATTTTGCAGAATTCCAGACGGACATTTTTCTGGAGGATTGGCCTATTATTCAAACTTTACATCATATGAGCGAGCTCACAGACAAAAAAACTTCATTATTTATCTCTAGATAATTTATTTGATTATTTTGTATTACTTTATTTGATTTACTTTTCCTTTACAAAAGAAAATTTACGTGTGGAGGGTGGGTAATTTAAGAATAAGGGGTCGAAAAGCGTGCACTTAATTAAGTGCGATAATCATAACTCTCGATCGATACATAGGACGGTCTTACCCGAAGGGTAACAACGAACCATAGCTTTTTAAAAAAGATTCAACACCCTTTTCGTCAACATTTTTAATGGACCCGTTTTTTAGTATTTAAATTTAGGGGAAAACATCAAAGTTCCTCAGTCTTTATGTCTACAAAAAGAAGTGACCACGCCTACACTGATTTTCGCAGCTATTTTTTTGACACACGAAGGCCATTACGCCTATGCTAAACCGAAACCGGGAGGAATATTAAAGGAGTTTTCGAAACCAAGGCTCGGGCTTGGGCTCCAGCTTGGGCTCCACCCACATGTTGCCCGGCCATGGACAGCTGACGATGCCCATGCCCAAACCCATCACACCGCCTCCTGCCTTATTAATACGCATACTAAATATTAATACGCATATATTATGATTGCCCAATTGCCCAATGTTGAAGACGTCTTATGAGTGATATTGATAATATTGATATGCTGAATAATCTTCCTGAAGATGTTGTCAAGTGAAGACAACTGACAAGTTCAAAGAATTTACAAGTTTTGGTAGAAAAAGGGGATAATTCTAAAACTCAGGCTTAAAAACCTTTAATAATAGGTTATAACTTTCACCAACCAATCATCTAAGTAATTTTACTTTAGGTCAGAACACCAGACCTACTTTATTTTATTTTTCACGCCTACAAAACGAGCAAGTAAGTTGACAAGCCAATGACGTTTTTTATATTTCTTTTGCATGCTCGGACAAGTACTTTTTGATTCGGTCCATACCTAGTCTAAATAAAATACACACAAAACTCACCTTTTCGAGAAAATATACCCCGACATCAAAGTTCAAGTTGGCGTGGACTGGCAAAATGGTATAGCGCCCTCAAGTGTTGAAAGATAGCACTTGTTGACAATAATAGACTGGTCCCCTGATTTTCAGACTGGTCCCCTGATTTCAGGCAGGTACATAGAGTTATGGGCCGGGCAGGTACCGGTTGACAACATCCTGTGCGCCAAGCGGTTGGTTTGAAATTTAATTTGCAAGCAGATTTTTCTTCAGTCGCCACGGCCTTCGTCACATTCCAATCAGCAGAAAGTAAGTCTATGGATCTAGAGCGAGAATGAAGGTTAACATTTTACTAAATGATAGAGACTATAGATCTGGATAAATATGTTGAGTTCAGTGATGGATAGCTTTTGAGTAGTTTGTAGAAATTGTAGGAAGAATTTGTCATCGTTCGTAACTGCTGTCGACTGCATGCTCGCCTTAAACTTTACAATTAATTACAGCTGAGTTACACTAAAAAACAGTAACAATACAAAAAGTACTGCAAAGTGCAAGAACAATAACTTGACACTTATTAACCATAGCCCTTGAAAGTTGAATTGAGTGGCAATAATGGCATTAGTCCTCGTAGGTGTAGAGCGTCAGTCTTCGTTCTCGTTCTGTCGTTGGCGTTGTGTATGCAACGGTCACGGATGAGTTCAACCTGGCCTGGCATTTATGGGCTAACACTACAGTAACTGTAGTATGGTAATAACTCAAACTGTCACAGTCATTGTTTCCATTTCCCTTAACACACTTTATCAAGTTAACAATGTTACTAAGTCATGTTAGTGTGGGTCGATAGTTCCACGTGAACTTGTCACTCACGTCTTCAGTCAATATTCCAAATCAAACACCAATGAAAAAATGAATTAAATGACAATTGAATTCTGATGAGTGTGACTGTCGAAAGGATCGAGCCTCGAGGGCTATGATTATCGCAATGAATTGGCATGATTGGTGTTTCACTTCTAATAATGATCAGGGAAAACTTTGCTTTGGTTGGTTTGTTTGTTTCAAAGATGATCTTAACATTTCCGCCAAGCATGACAAGGGAACTCAGAAAGACTCCCACAAATGCCAAGCTGGCAACAACAGCCACTTTCTCTCTCAATACTTATACTAAAAGGAAAGTAAAGTTATTAAGTTAATATAAACATTTGTTAAACTTTATTTATTTATCCTTATTTAACTTCAGAATTATGAGTATGAATATGATTAAATTGTGATTTAGTAACAAGACGACAATACTGATTTTAGTCTTGATCGTGGTAAAATCAGAAGTTAGGTTGTGTACAAATTGAGTAGTAATGAATTCTAAATGCCAGTTGTCTTTGGCTTATATTTTTGTTTGTAAATCATAATCGGAAGGATGGGGAGGGAGGAGGTTACTCTCTAGATAGTTGGAGAAGTTAATTTACTACTACTAGCTCATGACTTTCAGTTACTTTATTCAATAGTAGATCAAGCATGAATGTTGAACCTAGGCTGCCAGAGGGAGTAGAACGCTATGATCAGCATGGATTTGCCGTTTTCTGCGACGACACTTTCTGTGATTCAGAAAGACATCATCCAAATGACAAGTGAGTATCTTACAAAGCAGGGATGTCATGTTGTGTTGTCATTTAGCCTTCGAGAATATTTGTGCTAGGGTCGAAACGTCAGACCATTAACTATTTGTTTGCTTTTGTTTTGTCAGGAATAACACGTTTGTCAACAGTCCGGTACACATCGAAGCATGGAAAGCTGTGTTGTCAGACTGGTCATGGACTCAGATAAATGGCAGCAGACGGCTTAAATCACTCATCAGAAAGGGGGTTCCCCCATCATTGAGACAGGAACTATGGCTGAACCTGCTGGCCTGCAGGAACCTGAAAGAGACTTCAAAGTTTAGCTATCAGGTATTCAAACTCTTCGAGTGTTGATCTGGTTCCTCGTTTATTCAGTGACAATTATAGTTCTCATTCATAAGTACTTCTTGCAAAGGGAGCAGACTATTTCCTTCCTCCTAGCATCACTTTGGTGACTTTTGGTTCTATGAGAGGAAAGAAAACAGCGCCAGTCATGGCTGAGTGGTCTAAAGCAAGTTTTGATTGCTGGTCGTGGGTTCAAATCCTGGTCATAACACTTGTATTCTTGGTTCTATGAGAGGAAAGAAAACAGCGCCAGTCATGGCTGAGTGGTCTAAAGCAAGTTTTGATTGCTGGTCGTGGGTTCAAATCCTGGTCATAACACTTGTATTCTTGGTTCTATGAGAGGAAAGAAAACAGCGCCAGTCATGGCTGAGTGGTCTAGTAGTGCAAGTTTTGATTGCTGGTCGTGGGTTCAAATCCTGGTCATAACACTTGTATTCTTGGTTCTATGAGAGGAAAGAAAACAGCGCCAGTCATGGCTGAGTGGTCTAGTAGTGCAAGTTTTGATTGCTGGTCGTGGGTTCAAATCCTGGTCATAACACTTGTATTCTTGGTTCTATGAGAGGAAAGAAAACAGCGCCAGTCATGGCTGAGTGGTCTAAAGCAAGTTTTGATTGCTGGTCGTGGGTTCAAATCCTGGTCATAACACTTGTATTCTTGGTTCTATGAGAGGAAAGAAAACAGCGCCAGTCATGGCTGAGTGGTCTAGAGCAAGTTTTGATTGCTGGTCATGGGTTCAAATCCTGGTCATAAAACTTGTATTCTTGGTTCTATGAGAGGAAAGAAAACAGCGCCAGTCATGGCTGAGTGGTCTAGTAGTGCAAGTTTTGATTGCTGGTCATGGGTTCAAATCCTGGTCATAACACTTGTATTCTTGGACGTGACACTTAAATAATTGCTTCACAATACCCATGAGTAAATGGGTACCTGTGTCCTGTGAGGGTAGAGAATGTTGATCATGTGATTGATTAGCAACCTGTGGGCCATCTTGGTCGGTAGTGCTGCTTACTCCAAAGGAGTTGAGATAGTTTCATGAATGCCAAAGGCACATTGAAACAGGGGTACATCCAACAACTCGTGTATGGATGCTGTTAAGGTTAATATGCCAATTTCACAAAGAGCTAAGATTGATCTTAACTATGAATCATCTTCATTGCTCATTAATGTGTGATTTCACAATAACATTCAGTATGGCAATACTGACAACTCATCTTAAGATGAATGTTAGTGTTTGTGAAATTAATCCCATCCGGCCTAAAGTAATAACAGTGGGTGATCTTGAGATACAATTCAGTACCAGTTTTATTTAAATACTCCACTCTATGGTAACTCAACACCCAGATGTTGAGACTGTGATAAGAGTGGTATGCCTGGCCTATTGCTAAGAGTGGGTGGTTTCTTGGTAAATCCATCAAATTCAAGCAAAACCATGACAAGGGTTATTGTAAGATTTGTGGTAATTATAAGTTGTCTTCTTTCTCCTAGAGAAGTGTCAGGTTAATACGCCAAGAGCTTGTCGACTTAGGAATCAGTGAGTATTGCCTGAAGGAAGGGCTTTTGGAAATGTCTGGGACCTCGGAAATGCAACAGGATCATGCAGTCCCTCCACAAGTCATACGCCAGATTACCGTAGATGTCGGTAAGTCCATTATTATTATTACTATATATTTCTGGAAATGAAACCAAGGATGCCTCATAAAGGAACTTAATCACTGTAGCTCGCAAGCCTGAGGAAACTTTTGTTTCAAACAGCTTTTCAGTAGTCTTTTCTTTCTTCCCTTCATTTTACTGTTCCCTCTTCCTTGTCTGTTTTGTCCTTTCTCTATTAATTCTATTTTTCTTTTTCATGCGCTTTGAGCACCTTATTAGGTAGATATTGCGCAATATAAATTATCATTATTATTACAATTTATTGTTTAAATAAGGGTGCTTGCTATGTAAACCAGAAATACCGGGTTAACCCATCACTCTTCCACGATAAGTGTTCTGGGTTCTTTTACATGTAATACCAATTCTAGTACACAGGACCTACGGCTTATTGTCCTATCCAAAGGACAAAGCAATTTTTACTCAAGGATACAATTGCCATCACCAGGACTCGAACCCACACTCTGCTGTTCAGAAACACGAGAGTTTGAGTCCAGTGCTCTTAACCGCTCAGTCACGACACACCACCGCCTAAATACTAGACGGCACTGTAAAAGGTATTTTGAAGTGACAGGAAAAAGGATGCAAGCGAAAGGTCGCAAAGTTAAATTCTGGGAAAATCATTTTCTCAGAAACGTATAAGTGAATGTTAGAAATTGAATTTCAACTAGTTATATAATCTGGTAATGTTTAAGAGAGGCTCCAACCAAGGTCAAAATAAACTTTGTGATGCACTCATTTTCCAACAGATATGAAAATTAGGGGGGAAATTACAATTCTTTAACCTCACATTAACGTTGTGTAAAATGTGGCTGTGTTTGATATCCTTTAAGTGAAATTGTATTATTAACAAGTCTCTTGTTTCAGGTATCTTTCCAAATGACCTTAAGCTTGCGTACATTACGCCCCTCTTAAAAAAGCCTTGTCTTGACAAAGAGGAACTCAAGAACTTTAGACCAGTTGCAAACTTGAAGTTTCTTGGGAAGATGATCGAGCGCATTGTTTCACCTCGTCTGTGGGCTGTCATTACCAAATATGGTTTTCAAGATCCTTTTAGTCAGCTTACAGGGCTTATTTTAGCTGTGAGACAGCCCTGTTGCGAGTTCACAATGACATATTGCGTGCAATGGATAGTGGCAAAATAACCACTTATTTTACTCGATCTCAGTGCTGCATTTGATACTGTGGAACATAACATCTTGTAACACAAACTTGAGAATAACAATTGGTATTAGCGGTGCAGCCCTGAGATGGTGTAAATCCTACTTACAGAGCAGACCACAATGTGTGCGTGTTGGTCAATTTTCTTCAGAGGCTGTTGCACTTGACTACTCAGTGTACCTCAAGGGTCAGTGCTAGGACCACAATGGTTTGTCATCTACACATCACCAGTTCGTTTCATCATTCAGAAGCATAAACTTCAATACCACTTTTACGCAGATGTCATTTGATGCAACACAACAAGACGCCAATGATTTTATTAAACGAATGGAAGCATGTGTTGAAGAGATCCGACAGTGGATGAGGTTCAATTACCTCAAACTGAATGATTGGCTCTAAACAGAAACTCAATAAGATTCTACTACCTCCATTACCTCACATTTTACAATTGGAAACTTATCCATTGCTTCTGTTCAATCTTGGTGTCATCATGGATAACACAATGACTCTGGACTCACATATCTCTTCAATTGTCAAATCGTCTTCTTACCAGATCAGAAACTTGGGTAGAATTCGTACATGTAAATATCTCACTCCACAATCCTCTGAACAATTGGTACGTGCCTTCATCACCCCTCGTCTGGCCATAGTCAATTCCCTTCTATTCGGACTTTCAAAAACACAGAAACATTGTCTTCAATTGAGACAAAATATGGCAGCTCGTCTTGTCACATGCACAAAACCTTCCATGCACATAACTCCTGTTCTTTGTGAGTTACACTGGCTTCCTGTTCATCTTAGCATCCAGTTAAGCTGTTGCATCTCACTTACTGTTACAATAGGTGAGATGCAACAGTTTAACTGGATCAGTACCGTGCTGTTAATGATGAAGGTCCACCATACATCTCTGAACTACTTGAATTATACAATCCATCATGGTCTGGTTTGCGATCAGCTGCACGATTCCTCTTGGTTTCAGAGCCTAAATCATCTAGGTCCTGGGGGGACAGAGTCTTCTCTGTCGCAGCTCCCTAGTTATTGAACTCACTTCTCAATCATATTCATACTTCTCCATCTCTTGAGACATTCAAAAACAGGTTGAAAAGACATCTTATGAAAAGCGCCTATGGTCAGGATTATGTATAAATGCTTATTTTGATTTTTCCATTGGTGAATCATTTGATTGCATCTTGTGCCATTTGGTATATTATTCTCATGAAGATTCCGGTCTTGTGAATTTAATTCTGGTCTGGTAAACATTTTGAGCTACAAGACCTGCGATCTTGTAAAATTTTACCTCAAATTCGAGCCCTGATGAGGTTTATCTATTGGAAAATGAGTACATTCCAAAAAACCAATTTGACCTGGGAGGTCCTTTTTAGCGCTCTTAACCTGACTTAGATTAACATTTCCCGCCCCCTTTTCTTTAGACCGTACATTTCCCACACATCGTTTGTTCATCGATGGTTCTTTGGAGGCCAAAGAAGGCAGAGCTTCACTGTTCCGTCTACTTGCTGTGTATGCTTTGTACAATCCAGAAGTTGGTTACTGCCAAGGTAAAAACATCAGACCTTTCCTAACTCACTGTTTAGGTGTGAATTTTTGTTTTTTGTACTTAGCCCCTTTGTTTTGTACTGATTTTTTTATCGCTATTGATTTCAAAGTCAATTCCCTTAGTTTTTTGTGCATTCAAGACCAGAAGATTTTCTCCGCACTGCAGAATAAACTTGCTAATTTCATCTCTATACCCCGTCTCATCCTCTTGAGTAATGAAACCTGTTAACGAAGTGTCATCTGCATATTTTACATCTGAGATCACTTGTATAAAGTATGAAGAGAACTGGGGATAAGTTGGCCAACAATTCCTCTCCCTTCAAACGAGCCTTTTTGAATGCACTTCTTGGCTTTTTGCCACGTTTTTACAGTGGACAAAACAAATCTAAATACTGGTTTTTATTGTTCAGGAACTACTTGGCAATGCTTCAAACTAGGGTAATGCATCAGGTACAAGTAACAGGCTACACCTTACCTGTAGGCCCTCTGTAAAGAAAAGAAAACAAAGTTGCTGGATTGATTTCTTATTGATATTGATATTTGTATCATAACAGTCAGGCATGATAACAAAAACTATTTCACTTCTAAGATGTTGATGTTTTGTTGATAACAAGCTATCTTTTTTATATCACTCGGTATTTTTCTTGATTTTGTTTTTTTCGATAGGGATGTCATACATTGCTGGCATGCTTCTGATGCAGATGTCGAATGAGGAAGAGGCATTTTGGGCATTGGTGGCGCTGTTCGAGAAGCCTAAATACCTGTCAGGATATTTTGACCAGTCTCTTATAAGGTCTGGTTCAGTTTTGAAAAAGTTGATTCAATCTTATCCTCTATTTTTCAAGAAAAAACATCAAAGGGATGGTAGGCCTTCGTCATTGTTTTTTGGAAGTGTGCCTTCATTCCAATCCTCTGGGAGATTACTCTAAAAACACCATCATTTGAAGAGTAAATTCATACCAGCTCATTGCTTTCTCAAAGCTTGTGTCATTTTACATGGCAATACAAATTGCTGTAATTGGCACACTGCCATAACAAGCACAAGGCCAATATATCGGCAGTTTTCAAAGACCAATAGCACTTCATGTGACCCAATTTCTACGTGAAAGAACAAATCTGTGAAAGTTTAAGCTCAATCAGTCATCAGAATCACAAGAAGACACTGAAAAACCAGTATATTTTCAAACATCGGGTTTTGAACTCTCGAGATCAAAACTAGTTGCGTTACTCATTTAAAAAATTTATTGGAGTCTCAAGCAAAAATAACAGAAGTTTTCCACCATGACCATCTTTGTATCTTGCGAGGAAGATTTGTGCAAATCTGTGAAAGTTTGTTTTCCCAATCTTATTAATGTTGTGCACACCTTGGAATAGCTATGGAATTTTTTTTCTTTTTTCATTTCATTATCACGTATCTTGAGAGTTTAATACAAGGTCGTACCCGCAAATTTACTGCTGTAGTTTTTCTTGTAATCCTAACCATGCAAAGCTTCAAACATCACTTACGTATCTTTCCCTTGGAAATCATTTCATTATGCAGGATTCAACAGCATGCTGCCGTCTTCCAGAAGTTGATCACTCACAGACTACCTAAGTTTGCCAGACATTTGGTGAGTAAAGTAGGCGAGGGTTAAGCCATCCACTCCATGCATTGCATCACAAGACAACATTCCAGGTCTGTTTCATTCAACATCACATAACATTTCTAGTTATTTTATTTTGTTTCATTTTAGGCATCAATGGAACTTCATCTACTAATGTTTGTCACGCCCTGGTTTATGTGTCTCTATACATCTTTCCCGTGCTGGGATACTGTACTGACGATATGGGATCTTATTCTACTGGATGGTAATGGAAACATTTTAATTGCTTAATATTCATTCCTCGTATAAACTCTGACATCCCCTGTAGCGGAATTTTTTATAAGCATGTAGATACCTTTATTAATAATTGTCAAATACAAGTATCTGCACTTTATGTAAGCGATTAGGGGCAATTGTTCATTGGAGTCGAACACACAAAAAGATAATCACCTCATTACTGTTTTCAAACATGGGGGTATATTTTCAGCTACAAACTTTTACATGGCATTCAGACAAGGTAGTACATGTGTGGCACACATTTAAAAACTTGCAAATTTGGGTCCAAACATATCAGGCTTCTCAAAACACTTTCTCTGGAGGCAGTGTGTAGCCACCATTGAATTGTACTAGCAGATGTGCAAAAACCATGTGACACGGCAAGACAAGAAGCATTGTTACCCAATGATATTGACCCCAATACTGGGGTATGGTCACTCATCAATCATCAATTTACACAGCAAACTCTTCCAAGTGGACATTCGTAAGCAATTTGACCATGTGCGTGACATAGCGAGTGTTCTTATATCTATGGGAACCAAAAAAACTTTTCCGAAAGTCACAAATAAAAAATGTACAATTTTTTTATTTCAGGTATAAGTACCATATTCCGTGTTGCTTTGGCCGTTCTACGTGTAAGCCAAGAGGAACTTCTCCAAACTTCTGACATGTCATGCATCCTCCCGAAGTTTCTCCATCCACCACCAGCACTGTGAGTTTCTGTTCCCAAAGAAGCAGGGAAACTAAAAGGGTTATTATTGGTGAATTCGTGGGAGAAACAATGTTTTTTCTTTTGTAATAATGAAATTACATTTTAAAATTTGTTTTATCAACAGGGTAAGTGCTGAAAACTTCTTGCCAGTCATTTGGAAAACGACTGTCGACAAATGGGAGATAGATGCTTTACAAGCAATAGTGGCTGAGGAATCGGATCCTAAACCAGGTAATAACTAGTTAGTGGCTGATTGAAGTCTAAACGAAAAAGCCTGGTCCTGATAGGGTTAAACCAGGCAATAATTATAACTATTAAGTGGCTGGAAAAATCTGATCTTAAACCTGGTAATAATAATTAGTAACAATAGTATCTCAAGTGCACAACTCTATACCAAGTAACTACCAGTCAGTGGAAAAAAAATCCAGTCCTAAAACCAGTAACTATTAAATGGCCGAAGAGTCCGGTACTAAACCTGGTAATAACTAGTTACAGTAGCATTAAGTATAAAACAAGTAACAGCTAGTTAGTGGAAGAAAAATGCAATCCAGATAACTTAATCCCTGGAAAACCTGGTCCCAAATTTAAATTCTACATTTTTAAATTCTTCATATTGTAAAGCCTCTTTTTGGACTAGCGCGATATAAGCACTGTTTATTATTATTAGTAGTAGTTGTAGTAGTAGTAGTATTATTGATAATAAAAGGTTTGAGTTTTTAACAACAATTTCAGGACGTAAAAGACGACGGCATTATGAATCAGATTCTGAGGATTCTGAGCAGGCAGGAAAGCGCTTTCGTGGGGAAGATAGAGGTAAGGAAAAACTCTCTCAATTCAACCTTTGCCTGTGACAGTGTTTTTGTTAATACAATGTACATGTTAACCATACCACATCAATAGTAAATCAAATTCAAATCAATATCATATCATTTTTAAAAATTTTTGTAGCCTTTACCAAGAGTGGCTTTAAGCCTTTTTGGGGTGAAAAATTATTTTTTAAAACATGGAAAAGTGAAAAAGCTGGTGGACCAGTGAAACAAACAAGCTAACTGGTCCCACTAGCTAGTCATTGGAAACTTTTCTACACAAAGCATGGCTGTCCAATAAAAGTCAAGCAAAACCAGTGGTTAGTTTGCCTGCATTTGACATGAAGAAGACTAATTAGTATTTCTGTATAATCTTTTATCAAAATGACCGGAGATCACAGGTTCAAGTCCCTCTCTATTCAATTTTGTTTGTTCAACCCAAAATTACCCAGTCAGTTTCCCTTGTGGATTATTACTTGGTATTTGAAATAAAAAATCCAGTTAAGGTGATCCCTCTGCTGGTGCTTCCCAGGTTGTATTGTATACTTGAGTGTGATCCCTGGCTATACGGCAGTTATGGGTTAAATGGCTTCTAACTCGTACAAGAAAAGTGGACAAAAGAAGGAGACCGCCAACAGTAGGCCGCCTAGAAAGCTCTGTTGCTAAAGCGCCGGAACGTTAATTCAAAGGTCGTTAGTGCAAATCCCGCTGTAGACAATTTTTCTTTGTTCAACCCAAAATTATATTTGAACTTTCACTAAATTTCAATATTTCTATATTTATTTCAATATTATCAGGTGATGAGACCACAATGTTCCAGAGAGTCCTTGGTCTCTTCAGATCCTCAACCTCTCAGAAGACTCAGCGTGGACCTTCCAAGATGTCTCATGCATCTCGAACCAGAGCATCAAATCGTGCGAATCAGGCGAGACGGAAGATGCCAGGAATGGCCAAGGCAAGCACCATGCCATGGAGTATGGCACCCAGTACTTCAACACCTTTCTCAATACAGGCTAACTCAGAGATATCATTTGTCCCAGGCAAGGCACCGGACTGGAAAACATGCACCGAATTTAGTTTTGCACCTAATGTCTTTAAGGATAAATCTACTCCCCCAACCAAGGAGGTGCAGCTGATGAAGAGTAAGACACCAGACCAGAAAATAATCACAGAATTAAGTCTAGCACCCAGTGCTCTCGAAGGTAAAGCTGCATTACAAAGCAAGAAGGTGACATCAGCAAAAGCTAAGGTGCCAGGTTCAGTGAGGTGGACCAGGTTTCAAGAGTCGACCTCTTGTTCATCTCCGTGGAGAGAGGGACTTCGTGCACTGACCATGACACTCCCAGTGCATGATGGGATAATGTTAAGTACTGAAGACACTCCGATTACTGAGTTTTACAGCAGGGTAAGTTTCAAGTGTAATGACAATTACTAGTTTGCTTTCTTAGTGTCTCAGGAGTATCAGGCAGATAGGAGAGAAATTCAGAATTAAAGGTAGGGTCATAGATGGGTCAATGACTAGGCTTGTCCAAGGCTCTTTACGCAAGCACCCCGCTTTGAATTCACCAGGTAGCATAACAATACAGGCACGGTACTGCAGTACACTGTGGGGTCGAAGCATGGTTTTTCAACCTCGTACTAAAAACGAAGCCGAAACAGAGCCTTGTTCCCATTGTAAACGGCAGTTTATGTTTTTCTTTATCATTGCGCAGGGATTCCAGCGCTAATTACGTATGCTGGAATCGGATATTGAATATTCATTTCCTGTACTGGGTGGATAATCGTCCAATCATAAACTCTCGTTATGACGTAATGAGTATGTAGTATTCGCCTTGCCACTATACATTAACCAATGAGCATACACCTTCGGGAAATATTAGCATAAAGCAACTCCGCCCACAATCTGACCTTTTTACAGTGGGAACAAGGCTCTGTTTCGGCTTCGTTTTTTGGTACGAGGTTGAAAAACCATGCTTCGACCCCACAGTATACTGTAATATCAAGTACTGCAGTACCATGCCAGTATTGTTATGCTACCTGGTGAATTCAAAGCGGGGTGCTTGCGTAAAGAGCCTTGGACAAGGCTAGTCAATGTAATGCTGATTTATAGGCAGAGTTAGAAAGAAAGGTACAATAATAGTCACATATGAAAGTTCCAGCTGAATAGTGTCTACTTGCTGAGAAAACAGCAAAAATACTGTCACTATTATTTCACAAGAACGTCAAATCCATCCAGGTTTAGGGAGGTTGACAGCAGGTACCAACTGCATCTCTGTTCGCAGCATTCCGGAATGACACCAATCCTCAGAAATCTGAGAAACGATTCATTTTCTCAGATTCTAATTTTGAGAGGAAAAATTATTCAAACTATATTTCTTCGACGGGAATCGTTTTTCAAAATAGTTTATACTAACAACAGATGCAGCGGTGTTTCTCACCATGATGTTTTATGATAATACATTTTTAGAGTATTTAACAATCTATGACCCTACCTTTAAACAAGCAGTAACTCACATTTTTTTCTGTCCCCAGAAGGAAAACAGTCTTAGCAAACCAGCATCTGGCATGGTTGGGGGGGTCAAGACTATGGTAGGCGCCCACCACGAATTCACCAAGGGGTCTTCAGGGTCGGAAACAAAACCTGAGCTTCAGATGGGGGATAAGGAGAGAATATCCCCATGTGTTATTGCTGCAGAGGAGAGGTACGTGTATTTAAAAATTATTTTGGGTTGAAGAAAGATAAATCAACTAGAACAAGACTTGAACCTGCGGTCTCAGGATTAACGTGCCAGCGCTTAGCTATCTAGTATCTAACCCTATGTTGGCAGAAGATATTGACAAAATAGGGAGTTTGTCAACATCGGGTAAGATAGCCCAGTTGGTAGAGCGCCGGTTCAGTAACCCCGAGGTTGCAGGTTTTAATCAATTTTCCTTTGTTCAACCCCAAATTATTAAAAAACTTACCCAGTTAGTTTCCTTTTGGTTTATTTCATGATAATCTATAATTAAAAACAGGAGGAGTTGTGACGGTTTCAGGAATACATAGGACCTGATAAACGGGTAATAATAGCATAAAGGTGCTCTGAAAGACCTACTTGACTTTTTTTTTAAGTGCATTTAAAAATAATAATAAGTACCTGTTGTTATTATAATTTTTTCAAAACAGTTCGAATCCATCGACAACGCAAAGACGCTCATCAAGTAAGGCTGTTAGATTTAGCCCTCGGTTTTCCGAGAAACAAGGGAAGCTCACTAGCAGAGAAAACATCCGCTCGCTCAACACTCCTAGTGGACGACGTTTCCTCAGCAAGTATGAAATCAAATAATGTGTCTCTTGTGTCCCTGAACAAGATGCTTCACCATAATTGCTTTGTCCTGGATGGGACATTGAGCAATGATTATAAGGCCAACTGGCCCAAGTCCTTCGGAATCCTTCACTTTGGCAAAGAGGATATCTAGAAGGAATTGGGACTGTATGGGTAAATATCATGCCTGCCTAAGTTTTTATTTCATTTTGCAGCCTGACTTGAATATTTCCCCCTCTTTTGAATACTTTCCCCTCTGTAGATCGGCCAAAGTGATGCATTCATTCAAGACATTTCACACTCCAACACCACTCAGAAAGTCCCAGGTAAGTCATTTATTGCTCACATAGGGCAACCTCCAACTTCTAAACAGCCCCAAATAACCATGACCCCTTGCTTCATCCGGGTGAAAAGTGCAATGGTCAGATGATCCAATAACCCACGCCTGTTAAAGAGGCTTTGTCGTCGTGATTACTGTAGTCAGTGGCTAGATATTGAACTCTGAACTCTAACCCAGTTACTGCACATGTGCGCACGATAATAATGATGGTGCACCTTGAAGCTTTTGTTTGTGATGTGACAGTAAACGCCCTGCATGTAGTAACTGGGTGTAGGTTCATGTTTCCATGTCCAGCTACAAGCAGACTATCATCACGACAGTGCCCTATTGAAGGGGTTATACAGGATTGCTAGAGCAGTTGCAGGCAGTGTTTATGTTTTGCGTAAGCAACCATATACATGAAATAACAAACCTTTGAACATTTGGGTTTAATCCTTTATGTGGGTAGATAAGAGTAAAAACCATGCACAATTTTCCTCATGTAAACACATTGTCCTTAACTTTGGTTGTAACAATCACAATCAGCTGTTGCCCTTTTTTCTAGGTTTTCAGATATAGTTTTCTCAAATATGACTTTATAGCAGAGGGAAATATTTCATAGAAAAAATGGTTATTGAATGATCTTCATAATCAGTATGATGTGAGATTTTTCTTATTTTTTTCCCTGTCATTTTTATTTTAATCAAGGGATGTGGACGTTACTCAAGTCCAGAGTACGCTAGCCCTGATCTGGAGGTTGAGCTTCAACCGATGAAACTCGCAGCACGCTTAAGAAAAGGCTACTACAAATAGAGGGCGCACTTCACAAGTCTATTCATGCTGATCTGTAAATGTTTGCAAATTATTATTTTTTTTCTCGTAATTTTAAAAAAAGTCATTGCAGCTTTTATCCTGTACACATCATTTCATTAAAAAAAACTGTTACAAACATTCCTTGTTTCCTTAAGTAAGTTTTGTGGTAACACAATGTCTTGTACAAACATAAAACAATCTCTCTAAAAAGTTCTGGTGGTTCTGAAAAGAAGAGGTGGTTGTGATAAGAAGCGTTGGTTCTGAAAAGAAGTAGTTCTGAAAAGAAGTGGTTCTGAAAAGAAGTGGTTCTGAAAAGAAGAGGTGGTTCTGAAAAGAACAAGTTGTGCTTATGAAAAGAACAAGTTGTGTAACAACTCTCGCTTACAACCACCACAACTCAGATTACTTTATAGTAATACATGTATAATAATAGGCATTTATTAGGCGCTTTTAAACAGTATCAAAGTGCTTTACACTATTACTTTACCCTGTTTAATGGGCCTCAACCATTCCTAAAAACATCTCAACTTGAATGCAATACAGTACTGGTAATAAACCATATGTGAGTTTGATTTGAATAATGTCTGGTACATTGACTTGCTTAGTCACTAACTACAGCTTAAATTTGAATTCCCCAGACTATGGAGACAATGGTTTGGGCAAGCTTTTGTGTAGCAACCTCCAGATGAGCTAATCCTGGTACCATTGTGCCATGCTTATTCACTGAAAATTGTATTTGGGTGTTTGCTGCTTCTTATAATGACACAAAAGCTTGTCCCGAATCATGTGACATAGAAACTGTCTCTTTAGTCTGAGGTGACATGTGACTAAGCAAGTCATTGCACCAGACAGTATTCAAATCTAGTTTGCAAATGGATTATTGTATTGAGCCATACAATGCATTTTCAAAACAGTCGTAATTAGTTTACAAAGGATGTAACCTAGTTTAATTTCTCTTCCATCCCATTTGGGGGACAAGATGGGGGTGGGGCATGGGAACTGAGCTCAAGCCCAAACCCACCTGTGCCCCAAATGGCTATGCCACTTGGGTGACTCTCTGAGCAAGTAGGACATAATGCACTGAGATAACTTGATTTGATGCATTTGAACCAAATTGTAATTTCCTCACAATTTAATTATTTATCCATGTGGTAGTTTTTTTCCTAGATAACATCCCAAAAATATCATCGTCGAAACAATATTAACAATTTCATTTATAAAAGCCATATTACCGAAAACAAGTTTGCCCTGTCACCTCTTTATTTCACATGTCAATCGTAAACTGATCAGCCATTTTAGTTTATTGGAAAAGTTTGTGGTAAAGGGTTGGGATCAACGTTGCAACCTCTTTTCCACCGTAGGTCTGTAGCCGGTCATTGTCTTTTCTACACATATTTCATGGTTAATGTGCCACTAGTGTGTCCGACCTGGTTTCTCCTATCAGGATGTTTGAGCGTGAAACCAGGCACTCTTATTCTTCTCACCCATAAACTCTTGCTTTGCTGAGATGTAGAACACAGAGCTATACCAACAGCTTTGATCCACGTACTGCATCTCTTTGGAACTGCTTGCCTGGTGAATGTTCCCTCCATCCTACAATCTAGACTTAGACCTTCAGCTCCCCCGAGTTAATTTCATCTTCAATTTTTTCTTCGTAACCCTGAAATTAAATAAAAACACAAGATATGAGCCGTTTATATATGTCAAAAATAGACAAAAATTGGATAAAATCACAAGTGGTTAGTCTTGCAAATATGTCAAAAAAGGGTCAAAAATAGATAAAATCACAAAGGGTTCGCCTTGCATTTTTGTCAAAAATTTGCTGATATTGGATAAAATCACAAGGGCCTAAGCCTTGCATTTTGTCAAAATTTGGCTCAAATTTGATAAAATCACAAGGGGTTAGCCTTGCATTTTTGTCCAAAGTTTGCTGATATTGGACAAAATCACAAGGGGTAAGCCTTGCATTTTTCTCAAAATTTTGCTCAAATTTGATTAAATCAAAAGGGGTTAGCCTTTCATTTTTGTCCAAAGTTTGCTGATATTGGACAAAATCACAAGGGGTAAGCCTTGCATTTTTGTCAAAATAGAGCAGAAACTGGATAAACTCACATTTTTGTCACCTTACATTTTTGTCAAAAAAGGGTCAAAAATAGATAAAATTACAATGGCGAAGCCTTGCATTTTTGTCCCAAAATTGCTGTAATTGGATAAAGTCACAAGCGGTTAGCCTTGCAAATAATGTCAAAAAAGGGTCAAAAACAGATAAAATCACAAGGGGCTAGCCTTGCAAATATGTCAAAAGAGGGTCAAAAAATGATAAAATCACAAGGCCTAACTAAGCCTTACATTTTTGTCAAAATTTGGCTCACATTTGATTAAATCACGAGGGGTTAAACTTGCATTTTTGTCCAAAATTTGCTGATATTGGATAAAATCACAAGGGGTAAGCCTTGCATTTTTGTCAAAAATTTGCTGATATTGGATAAAATCACATAGGGTTAGCCTTGCAAATATGTAAAAAAAAAAGGGTAAAAAATAGATAAAATCACCAGAGGTAAGCCTTGCATTTTTGACCAAAAATTTGCTCAAATTTGATTAAATCACATTTTTGTTAAAATTTTGCTCAAATTTGATTAGGGTTAGGGTTAGGGTTAGGGTTAGCCTTGCATTTTTGTTAAAAAAGAGCGGACATTGGAGAAACTCACAAGGGGTTAGCCTTGCAAATATGTCAAAAAAGGGTCAAAAATGATAAAATCACAAGGGGTAAGCCTTGCATTTTTTTTCCAAATTTGGCTCAAATTTGGTGAAATCACAAGGGGTTAGCCTTGCATTTTTGTTCAAAATATGCTGATATTGGATAAAATCACAAGGGGTAAGCCTTGCATTTTTGTCCAAATTTGATTAAATCACAAGGGGTAAACCTTGCATTTTTGTTAAAATTTTGGTCAAATTTGATTAGGGTTAGGGTTAGGGTTAGCCTTGCATTTTTGTTAAAAAAGAGCGGACATTGGAGAAACTCACAAGGGGTTAGCCTTGCAAATATGTCAAAAAAGGGTCAAAAATGATAAAATCACAAGGGGTAAGCCTTGCATTTTTTTTCCAAATTTGGCTCAAATTTGGTGAAATCACAAGGGGTTAGCCTTGCATTTTTGTTCAAAATATGCTGATATTGGATAAAATCACAAGGGGTAAGCCTTGCATTTTTGTCCAAATTTGATTAAATCACAAGGGGTAAGCCTTGCATTTTTGTCCAAATTTTGCTCAAATTTGATTAGGGTTAGGGTTAGGGTTAGGGTTAGCCTTGCATTTTTGTTAAAAAAAGAGCGGAAATTGGAGAAACTCACAAGGGGTTAGCCTTGTAAATATGTCAAAAAAGGGTCAAAAATGATAAAATCACAAGGGGTAAGCCTTGCATTTTTTTTCCAAATTTGGCTCAAATTTGGTGAAATCACAAGGGGTTAGCCTTGCATTTTTGTTCAAAATATGCTGATATTGGATAAAATCACAAGGGGTAAGCCTTGCATTTTTGTCCAAATTTGATTAA
This sequence comes from Pisaster brevispinus, assembly GCA_023634235.1. NCBI lineage: Eukaryota > Metazoa > Echinodermata > Asteroidea > Forcipulatida > Asteriidae > Pisaster > Pisaster brevispinus. Next base: position 218,078 of record JAMKCF010000018.1, read on the forward strand.
ATCACAAGGGGTAAACCTTGTATTTTTGTTAAAATTTTGGTCAAATTTGATTAGGGTTAGGGTTAGGGTTAGGGTTAGCCTTGCATTTTTGTTAAAAAAGAGCGGACATTGGAGAAACTCACAAGGGGTTAGCCTTGCAAATATGTCAAAAAAGGGTCAAAAATGATAAAATCACAAGGGGGTAAGCCTTGCATTTTTTTTCCAAATTTGGCTCAAATTTGGTGAAATCACAAGGGGTTAGCCTTGCATTTTTGTTCAAAATATGCTGATATTGGATAAAATCACAAGGGGTAAGCCTTGCATTTTTGTCCAAATTTGATTAAATCACAAGGGGTAAGCCTTGCATTTTTGTCCAAATTTTGCTCAAATTTGGTTAAATCACAAGGGGTTAGCCTTGCATTTTTGTCCAAAATTTGCTGATATTGGATAAAATCACAAGGGGTGGGCCTTGAATTTTTTTCCAAAATTTGCTGATATTGGATAAAAATCACAAGGGGTTAGCCTTGCAAATATGTCAAAAAGTGTAAAAAAAAAGAAGATAAAATCACAAGGGCTAAGCCTTGCATTTTTGTCCAAATTTTGCTCAAATTTGATTAGGATTAGGGTTAGGGTTAGGGTCAGCCTTGCATTTTTGTTAAAAAAGAGCGGACATTGGAGAAACTCACAAGGGGTTAGCCTTGTAAATATGTCAAAAAAGGGTCAAAAAAGATAAAATCACAAGGGGTTAGCCTTGCATTTTTGTCCAAATTTGGCTCAAATTTGATTAAATCACAAGGGGTAAACCTTGTATTTTTGTTAAAATTTTGGTCAAATTTGATTAGGGTTAGGGTTAGGGTTAGGGTTAGGGTTAGCCTTGCATTTTTGTTAAAAAAGAGCGGACATTGGAGAAACTCACAAGGGGTTAGCCTTGTAAATATGTCAAAAAAGGGTCAAAAAAGATAAAATCACAAGGGGTTAGCCTTGCATTTTTGTCCAAATTTTGCTCAAATTTGATTAAATCACAAGGTGTAAGCCTTGCATTTTTGTCCAAATTTGGCTCAAATTTGATTAGGGTTATTGCAATATATGTCAAAAAAGGGTAAAAGATTGATAAAATCACAAGTGGTAAGCCTTGCATTTTTGTCAAAAATTTGCTCAAATTTGATTAAATCACAAGGGGTTAGCCTTGCATTTTTGTTCAAAATATGCTGATGTTGGAAAAAATCACAAGGGGTAAGCCTTGCATTATTTTTCCAAAATTTGCTGATATTGGATAAAAATCACAAGGGGTTAGCCTTGCAAATATGTCAAAAAGGGTAAAAAAAAATAGATAAAATCACAAGGGCTTAGCCTTGCATTTTGGTCAAAATTTGGCTCAAATTTGATTAAATCACAAGGGGTAAGCCTTGCATTTTTGTCCAAACTTTGCTCAAATTTGATTAGGGTTAGGGTTAGGGTTAGGGTTAGCCTTGCATTTTTGTTAAAAAAGAGCGGACATTGGAGAAACTCACAAGGGGTTAGCCTTGTAAATATGTCAAAAAAGGGTCAAAAATAGATAAAATCACAAGGGGTAAGCCTTGCATTTTTTTCCAAAATTTGCTGATATTGGATCAAATCACAAGGGATTAGCCTTGCAAATATGTAAAAAAGGGTAAAAAATAGATAAAATCACAAGGGGTTAGCCTTGCAAATATGTCAAAAAAGGGTCAAAAATGATAAAATCACAAGGGCTAAGCCTTGCATTTTTGTCCAAATTTGGCTCAAATTTGATTAAATCACAAGGGCTAAGCCTTGCATTTTTGTCCAAATTTTGCTCAAATTTGATTAGGATTAGGGTTAGGGTTAGGGTTAGCCTTGCATTTTTGTTAAAAAAAAGAGCGGAAATTTGAGAAACTCACAAGGGGTTAGCCTTGTAAATATGTCAAAAAAGGGTCAAAAATAGATAAAATCACAAGGGGTTAGCCTTGCATTTTTGTCCAAAATTTGCTGATATTGGATAAAATCACAAGGGGTTAGCCTTGCAAATATGTTAAAAAGTGTAAAAAAAATAGATAAAATCACAAGGGCTAAGCCTTGCATTTTTGTCCAAATTTTGCTCAAATTTGATTAAATCACAAGGGGTAAGCCTTGCATTTTTGTCAAAATTTGGCTCAAATTTGATTAGGGTTATTGCAATATATGTCAAAAAAGGGTAAAAGATTGATAAAATCACAAGTGGTAAGCCTTGCATTTTTGTCAAAAATTTGCTCAAATTTGATTAAATCACAAGGGGTTAGCCTTGCATTTTTGTTCAAAATATGCTGATGTTGGAAAAAATCACAAGGGGTAAGCCTTGCATTTTTTTTCCAAAATTTGCTGATATTGGATAAAAATCACAAGGGGTTAGCCTTGCAAATATGTCAAAAAGGGTAAAAAAAAATAGATAAAATCACAAGGGCTTAGCCTTGCATTTTGGTCAAAATTTGTCTCAAATTTGATTAAATCACAAGGGGTAAGCCTTGCATTTTTGTCCAAATTTTGCTCAAATTTGATTAGGGTTAGGGTTATTGTTAGGGTTAGCCTTGCATTTTTGTTAAAAAAGAGCGGACATTGGAGAAACTCACAAGGGGTTAGCCTTGCAAATATGTCAAAAAAGGGTCAAAAATGATAAAATCACAAGGGGTAAGCCTTGCATTTTTTTCCAAAATTTGCTGATATTGGATCAAATCACAAGGGATTAGCCTTGCAAATATGTAAAAAAGGGTAAAAAATAGATAAAATCACAAGGGGTTAGCCTTGCAAATATGTCAAAAAAGGGTCAAAAATGATAAAATCACAAGGGGTAAGCCTTGCATTTTTTTCCAAAATTTGCTAATATTGGATCAAATCACAAGGGATTAGCCTTGCAAATATGTAAAAAAGGGTAAAAAATTGATAAAATCACAAGGGCTAAGCCTTGCATTTTTGTCAGAAACTTGCTGATATTGAATAAAATCACAATGGGTTAGCTTTGCAAATAATCTAAAAAAAGGGTAAAAAATAGATAAAATCACAAGAGGTAAGCCTTGCATTTTTGTAAAAAAATTGTTCAAATTTGAATAAATCACAAGGGGTTAGCCTTGCATTTTTGTTCAAAATATGCTGATATTGAATAAAATCACAAGGGGGTAAGCCTTGCATTTTTGTCAAATTGTTGCTCAAATTTGATTAGGGTTAGGGTTAGGGTTAGGATTAGCCTCGCAAATATGTAAAAAAAGGGTAAAAAATAGATAAAATCACAAGGGTAAGCCTTGCATTTTTGTCAGAAATTTGCTGATATTGGATAAAAATCACAAGGGGTTAGCCTTGCAAATATGTCAAAAAGGGTAAAAATTTGATAAAATCACAAGGGCTAAGCCTTGCATTTTTGTCCAAATTTGGCTTAAATTTGATTAAATCACAAGGGGTAATCCTTGCATTTTTGTCAAATTTTGCTCAAATTTGATTAGGGTTAGGGTAAGCCTTCATTTTGTTTAAAAAGAGCGGAAATTGGAGAAACTCACAAGGGGTTAGCCTTGCATTTTTGTCCAAAATTAGCTGGTATTGGATAAAATCACAAGGTGTAAGCCTTGCAAATATGTCAAAAAAGGGTAAAAAATAGATAAAATCACAAGAGGTAAGCCTTGCATTTTTGTCAAAAATTTGCTCAAATTTGATTAAATCACAAAGGGTAAGCCTTGCATTTTTGTTCAAAATATGCTGATATTGGAAAAAAAATCACAAGGGGTAGGCCCTAAGCCTTGCTTTTTTGACAACATTTTGCTCAAATTTGATTAAATCACAAGGGGTTAGCCTTGCAAATATGTCAAAAAGGGTCAAAAATAGATAAAATCACAATAGCGAAGCTTTGCATTTTTTCCAACTTTGGCTCAAATTTGATAAAATCACAAGGGGTAGTAAGCCTTGCTTTTTCGTCCAAAAAGGGTCCAAAATTGACAAAAACACATGGTGTAAGCCTTGTTTTTTTGTCCATAATTTGCTGAAATTTTAAAAATCACAAGGAGATAATCCTTGCATGTTTGTAAAACTTTGGCTCAATTTTGATTGAATCACAAGGTGTTTACCCTGCATTTTTGGTCAAACAGGGCGGAAATTGGAAAAAATCACAAGGGGTTAGCTTTGCAAATAATCTAAAAAAAGTGTCAAAAATAGATAAAATCACAAGGGGTAAGCCTTGCATTTTTGTCTAAAATTTGCTGATATTGAATAAAATCACAATGGGTTAGCCTTGCAATTATGTCAAAAAAAAGGCAGGAATTTGAATTATCGCACATATATGTTTGAAAGTCGCACATATAGGCCTATGACAAATATCGCATACATTCAACGGACATCGCACACAAATACGTAGATAATCGAATATTATATCATACGTATGAAGGCTGTATATGCTTGTTGAAACACTTTGACCTGGAAGTTTATGCTTGAGGCTTCATATCCATGAAGGCTCCTGTATGCGTTGTTGATTCACATTGACTTGGCAGTGTAATCTCGAGGCTTCATACGTATGCACTGAGCCTGCTGTTTGGCAGTGTAAGTCTAAAAACACAAGGTGTAAGCCTTGCATTTTTGTCCAAAATGGGCTGAATTTGGATAAAATCACAATGCATTTTCGTTCAAATTTGGCTTAAATTGGAAAAAAATCACAAGGGTTTATAAGCCTTGCATTTTGTTTACAAATTGAAGAAAATCACAAGTGGTAATCCTGTATTTTTGTCATAAAAGGGCCCACACATTTATTAAAACACTAGGTGTAAGCCTTGCATTTTTGTCCAAGTTTGGCTCAAATTGGAGAAAATCATTGGGATTAGCCTTGCCATTTTGTCAAAAATGGGCAAAAAATCTTTTAAAATATAAGATCTAAGCCTTGCATTTTTGTCCAAAATGGGAAGAAGTTTGATGAAATCCTAATCCGAAAATCATAATCCTTGCTTTTTTGTCCAACTTCTGCTCAATTTGAACAAAATCACAAAGCGGAAAGCTTAGGCTTTTGGCCGAAATAGGCAAAATTTTGATAAAATCACAAGGGGTTAAGCCCTGCATTTTGTTGATAGTTGGCTGCATTTGGATATAACACCACCGAGGTATAAAAAACTTTGACTTTTTGTCGAAAATCTTACGGGGGATTTGGTGATGTTCCTTTTTTGCTTTTATTTGGTCTATCAACAGAAGATACTTGGTGTGCTAGGACAATTTTCTCACACATAACAATTATTTCTACAACAATTCTGAGCACAATTGACACTGGAATAGCTTAGAAATATAATGTTACTGATTTTGGAAGGAGTAAGAAATCGTTGTACTATAATAACTTTAAAGATTGCATACCCCCTTCAAATCAACTAATAAAAAAGTACTTCGACCAACCATGAACCAACGGTGACAGAGTTCACGTCAACAAACACGTCAAAAAGGTCAAGGGGTCAATAACACTTTCTTTCTGGCAAGTAATTATCACCTGATTTACGTGGATTGATGATCAGCATTGGATTTGGGTACTTTATACTTCATAAAGAGCATTGACGGGTTACGAATGCTCACTTGCTTTATTTTTTTTTCCTCTGGGCACTTTCGAAACGGCGCAATCCCGGCTTCGGCTTGGGCTGCGTGGGAAATGGATCCCCAGTATTGACGTCATCACCGCCCCGCCGTCTGCAGAGGTGAAACGGTTATGAAACGATGGAAAACGCGCAGCAGACAGGATGGACCAATGAGCAACCTTCTTTTGACCTCTAGCTGAGGGCGCCCTACCCAAACGACGTCATTTGCATAACGTCTATACTTATTAAGTTTAAATTAGAATTAAGTCGCCAAATAAATGTGGTGGCCTTACTCTTTTTTACGAGTTTTGTACACGTTTTAAAAATGCTTTTTATCCGCAAAAAACCCCTTTACAAACAACAACAAACAAACAAACAAATTGTTGGCACCATAGGCACAGACCTGTGTTTTTTTAGCACAATGCGGTATTTTACCCAAAGTAGTTTTTAGTTTTATGATTGTGTCTATCAGTACAACAAAAAGACAGGCTTTTTTCTAAAAAAAATAAATGCAAAATGAAGTACGAGTTATCAACACTACGTTTCTAAAAAAAAAAATGAAAAATTTAAACTGCCTTCCTTGTTCAGGCTTCCCTCGGGTGACAATGAATTCGAACATTGACCACGATGCTGCATGAGACCTGCGCCGAAGTATCTGTGTTTTCCCCGGCCTACTTTTCGGCTCAATCCTGGTGTTCCTGAGTACACATTTTGCCCCAGTAAACCTACTTCGACTACAGCTGTCTTTTCTCGATGTAACATGAATATGATATATGGAACATGTAATTGATTTTTAAAGCTCCACTGCCGAGCCATAATGCAGAGAGCCACATGGATACGGGAAGATTTTAACATCTTACATTCGGCGCAAATGGCAGAGTACAATTTAGTACATAGTATAGAGGTACAAGGGACTTGTAAAACGAGGCTTGTTATTGTTGTTCTTGATGCAGCTGCTGCTGCTGCTGCTGCTGCTGTATTTGTTGCTGCTGGCGTTACTGCTACCTTTGAAATGATGTCTTTCTTGTTTTTCTTGTTGAAATGGATGTTACTGTTGTTATTGTTAGTGTTGTTGTTTTTTGCTCTCTAGCATCAAGTTTAACAATAAAACTGCTTCCAAATGAAAGCTCGACCTTTATGTTTTCCCAGTCATTTTATAAACCATGTAACGGGCCTTTAAATACTGCAGCACTCTAAATCGTTCACATTTCCCCACGCCTATTTTTTACCATATATAATATAATAGAAAGCCATGGAAATGTAATTTCATACCTAAATACAAATTTAGTTTTTATAACTGCCGACACAAGCAAGGCAATGCCCTCGAAAAAAACATAAATCCCGCTAGATTTTCTTTTTCCAGCTCTGGAAATGTCGGTTAAGTGAATTTCAAAAAAACACTCGAAGCGAAAGGTGTGATGAGGGGAGAAAAAAAAGTGAAAACACAACTTTACAAAACGTAGAAACCCTGGATTTTTAGAGAGGGAAAACTTGAAATGGATTTATATTTAATCCGTAGAAGGCATGCAGGGATTTAGCTTCACAAACCCCGGCTTAGCAGGGAAAATGTGTGTGCTAATCCCCCCTTCGGGTTATCTTATAACACTTTTCTATTATATATTATATATATTTTTAGTTTTGCATCTCAAAGTTCTGCATGTCAATCTTCTTTGAGACAACCCGGAGGTAACGCTTTTGAAAGTTTATTGACCTGGTTGAGAAGAAAATATAACCTGCAGATAATATTTCTGGAATTGTTGTTATTTTCAGCAAGATTTCTAGCAAGTTTCACAGGTAATTCAAATGTATTTTTAAATGTGTATTTGTGTTGTCATTAAGGTTTCAAGAAAGACTCTGCTAGGGTTGAAACGTCAATCCTTTGACCATTTTTTGCATTTCTTCTATAGGTCCTTTTGGTTGGTAAGCAGTTTGCTACAGCGAACTCAATTGTCTCCTTTGTATCTATTTTGTAATCATGTCTAGCAAATTTCAAATGCATATCTTCAGATTGCAAAAGTACTGCTAGGTTGTTTCAGAGAATAATTCCTACATAATTTTGATATAGTTCTAGAACGTAAATACCTGGAAAGTTTGTCTATGTTTTTACCCATAAATTACCCAGATCTGGGTCTCGTTCGCGCCTGATCCATTTCTGGGTCAGTTTGACACGGAATACGTGTCAGAATGACCCAGGAATGGGTCTAAACGACACATAATCCGAGTTCAAGTCCCATTTTTAACCGCTTTCTGGATCAATCTAACCCAGAAATTAATAAGGCCTCCTGGGACCCGGCATCCGGGTCATTCTGACCCGGCATCCGGGCCATTCTGACCCGGCATCCGGGCCATTCTGACCCGGGAGTTTATAGAGTGTGTTCAAATGAAAGTGTTTACTCTTGTTTTTAATACAACTGCATAAACTATAGGGAATCTATGTTTTTGTTATTAAGGCAAATATAATCTAATATCTACTGTGCTAAGAGTTCTCGTAAGATTAATATACAATTTTTATGTAGTAATGTATGCTTGGCCCAAATTGAAAACACTTTTTGTGTTTGGGGCATATTGGGTATGGAAATGTATTTAAAGTAAATAAAAGGCCATAATGTGAACGTCTGGAAATGGCTTTGTGTCAAGGGCAAGGTTTTTAGTTACGGATCAGCAGTATCAAGCATTTCAGATGCCATGAATTTTTCTCATGATATTTTGTGATTATCAACAGTGGGGATTTCAGGTCAATTTAAGTTTTTGTGATGCACTCATATGTTAGTAGATAAAGTCCTCGTGAAATTGTGAAAATTTGCAAGTCTCTAACCTCACGTTAAAATTGTGTAATTATTTTTGTTTGATTAAACTTTCAGAGCGAAAATTAGAACATAGCATCATCGGAGAGCAAAAACAAATGAGTCTGTTCGTTCCAAAGAGGAATTTTTGTGCCATTTTGACTGAATATTATCAGAATTCGGGAATGAACTAAAAATTCTGTGTTACAAAATTTACAGATTCGAAACGTGACGTCATCGAACCGTTTTTGGATTTTGACAATAACATTTCACTTGAAAGGAATCAAACACAGTGGCATTTTTATAAATTAACGTGAGGTTAGAAAATTGTAATTATTTTACTAATTGTATACGGGCTCTATGTATTGGACAACGAGTGGACCATAAAACTGAATTTGACCTTAGAGCCTCATATACCGGGGATTTACTTTCACGGTGAAATTCCAGAGCCTTGTTATTCAATATGTCACATCTCCTAAAAATACACAGTGAAATGTCAATCATCGCTTTGTGGCGTCGGTGGGGACACCCCGGTGTACAAATTATCTACAGCCGTCGATTTAGCTTTCTGGCACTCTGAGATCAACACCAATGCCAAGGTCATCCCTTGACCTTGTCTTGACCTCTGTAATGGGGGTCATGACACCATCACCATAATATTAAAGGTGTAGTGCGGTGGATTGTCAAAAAACTTTGAAGCATCAACAAACATATTCGTATTGGCATCACGGTATGCTACATTTTTATTCGCTTTCGTTGCTTGCAGTTTGATAACTTGTCAGCAAATTGAGTCGTTTTATTAGCGATTTGAATATTCATGAGGATTGATGTGACGTCGCAGCAGCAAGGTGCAAGTAGTACCCCGGTCACTATTGGACGGTGCTGAACCATTGTGTTGAACTATTGTATCGACATTTAGTCACTTTCGGTTTTCTCTTCAAAGTTTGATGACAAGACCGAAAGAGTGACTTTCGGTTTTCGATTTGAGAAAAACAAAATAATCAAAAATACAACAATTACAATTTAATCGCCGAGAAAATTGTGCTTAAGAATATGAACTTGAAAAAAGCCGCTATTTTTGTTTGTTACAACGACGTTTATTCAGAGCAGTTACTTGCAATGTTCGTTACAGCGAAAGGGACGGAACCAATGGATTTATACCATGAAACAATCTGGCTCCAGTTCTAGAGTGTCTGTGACCTACTTATATAGTGATCTATACTCTGCCTCAGGGGCAGTCATTGATTCATGACTGTATGGCTGGTCTCTGAATGGAATCTCAAATGCGTCACGACATCGAACTGTTTCATTCAAATTGAAAAGCAAACTATATGGGAGGGTTATACAGCCAAAATTACAGAATTTACCAAACAAGACACCAGCCCTTCGGGCGAAAAGCATTTAGTCAGAATCCAGACAAATATTTCACGCCGATGGTTATAGCCAATATTGGCATAGAGTTGATATAATTAATATCTACATATCAAGAGAATGTGCAGCTGTGTTGGTAACATTGCCAATGCAATACTTTATTCCCACTAATAAGGTATTGGGCCTTAACATCAAAACAGTAACAAAAACGACAGTTTTGTCGAATGCTATATCTTGATTCATTTGTTCAATGAAATACTTTATATGAAGACGAAACAGTTATTTTACAAAACAGAAACGTGCTGAATATCGATTTACTCGAGAGTAAAAATGTAGACACCCAATATTTGCCTGCATGCCTCTTTATAACGCTTCAAAGAGACGAGTAGGAATAGGCTGAAAGAAGCAAACAGTAAGCCTTAATATTGGCAATTACCAAAAGTATACCTTATCTCGATTCAAAAACTGTAAGCACAACATTAGCACATGATCAACCACCAGCTATGCTTCTATTCATTTATCAATTTCACAGGTGCAAACATGAATAATTAAATTAAATAAAATACAAAAGGTATGAGATTATAACAAATATCAGATAACGCAATACATTCCAAAGACAGGACAATGTCACCCCTGAAAGATTACAAAAAGGTAAATTTAATTACTGTCTAGTTATTTAAATGTTGACTATAATCACAAACAAAAAGCAGCAGTGTTGGAAACATTAACTGTCGTGAACTTTATTGTAATTAAAGAGAGTAAACAACCAGATACATTAACAAGTAGTTTCCAACATCGCAGGTGATGTACTTTATCTTTACTCAAAGACTGTAAACCGGGCAGCAGGTCTCGCACCACGAACAATGTTTAGAGTTAACGAAACAGACAGCAGTTTCCCATCATTGCCAGCAATATCGTACCTTAATTTGATTCAAGAGAGTATGCATACCAAACAGAGCAGCAGTTTCCAGTCATTGCCAATATTGTACCATTATCTTGATAGAGGGTAAATCAAGATCAGCACAGATTTTGAAATTACAATGCTGGCACATTTTTATTTATTTAAGGGAAGGGACATCATGTTTTTGGATGAGTAAATTACTGGACTTGCATTCCATACGACTAGAGGAAATCTTCCAAGTATGCCCTTTGAATAGCGTGGAAATATGTCACCTGCTGTTTGAGAGAATGTCATCATAACTTACACTAAACGGTTAGAAGTTTACGGGGCACGTATACCTGAGAACAGTCCTGTGGGGAAAACATTGCCGGTACAGGGGATAACACGTAGAGTACATACCGGTGAAGCAGAGAATGAATATGTACAAGTATATTATAGACAAGTTCCTATTCAAGATTATTGTTTTCTATCTTTCGGTTCGTGATTATTTTTCGGTTCAAGTGAAAACATAATTTGGTTCAAGCTTTATCATGCCGTATTATTTTACGTCACTGGTAAAGGAGAATGCAGTCATTCAGGTATAATGTTTATTTTTACGGTTCAGGTTTTCTATTTTTCGGGTCACGTGTATGTTTGGTTCAAGGGGTTCCTGTCAGTTCAATCTCTCTATTTTGGGGTAAGTTATCTTTACCCTTTTCATTCTCTTTTTCATTTGAAGGTTTTGTTGTTGTTGTAAATTTTGGTTCAAGCATGTTATACTTAGGTTTTGAAGCTTTGTATTTCGAGTTCTTTATTTTTACGGTTCAAGTTCTTTATTTTTTGGTTCAAGATTTTAATGTTCAAATTTCTTAATTATTTTGTATTTGGCTCCAACTATACATTATTTTTTGTCTCAAAATGATAGTTTGAGGTTCTTAATTTGATGAAAGTTTCACAGTTTAATTGTCCATTGTGGTTGGTTGAAAACTATAAGAAGCTCTAGTGACGGACTGTTGGGCAACGACCCGGAGATATGTTGTGTCATAACTGCGTGTATTTTATTTTTATGGTTTTGTTGTCCTAGTAACGAATAATAACAAAACACATTTGCATTATTGCTGTAGCACTTTTGTTGCTTGACTAGAATTTCCCACAAAGACATGTTTCCCATTCCCATGCAGAATTTAACCTTCCGAAAATGACTCGTGAATGGCAGAGTACCAATTAAACTTTCGCGCTCAGTTTTCGTGAAGCAGAAAAGAGCACATTCATTGCATAACACTCTTTTGCCGGTAATCCGGTATGTCCTTATTCCTTGCACGCGGCGAGTTTAAAACCCTGCAGTAAGGGCCGCAGTTAACAAATGCTGACATGTTTTAATACTTCAATTGTCTTAATCACTTCGTACACACTGGTCAACTCATACTGCCATCAAAACTGGACCATGCCTCACTTCCTAGAGTGGGTGTCAATAAACAGGGGTCTGTGATTTGGTTAGAAGGGGGCAGCCGAAAACTCTGCCAGCATCCTTTGCGAACAAAATTGGTTCATCAATTATCAATGGTCGATGAAACCAAATTATAAACTTTAATTAATTAAGCAAACAAATCAGCTTAAATTAACCTAGACATGTAAACGTGTATACAACACACTTGGATGAAAAAGTCATTGAATAATTGTAACCAAAAAATCCTCTTAACCTATGGAAACAACTTAATGGCAACATAGGGACTTTGAAACCAATCAGGTTCCTTGCCGCAGTGGTTTAAATCTCATTGTCTTAATATGGTAATAAAGGAACATCAAGTCTTCCTAAACCCATGATGCAAGTCCTCTTCAACAGTTCCCTTCGCTCACAAAAGCACACACTCTTCATTTGATCAACTTCCTGGGGGGGGGGGTGGCCTATGTAATTCTATTTGTTATAGCTGCATGACGAAGTCGAACTGAGAGTATTTGACGATGATATAGTCATCTCTTCCGAGAACGAGAGTGCGTAATCAAGAAGATCGAAACTCGGTCTACAAATCGATGTGTATGACAAGACGTGGGGAATTAAGTATGCATCATTAGTTTCTATAAGTCAAAAAACTGCAACGATATAAAGTTCCGTCGAAATTGAAATTGATCTCAATTTCAATGACAAACTGCCGTTACTCACCCTCTAGAGTGATTCACTGCGGGTGATGAGGAGTGCCGATAAATAAATTGCATGTCATAAAAAAGGGTGGCACATCATTAGCTTCGGGCAGAGTACAATCATTCAAATCCTCTGGGTTTCAAGAAATATATCATAAAGAAATGGTACACCATTAATTTTTGGAGGAGACATTCATTCCAATCCCGTAGTTTTCAAGAAACGTATCATAAATGGTGAGTATATCATTGGTTTTTAGGAATACATTAATTCCAATCTTCTAATTATCAGAAGAAACATACCATAAAGTGATGGTACATCAGGAGTTCGTTTGTCTAGTTTGTTTCTTTAGTTTTCAAGAAACATATAAACGGATGGTACACCAATTGCTTTTGGAAGAGTACACTCATTCCATTCCTCTACTTATCAAGAAACACCATAAACTGATGATACATCATTGTTTTGTTTTTTTTTCTTCTTCTTTCAAGAAACTTAGGAATGGTAGGCTACATCATTGGTTTTTGGGGAAGAGTACATTCATTCCAACTTTCTAGTTTTCAATTAACATATCAAAAAGTGATTGTGTAGTTACATAAGGTCTAAATGGGTTACTATATGTGCATGCTATAGGTACTTCAGGTTCTGGGCCTTCTCGTTGGTTTTCGTTTTGTTCTTATGTAAAGTGATGTGACGATGTGAAGAGCGCCCTCGAAATGCCATGTATTTGTAAATAGAGCCTATGCATTGACGTCATCAAGCCGCCATCTTAGAGGTAAATCTATGATGACGCAATGGGAAAACGCACAGCTATGTACGCGCGGCACATGACCAGCCAATGAGCTACATTATTTTACAAATGAAACATTATAAACAACACATCATGTTGGTGCACGATACCAAAATCTTACACCGTCTGGAAATGCAGGAGACTATACACTGTTTGACAGTTATATTATATGCTATTGCCCCGGGAAATCTACTCGAAACATCCGTGGAGAATTTGCAGAAATAAATCTTTAGTTTTGAAACCCTGGCTGCCATAAATCTTTTTCGTTAATAAATAGTTTTGGATCGATCCATATTACAATGTGGGAAGAAATACGGCACGGTTTCGACAGAGTGCCGCAGCAGTTTCGTTCATATTCGTTTGCAACGAGCCTGTCTGTAAAGAAAGGCGTATCAACAGATTGATAATTTTAAGTTATAATAACAAAGTTATGCATAAATAATGATGATGTTCTGAAAAAAAAAGATTTGTATTTTTACAAACTAGTTTAAATTCATGATTTGCTTGAAAACTAGAAGATTGGAATGAATGTAATCTTCCAAAAACCATAACCAATGCATGATGAACCACCATTTATGATAATTATGTTTCTTGAAAATTCGAGGATTGGAATGGGCCTTTCCAAATGCCAATAATATACCTTCACTTTACGGTATGTTTCTTGAAAATGCGAGGATTGGAATAAATGAACTCTTCCAAAAACCAATGATGATCCAACCCTTCGTGATATTTTTCTTGAAAACTAAAAGATTGGAGTGAATGTACTTGCCAAAGACTTTTAAAAAACCAACGATATACCGTCACTTCACAGTATGTTTGTTATTATATAGGGGATTGGAACAATGTACTTTTCCAAAACTAATGGTGTACCATCTCTTTATGATATGTTTCTTGCAAATTAGAGGAGTGGAATAAAAATGCACCTTCCAAACCTCTATTAGGGCCTGCATATCTAAATTTGTAACACAACGGGTGCACTGCGCTATAGCGTAGTGACAGCGTACGGAAAGGTAGGTAATTCTGTTGTGGTTTGGCATGTCAAAAACCTTGCCCGCCGGCGTTTTATTTTGGCTTTGGGTTCAGCTATTTCTTTCTTTCTCAAAGATGGAAGCTTCTGAAGCGGAAACAAAAAACTCAGGGTTATATGTTCTTGTAACAATTTCACATTTAAAGGGAATTAAAAAGCAAAAATCCTGCCGGAAAAGCTATCATTTATTTATTTTTTTTTATTTTATTTTTTTTTGGGGGGGGAGAACGTAGTGAAATAAGATGGTCAGGTATAGTTAAACCAGGATTTAAGTTGCACTGTCAAAATAGGTATACATGACAAAGTAGGTGGTAGAGAAATAAAACACAAAAGTACAGTTTCAATCAGAAAGTTCACTGCCAGACTCTGATCCTCCGAGTGTTCCCGGGTCCCCCATCCGATATGCTATCAAAGCCGAGGAGATAGTGCTTGATTGCCCAACAAACCACCGTTATTCCGATTGTAGCAATCCAAATAAGCCCAATGAGAAAGTGAACGAAATCCCTAGCCACGAGAAAACACAAATCATTACCGTTGATGGGGGGGGGGGGGGGTCGATTACTCCTCTTTTAACATCGCCGTCTCTTCCCGGAGATACAAAGTGTACCAGTATGAGATATATCGATCGAAGAAAACGACATGGTAACTGTTATTGTTTAGTGTACACAAATTTGTGGCATTTAAAACATTTAACAGCAATTGGAGAAGAGGTCGTCGTCTCCACCCCTCTTGCAACGAATGGAACGTCCTTGATGCTCGAAGGGCACTGCATGCACACCTGCGTTGTCATTCTACACGGACGTTCGGTGCACGCAACACCCGTCACACCAAAGCACACCTTTTCCATAATACACCTACATTGTGGTCGAAGTCAGAGAAATTTGAGCAGCACTCGATCATCGCGCTGGGGTCTTTTATATCGTCTCCTTAATCTCAACTAACAGGCTCCGAAGTGGGCGGTATATGGTAGTTTTCTCTCTACAAAAGCCTTCCATAATAGTCAATTGTTGAGGGTTGCACAGCGCCACTGTGACGACGTCTTTTTAACTTACTTGTTACGTCAAGTTTGAGGAGTTAGGATGGCTCGCGTTATTTGTCTCATTTTCCTCATCTTTTTGTCTTGCCTGCTCCTTGCGGATGCCGGGAAAAGGGACCGCGGTGAGCGGGTGCGAATACGGAAGAAGCCTAAAGGTGGACAGTGCGAACGAATAAAAGAGAACCTCTGCATCGGATCCGGGCTGCCTTACAATCGGACCCGTCTGCCCAACGTGTTCGGCCACAACAAGCAGAAGCTGGTGGGACGGGCCCTGCAGGAATACCGTTCCGTGGTGGAGTCTGGGTGCTCCCCGTACATCCGAGCGTTCCTGTGTGCCTCGTTCCTGCCGGAATGCCCGAGACGGAAGAGACAGGACCCACTGCAGCCCTGCCGGTCACTCTGCGAAAATGTAAGTCACTTTTTGTACCTCAATGTTTCTCAATCGCAGTCAAAACATCGAGGACGTAGTATAATGCATCTGTTCTTTTAAATATATCGACAGAGGCTAAGCTTGCTTAGACATCTGAGAGTATATATTTGTGTCGCTATGTTGCCGTTAATCTTAAATCCGATTTTAAAAGTAAATTTTGATTTGTAAAAAAAGAATTCTGGTAATGAAGCAAAACTTAATAATTTTAATTATTTTGGCAAGCCTGAGGAAATCTGTAAACAAGTGTGCTTGCTATGTGGACCAGAAACAGTGGGGTCAACCCCTACTCTTCGTTCATAATACGACTTAAACATTAAACAACCAATGAGCTTACATATGTTTCTACTAACTTTTCTGTTAAACAAAACTGAGCACTCATTCAGTAAAAAGTTGAAACATTTCCGCAAGACGACATTCCGGAATGTGCTACCTCTATGGTGGCGAATAATAGTAGTTGTGGTACCGTAACTCGACGTTTCCATCCGTACGCTCTGATTGTCTTCAGCAGTGACAGTGAACGTAAAACTAGTAGAATAACGGCATAAGAATATAATATATGTTAATATTATAAGAATAAATAGCACGACAAAGTTCTCAAGCATCAAATTTACACTGCAAAGCAGATGTAATACACACAGTGTTACCGCAAACTGAATATACAACGTAAAACTAGTGAAGGAACTTGTTTATACTCAATAAAACACTACATGCCACTTACCTTTTTCTCCAAAACTTTCAAAAAGGGGAATAAAGTTGTTGAGTTTGCAATATAGCTTAGATGAGAGCAGACTAAAGTAAGCCGGCGGAAAGTCTGCGTAGGAAATCATCCATGCGCATCCACAGTGCCGCCAGTGTGATTGTATAGGTTTTTAACGATGGATATAAACCCAATTCAGAGTCGATTAATGATTAATAATTGACCTAATCGATAAGGACATTGATGAGGTTACGATTGTGTCGGGACCTCTGGAAAATGAAAAATAAAAATATGGTAGGGACTGAAATAACTTGAAGCGTATGAACTAATAATACATGCGCCGACTGTTCCATTTTGTTAAAGGTGTTAAAGGGTTGGAATCCGACCTAAAATGGGTATGAATTGTCCCACTTGGCTGGGAGGTCACTTTTGTGTTTTACGAATAACTACATCTCGGTTGGAGGGTCAAAGTAACATCTCCGAGGCCAGACCAATGCTGGGTCAGCATGACCCGAAACGGATCAGCATGACCCAAGATGGATCAGCATGACCCAAAAGGGTTGAGCATGGCCCGTCATACTGACCACGAGTCCGAATCAGAATACGTATTTCTGAATCAGATTACAGGTCATTTTTGACCAGCAAATGGGTCATACTGACCATGTATCGGATCTGGTCCTCATTGACCGGATCATCCGCATGAATTCTGACCGGAACTTTGTAGAGAGAACGTCCATTTTCATGATTCACCGATTCCCAATTACACGATTTTTAGTCAGTTTAGTAATAACAAACATAAAATGCTAACTCTTTTAAATTCCTATGCATACGTAACCCTAGCTGGCTACGCGTTTAACTAGGTCCAGGGTGCGTTTAATTTCACGCATATCTTTGCCAGACTGTGAGCTGTTACCAGCAAGGGGAATCGCAGTGGCTCTACCTCCCATTGGATGTACATGTAGGTCGTAATTAGTCTCCAAGTCAGACGTTAATAAGGTCATTCGGAGACTAACACTCAGGAGTGACCTTGACCTTTCAAACGCGGCACGCGGTATACAACTACTGACATGATAGCATTACAGTGGTCTATAGATGTAAAATCAAACCGTCCCCATTGTTTGTATTTACTTGAGAATCACATAACAAATGAGTTCTTAAACAATAAAGAAAACAAAAAGAAACAACAACAACAACAACAACGACAACAACAACAACAACAACATCATCAACAACAACAACAACAACATCAACAACAACAACACAACAAATACAACCCCTTCAAGATTTTGAAAACCTGAGGATTGGAATGAATGTTCCCTTCCAAAAACAAATGATTGACCATCCTTCTGATATGGTTTCGGAAACTAGAAGGTTGGAATGGATATCTTCCTATAATATCTTTTTATGTTCATTTCGTCTGAAAACCACCCCTTTGTGATAGACACCTGAAACTCAAAGATTGCATTGAACGCACACCGAAAAAGGCGAAGAAACCCCGTCATTTGAAGAACGATGATTTATGTCGAGATGTCAGCCCTTTCCATGACAGATTTCAGTTCCCGGCAAAAACAGCCTGTCAAATGGAGCATTACAAAAACACATCTCGACTGTCAAATAAATGAGCTGTCAAACACCTTGTCGAGTGACTGTATTCCCTAACGAATTGGGAAGACTTGTCGGTCCAATTAGAAGAGTGAAGTCGAGTAGTCCTTGCTGCGGGGAGAAGTTTGGTCTCCCGAACGTTTTAGAATTTCATTTCTTTTCAGTTTCTTTCCCTAGTTTGTTTTTCTTCATTTTCAATTTTTTTTATCCAGTACAGTGCTGGGAATATCAGAAAAACCGGCCATGTATTTATTTATAGGATAATTTTTTACTTACATCAATATAAGATTATATGCCTACAACTTGTACTAAATGGACAAACTTATAGTGCTGGTTTGTTATGCTACATTTTAAAAGTAAAGAATAGATATTCAATTTGTAATTTGAATAAAATGCTGCCATGGTGATCTAAACTCCCTTTGGATCAAGGTAAGGTGCATCACTTGTAATTATGATAAACTACTGCTACTAGTTTCTTGCTTACCCTCACCGAATCAAGTAAAAGTAAATTCATCATTGGCAATGTACCATCCCTTTATGATATATTTCTTGGAAACTAGAGGATTGGAATCAGTATACCCTTCCGATAACCAAAGACGGTTTCGTATTGTGTTAAAGGTCTGGTTTTTACGATTTCAGGACAGAGAAACTTTTCCCCGAAGCAAGGATCGTAGAAAGAAGGGGGTCCGAAAAGACACCCAGACATCCCTCTGGCTGTCACTGTCACCCAGAGTGCCCCACTTAGGGTCCACATGTCTATCTACAAACAAATTTCTCGGCTAACCGTCAAAGTAAATATTGGTTGTGCCCAAGCGCTGTTTCTGTATTTGCCCTGCAATTTGTAAGCTTGCGGCGAGTTCACTTACATACCGTAATAATTGCGGGTAATTTGTTTGCAGTTGATGTTGGGAAAACAGGCTCAGGAGTCGTTCAAAGTAGGGCAGCCAGCGTTACTTTTCGAGACCCCCTCCCTCCTCTGTAATTAAAGCCTATCCATTTCAATTCTCATGCTTGATTTTCCCTATTCTTCTCTGTATATAACAAAATCAACATTGCCAAAGATGTATAATTGTCAATAACCTGAATTAATTAGTGCACATCGAATTCATTTCCCGCTGTATCCTGTGTTAATTAATTCATCTACGTTCTGTTACATCAACATTATTATTCAATACCTAATAAATAATTGTTTAGCTCCCGGTGGTTGAAATGTCTTTGCTACTTTTGAATTATCGATAACCAAAGGCATATTCTGCGATCAATTCTGTGATCGATAGTGTACTGCACTTGACCCTGCATTGTTGCAGCCAGATAGTCGAAGCTGCCAGGGTCTTCTGCAGCATGTGTATGATGTGCGCATGCACGACGTCATAATGGGTACGATGCGGTTTTGCAACCTCGTACACAGAGGGTCAATAACATCCCCGCAACGATTGATTATCAACTTAGGCATAACATAATAGGAACTACCGCTCAGTGATTAATCTATTAATAAAATGAAACACATACATACACAGCAACGTTTTCAAACAAGACTACGGTCTACTACAGAGCTGAGCTCCTACTTACAGGATAGACTACTATCAAATTTCAATAGTATTTATGATTTACAACAGTACAGTCTGTGGCAACCAAAGATTTATACCTTACAGGAACATCTCCAGACTTTCGATTGGAAACTCAAACTGCCTGCACTTTGTCCTTGATCCTTAAGCTTGTTGGAGTCGATTTTAAGTAGCAACATATTTGGTTTAGAATGTCGAGGGAAATTTGGGCCAATTACGCTTTCCTTTTTGTTTATAAGACGTGACACTCAATGGAAATGTTCATGGGAATATATATGTACATGTATATATAACTTTTGTTCTGGCCTTAAACGTTCACTGGCCTCACGTAGTTTGATGTTTTGTTTAAAGGGATGGTACGCCATTGTATTTTTATTTTTTAAAATTAGACAAACATTCAAGAAACCTTCTAGTTTTCAAGACATGTCTTCGAAAGGAGGGTGCACTCATACATTCATGCAGTGGCGGTACACCATTGGTTATATTGGAAGAGTACATTCATTGCAATCCTCTAGTTTTAAAGAAACATATCATAAAAGGGTGGTACATTCATTCCAATCCTCTAGTTTTCAAGAAACAAATCATAAAGGGATGGTACATTCATTCCAATCCTGTAGTTTTCAAGAAACAAATCATAAAGGGATGGTACATTCATTCCAATCCTCTAGTTTTCAAGAAACAAATCATAAAGGGATGGTACATTTATTCCAATCCTGTAGTTTTCAAGAAACAAATCATAAAGGGATAGTACATTCATTCCAATCCTCTAGTTTTTAAGACACACATAAACACGGGTTTTCATCAAAAGACGAAAAAACCCAAACCTGTACAAAAGTACAATGAAATGGGCCACTCAAATATTGGTTACGTTGTGCCGTGCTTTTATGGACGCGAACATCATTACTTTAACTGCCAGCCGGCAACTTTAACAGGAACGGATTCAAACATTACCTACATGATGAATCCGGATCATTTGGCTTACTCAGTACAAAGCACCCAAAGCCCACACATTAAAAAATATTGTTTGCCTGTATACCCAAACCTTATAATCTTGGTTTTGTGGCTAAGTAGCCTCAGCGTAAAGTAATTACAATGAAAGTTTATTGTGGGTCTATGATGTTTTATGTTAACATCCTGACTCAAAATCACAATTGATGAGCACACATTGTCCGAAGCTCGCCCCTTTCAAATCACCGGCATAAGTCTGTTGTGAGAGTTGACACCTCTTCCCTTGAAGAGCGTCAACCGTCTGAAAAGCTCTATTCACGGCAGAGGAGACGTCTGTCGACAAGAGGTCTTTGGACTTTTGTTGTCGCCCTGCGATTGCGGGGCTTCCCGGCTCCTCCTTCTTTAGGGAAACTGTAGACCCAAGTGCTTCTTGTCTTTTAAGCAAACTGACTCTCAAAGAAATGACAACCAAACCACGGGAGGGCAAAACAACACCGATTTAAGATGTTTATGCGACTTCGTACCACTGTGATTTTGTGTTGGATTGACAAAACAATTTGACAAAGATTTGATAATAGTTCAAGATGATAAAGTGACCCGCAAGGTCAGAATGGAAGCAGCTCTATGTGACCTTAAACAGTTAAACTTGGCGGGAAGTGTTAATACAGTTTTTAAAGGGAATCATGCAACAACCGAGGAAGGAGACCGAACCACGTTATAGTCCTCCGGGGAACGACATTTTCTTTCGAAGCTTTAAGATTTTTCGTTTATGTTTAGGCACATCTCTGACTGGAACTATTGTATAGTAAACATTCTTGTAAATATAGTTTGGTTCAGATCATTCTATTTAGAAATGCGAGGGCAAAGATATTGAAGGAAACGAAACACTATTAATTTAAGACCCGTGGTTTATGTTAAAGCACATCTCAGTCCGGAACCATTGTGTAGTAAATACACTTGTAAATATAGATTGGTTACGGCATATTTAGGATTAAAAGGAAACAAAACATTTCAGATAAATAAATGGTGTTTGAAGCTTTGCATGGTGTGGAGGATAAGAGTAACTATAAATATAAATATAAATAGTAAACTTGCGGGTACAACCATGTGTAAAAACTCTTTGAGGGAGTGTTGGCTCTGAAAAGAGCCGGTTTGGTCTCGACGTTTCGAACAGTATACTCTGCTCGTCTTCAGGAGAACGAACTCTGCTCGTCTCCTGAAGACGAGCAGAGTATACTGTTCGAAACGTCGAGACCAAACCGGCTCTTTTCAGAGCCAACACTCCCTCAAAGAGTTTTTACACATGGTTGTACCCGCAAGTTTACTATTTATATTTATATTTATAGTTACTCTTATTTCAGATAAATGTTTTATGTTGAAGCACATCTCCGTCCGGAATCGGGTTGTAGCATACCTAATATAGACTGGTTCAGGTATACTTAGGATTAAAGGAAACGAAACAGTCTGTATAGTAAAACAAATGGTTTATGTTTATAAGCATTATATCTCTGTCCGGAACCGGTCTATAGTATACATTTTTTTTATAAATACAGTTTGGTTCTGGTTTAATGTACAATTGTACGACAGAGGAAACTGGAACCAAAGGAAACGAAACATAATCCAATTGTAGAGGTACATTTTAGCATACTCAGATAGTCTGCTTCATGTGTGAAGTTATGGGACGTTTCCGTCTGAAATAATTTTCGAAGATAAAACCTACAAAACACCGTTGCTTATCTTGATTGCACCAATCTAATGAAGTGCGTACCTGAAGGTGTGCAAAATCCCTGACTAGAGACAAACCAGCTGAAGATAATATTTGCACTTCCAATTCCAACCGCCCTCTCATCTTTGAAAATGTTGTTACCCCATATTCTAGATTTTGTGCATGCAAATGCCACTTCATAAGCAGACGATTACAGTCAACAGAAGACCAGACTTTTTTTGTCTTCTTTTAACAAAACTCTACACCTTTGTGTTTCACTAGCAAAGAGAAACGGTAACGGTCCATTTCAACACAAAATGATCATTGCGAAAACATCAATTGGTACAGTTGCAACACGGTAAGGATAGTCAATTCCTTTGTAGAAATTTACATTGACTACCCCCCCCCCCCCCCCAACTCGGGAACAGTGTTTATTGTGGCTGACATAACTTGACATTTCATGTGTTGTGGTAACAGTGGCTCCATGTTCAACACATACGTGAGGTGATCTTGTTTTGCTGGCCTAGTCAAGAGCCCGACTCACAAACCTTTTCAGAATTGTGTATACCTGGGTTTTTTCCAGCATAGACGCTTAAACTTGTGTGACCCCCCAAGTGCTTAAAGATGGATTTGAATGAAATCTTCTAGGCAGAAATGACTGTTGAACTTTGCTTTTGCTTTTACAAACAGCTAGTATTACTGTGACGTTTTTATTTCCATGCTTGTGTTGCAAGTGTAAAGAAAATGGTATGACCTTTGAATATACGTCACGAATGCACCAGCGTAAAATTTTATTAATAGGCTATATTTCTGGTAATGGAACTTGGGATGGCTTATAAGCGAACCGATGAAACCTGTAAACAAGGATGCTAGCTATGTGAACCAGAAACACCAGGGTTAACAAGGATGCTAGCTATGTGAACCAGAAACACCAGGGTTAACACCTACTCTTCCTCGGTAAGTGTTTTGCATGGGTTATTTTACTTGCACTGCCAATCTTAGTAAACGGGACCTACGGCTTAATGTCCCGTTCGAAGGATGGGGCAATCATAGTAAAGTATTTGCTCAAGGACACAAAAGCCACGACTGGGACTCGAACCCACACTGTGAACACCAGCGCTTGAGTCTGGCGCTCGTAACTGCTCGGCCACGACACGCTACAAAAGATGTGATGACGTAATGCCAAGTGAAGTGTGCCACCAGACTAATACAAACCTTGTGTTGGTGAATGGGCTGGGAAAACCTCAACAAGTGACGTGGATTACTTCCGATGTGTATGCGACTGGTTGGTGTACCACTCTCAGAGATTTACTGGGATCCTTCCCCATCTCTTTAAAACAAAACAGTCAAACTGTTTGTTGCACTCTGATTATACTGTGCCACGCCTGCTCCCACAACAAAGAATAACACGCTTTTCCTAGTTATATTATTCATATACACACAAGTGAAAGCTGACTGGCTCTCCAGAATGTACCCGAAGACGAGAAGACCACACAGTTGTGTATGTGGGGCAGGACTGCAGGTATAGGGAATTCAAAGGACCCCCCCCCAAACACATACATACACACACAAGTGTGTAAACACCTCCAATCGGGGACCTCCTATTGTCCCTCTTTTGTTTGGACTCTAACTTTTTGGCAACAGCTCCCATTGGTTTTGTACACAATTTCTAACTGGGGACCTTTACCCAACCGGGGACCCTATTGTCCTCTTTTGTTATAGGTCCCCGGTTTGAATGTGAAAACAAACTCACACACACACACCCAGGTACAGCACTCCTATACGTTAGAGGACACCTATTGTACTTTCTGTTGTTCCTGTATTGAAGCAATCCCCATTGGTTTTGTACACAAATGACTAGTGAGGACACCTGAAAACAAAGAACCGACTAGTGAGGACCTATTGTCCCTATTGTAAAATGTCCTTGGAGGGTTGGCAATACAAACACACCCTTACATATGGCAGTTACGGGGTACTTCCATTGTTGTTCTATTATTCCCTTTTCTAAAGAAATCCTCTGTGGGGTACCACTATTGTTAAAAAATAACCCATAAGTTGGCGTATGTAAGGGCACCCACACACACACACACACACATGCTTGTAAATGGTGCAAACCGGGGACACCCTTTTGTTTTTGTTTTTAGCGACGTCCCCATTGGTTTTGTACATGAGACCAAAGCGAGGACTGTACCCTGTATGTCATTTCGCCAGATCCCTTTTGTTAAAGTCCTCGGTTTGAATGTGCAGATGTGTTCACACATGCACCCGGCGGACTGCATGACGTCACCAATGAAGGTGTCAAGTGACCTACTGAACTTGATATATAATCGACGTGAACTTTTATGTCATACGAAAGAAGAAGAAGAAGAAGTGTACTTCAGTGCAGTTCTCAGTACAACAGGATCAAACAAATCATGCCGTTTGATTTTGAAGGGTTTGGGATAGCTAGGGTTTCAATAAAGATTCCCGACTCTGTGTCGTTTCCGAATTAGGTTTCAATGATCCCTTGGACGCTAATTAAAATAACTGTTTTCGAATTTAAAACATAACATCTTGAAATATTTTTAGCAAAACAACTCATAGATATATCGTATGCTACATCACCTCAGCCAAGTTTAGTGTAAATCTGTGAACTTGAGTGTTTTGTGTCTACCAGTAGTACAGACTACCTTTAAAGTGACAGTGCCCGGTACATCAATGGGGCTTATATTTACTGTTGGACTGCTCCTTTAAGAATGTCGCCATAGTTACGCTAAGTGGCTAGAGGATATTTAGAGAGTGCGAGTAGGTGACAAGAGTGGTTCTTCTATTGACATTCAAACAATAAGAGACATAAAGAAGGGGGTCCGGGTAAGCGATACCTGACAGAAAAATATTGACAGGGGGTCGAGAGTGAAGCCGGAGCAACAAGTTGAATACAGGATTAAGATGCAACCCATGTGACAGCCATGGTCGAGCCATGGGTAGACCTTCACTATGTTGAGGTTCCTCAAAATGACAGCCATGGTCGAGCCATAGGTAGACCTTCACTGTGATGAGGTTCCTTAATATGACAGCCATGGTCGAGCCATGGGTAGACCTTCACTGTGATGAGGTTCCTCAAAATGACAGCCATGGTCCAGCCATAGGTAGACCTTCACTGTGATGAGGTTCCTCAAAATGACAGCCATGGTCGAGCCATGGGTAGACCTTCACTATGTTGAGGTTCCTCAATATGACAGCCATGGTCGAGCCATGAGTAGCTTCACTGTGATGAGGTTCCTCAATATGACAGCCATGGTCGAGCCATGGGTAGACCTTCACTATGTTGAGGTTCCTCAAAATGACAGCCATGGTCGAGCCATGGGTAGACCTTCACTATGTTGAGGTTCCTTAATATGACAGCCATGGTCGAGCCATAGGTAGACCTTTACTGTGATGAGGTTCCTCAATTTGAAAGCCATTTTTTAATGGAACAGTTTTTATCTTTAAAACTTTGTTATTCATTTTTTTTGTTGCTTACTATTTTGTCTACACCGAGTCCTGTCGAAACTTTGAAAAGAAATATCGGGGTAGCTGTAACAGTTGCAAACATGCTTACCAACCAAAGCGACCAGTGGTATATGTAAAACGCATAAAAGTGGCAACGGCCCGACGTTTTGACCCTTAGCGGAGTCTTTCTTAAAGGTTAAATGAAAACACACCACACACACACACACACAAATGTTTGTGAATCCCGTAAATCGATGACTTTTCTTTGTTCTCCTCTTGTTTGTCCCCTCATTGGTTGTGTACACGGAAGGGAAGCGAGGACGTCTTCTATCTGTCAAACACCAGGTTCCCTTTTGTTAAAGTCCTCGGTTTTAACGGGTAGACACGCTCACATGCACAATTCAATCAGTGGCAAAATAAAGCTATGTGGAAACACAGATCATCTTGTTTGGTGAACACTGTTAAATTAATGGCGATACCCCAGGACTTCCCGTAGAACGTACGGTACTGTACTTTGTCTGACCCCCAGAATGCCGAAAAAGTCATAATTTCTAAACACGAAGGGCAACAAATTTGTAAATTTGGTAAAAATATTACCCTTTTCTCTGTCATATGTTTTCAATATCACAAAATGATGACGAACCGGGCGTGTGACCGCGCGTAGTGATGGTTAAGGTGGCTGTGAGGTCTGGGTACTTAACCCTAACTGAGTGGAAGATTAGTGGGACAGGGAAGCCGTTTTTTGTTTGGACCATTGGAGCCAACTTTCTTTAGAAGGATATGTTTAAAGAGATAAGAGAGGTGGTAGGTTTGAAGAAACAATGTTGTAAATTTGTTTTACAAAAACAGCAACAAAACAAACAAACAAACAAACAAACAAACAAACAACAACAACAACAACAGCAGCAGCAGCAGCGTTGAGGCTCCTCATTATGGCACGACAACGGCGACAACATTGGAGACAACATTGGCGAAAAACAAACAAACAAACAACAACACCGACAACAACAACAACAACAACAACACTTTCGCTTTGTATTTCTCCTTGTGCTCGTTTACAGTTGTTTTTCTATATTGGGGTGTTTTGGTCTGTTTTTATGTGTATATAGGGGGGATGGCCTTAGCTTTCGATCCAAACCGGACCTTCGTCAGAGGCATAAACAAGACTATGTATACATATACATAAAAACAGACAAAGCAACCGTATGTACTTTTTTTATGAATCCTCACTCGGTCTTACGTTTGATTCCCGTCTTAAAGTGTTTCCTTTTCATATTTCCTTCTTTCTTTATCTCAATTTTGTTCAATCTTGCTCATAGGGTCCGACTTGAGCTACGTCTAACTTTATACCGGTAGCAAATACCAGTAAGCTTTGAGCATAAAAGCCATAAATTATTTATTTTGGTAATCAAAACGAGTCATGTCACAATACCCAAATTCAAGTATACTCCAGTTATATGTTGTTTCGTGCACACTAGTCAATAAATAGAATGGCCTACATTCCCGTTCTCCTTCCCAGAACAAAACAATATCAAAAACCTCAAACTATCAATCATTCGATGTTGAATAAACCGGGGGTAGAGCGTTGAAAGCCTAGCACACACTATAACAACGAGGGATCGAACAAAACAACTCGACATTCTTTTCAGTGGAGTCACCTTTTTTTAAAAACAACTTTACACAGAGTGTGTTTGTGTAAACTTCCCCCGTGATTCATATTCATAATAGTTATTACTTATGGAATTTGGTTTGACGTGAATCAGAAATGTAAACTGTTAAGGGTTTGGTTTGGGGAGTCTGCGGTGTCTGTAATCACTTTCAGCCCAAATTGAAATTCTAGCCACTTTGTTGCGTTGGTTAACATGAGGGGGCGGCAGGGTGGGATGGAAGAAACACAAGCACCTAGTAAAAAAATTAAGTCGTGTAGTTTACCAGTTTATTTTTTTAAACATTCAACTTGACTGACCCTTTTGCCTTGTGTAGAGCGATTTTCTTTCCATGAAATCGGGGTTGTGCTTGTCCCTTTTTTGTGTGTGGTTGTTGTTTAAAACAAACTTAAAGTTTCATGGAGTGCAGACAGTTTAAACAATAATAAAATAGTGATCAAATGATCCCGATGTATAATTAACTGCAAACAAGATCTTATGATCGTAGCAAACGCAGCCTAATCATATTTATATCCGATAAAGTATTTATTAGATTCCTTTATAAGCCCAGGACCCTGAAAGTGCTTTACAATATGATTGCTTTTTTTCATCAGGCCATAAGAATTTCTGAAGCATCTAGATTCCTTATGAGTATACACCACCGGCATCCGAATGGGTGCACCCGCTAATCTTTCACAACAATAGTCTTTACCCCCCCCCCACATGGTACCCATTTACACCTGGGTGAAGAGAAGCAATTAAAGTTAAGTGTCTTGCTCAATTACCATCCATACACGATAAGTTCGATGCGCTAGACCGCTCTGCCGCAGCACACCACGTAAAACAGTTCAAAGAGTTGGGTATCATACTTTTTAGGCTGTAGACAAGTTTTCTTGTTGTTCTTTTCTTTTAAAGAAAACTGAAGGCCGCTTACTTTCACGTGAAACATTTTTCTGTGTGATTCATCCTAACTCAGTCACAAGGTGCCTTCTTCAGAAGTAACAACAGCCACGAGGCAGTACTCAAAATATACATTTTGCATAACAAGTCTACACTTTCTCAATATGTAAATTATCAAGAAAACGTTACACTTTCCAAGTGGCGTCGCGTAATTACTCATGAATATGCAAACTATCGTTTCAATAAAATGTTGTTGTTTTTTGCATCAAACCAAATTAATTGTTGAAATACCCACATAAAGTCTGTTGGAGAGGTGCTTTAAAAAAATCCAGCCGGTTCTCTTGCGGTTGATTGATGAATAGCCCAGGCACACCTGCAAAAAAAATTCACGACGGGGCAAATTACTACAACAGAAGCATTTTGTTCGCTTATAATGACCCCCAAACCGCCTAACAACCACCACGAGTTGCCTGTGATAATTTGCTTAGCACAGCCAAGTCTCGTTGACTTCGACCAGGACAAAAGTTGGGTGGTGAAACGTGCCCAAGAGAGCTACCGGACGTGCCAAAAAAGCCAGCCGTGGTTTTCTATAATCTGTAGACCATCTCTGATCAAAAAAACCAGGAACCCCCTTTTGAACTTCACAAACAAACAAATACACACCACAGCTTTGTTGTGGCCGATGCTAGGATTGTGAGTGAAGCGGTACAATCCCAGATGTAGACAGCCTTCCTATAGGTTTTTTCCATCAATATTTGTACGATCAACCCCACCGGTGTTCGGTTTCACCTTCGATAACATCACCTTGGTTATTTGAGCCCTGATATGAAACGGGATAGGTATCTTCACATTGGATGGTACAGCAAGATTTATTGCCGATACTGAGAAATTTGCAATTTTCAAATTAAATTTTCTGGTAAGCTGAGAAAGCATAACATCAGGGAAGTTTCGCATAATCCTTTTAAGACAGAAACAATTGTGAAAACCTGGAGAACGCACTTTAGATCTCAAGAGGGGAGACATTGGGGAAAAAGAGTCAGACTGAACTCAACTTTAAAGCGAGGAGATTTATTACAGCAGCGGGTTTGTTGAGAAATGAGTGTTACGCTGTACAAACTATTTTACTATTAAACAGTGTCTTGTATATATTGTGTCGATATACATATTATATATATATATACTTTTAGCCTTGTTTGGGGGTAAACAAGGCTAAAAGTCACTCTTGGTATAGGTAAGGGGCTACAAATAGAAAATATTTCAGGAAAAAAAACTCAGGGGTTTGAAGCAGAAAGCCTGGTTTCAAGCTCAAACACCCCGATAATACACACTAAAACTCCCTGGTGAGAATTGACCCGAATTCAGGTCACGTGGGCCCTGACCCATTTGAGGGCCCTGACCCATTTGAGGGCCCTGACCCATTTGGGGGCCCTGACCCATTTGGGAGCCTTGATCATTTTGAGGGCCCTGATCCATTTGAGGGCCCTGAGCCCTTTGAGGGCCCTAACCTATTTGAGGGCCCTGACCCATTTGAGGGCCCTGACCCATTTGGGGGTCTTTATGACCCGGAATATGTGTCAAAATGGGTCAAACCCTAAATGCTTAACCAGTTTGCGGGTCAGTCTGGCCCAGAAATGGCTCAGACCCCCTGGGAACCGGAGTACGAGTCACTTCAGGCCAGGGAATTTGTTTGAGCTTATAAGATATGTTACTGGCTACTACTTTAAAAGTACCAATACTTTCACCATTAGTAGTACTTTACTTAAGGATAAAGATAGCAGTCAAACAAAGAACTGATTAAAAACACAGTAAACCTATTCACCTGTAGTAGTTTACTAAAAGATGCCTCGAAAAAGTTTCTGATTTATGTAGCATTTGTATATCAAAGCAATTAACAGACTACTTTTACGGAATACTTTCATCATAGTACTTTACCGAAGGATGGATAAAGTACTAAAGGATGAATGGAGACTCACAGAAAGTTAACTCATACGTTGAGTATACATTGGTTAATTATGTTGTATTTAATAATTAGTACTCTTTATACCAAGGGGACGGTTGAATTAAAAACTACTTTTAATTGTTTTTTCCCAGATCTTAAAGTAGCGCTTAAGCGGGGGGGGGGGGGGGGAGAGAAACGTTAGCACAACAGCTGAAAGATGCCTACTGTACATTGTGTACAGAGTAGGCTCAATTCAAGACGTTACCAGTTGCTTATGTGGTTAGGGCTACATTGCACAATTTGATTCAAAACGCTAGGATTCTTATGTAACTAAGGCTGTATGGGGCTCTGGCGGTGCTATCTCATTTGTTGGGATCGTGGGGTAATTATCTCGAGTTTACGACATTTTGATGTCGACCTCCCATAAAAATAATGTACCCCACAGGAAGACAATATTTTATGCCAAGACAGAAAGAGATTTAATCTCTAGATGTCAACATTCTGCTATCAGGATTCTATCACTCTTAGATAGTTTATCTTAGGATGTCGATACTTTGTCGACACCTTGTACGTGAGATAATGATCTCAGGGTATCAATGAGTCGACAGATGGCACTTCCGTACCTCCCCACATGGATATCTCAAAAACCCGAAGCCAGTTTTGTACAGCTGCTGTTAACATCAGTTTAAGTTTGACCAAAAAAGTATCAACTTCATAAAAACAGTTTCTGAAGATAATACATAAATGAGGTTGCGGTTAGGAAAGATCTATCTGAGGTCTGCGATCGATCTCAATTCAATGGAAAGGTCCTTCACCAGGGGCTAATTCACTTTGATCGACCGGCAATAGAGGTCATTGTCCCCATCGTATCCAGGCCCTTGGCTATGCAAAGTTATTTTAGATCTGAATGAACCAAACCAAGTTTTGTTTAAATATTACTTGTTTATGTTTTGCACGCTTATTTTATTAACCCACCACTTTCGGAGCAGGGTTGATGGCCCATTAGGACCGACCCCACTCCTTGTATTTCACGTGCTTTGAGAACGATATGAGTACCTGATTCGAGACAAGCCACCGTCACTTATATGTAAGGTTGTCAAAATACGGAAACCCATTGACGCTACGTTGCCTTTCTCTGTCTTTCACGTGGTACTGCAAACCTTGCAAATTTTCAAATCCCACCTTTTACTAGATTGTATCTCCACCGCGCAGTTGCAAATCCTACTCATGTACTTGGTGTTACTGCAAACCTTACTAGATTGTATCTCCACCGCGCAGTTTCAAATCCTACTCATGTACATGGTGTTACTGCAAACCTTACTAGATTGTTTCTCCACAATGCAAAGTTTCAAATCTACTCATGTACACGGTGTTACTGCAAACCTTAGTAAATTGTATATCCACCTTGCAAAGTTTCAAATCCTACCCATGTACATGGCGTTACTGCAAACCTTGCTAGATTGCATTTTTCACCATGCATCTTTTCAGATCCAACAAACCAAAATAAGTATAATGATCTACCGTCGTGGTTTAAGGGTTGTTTTTAATATGTGTCTGACTTGAACCCACATGCACACAATCCCATACAGCATGCATCTTGGTGTTACGACCCCAAGTGTCACCAAGCCAGCCAAAGGTTGTGAAGTCTGAACTGTTTCTTTTTAACGGCAGTTCGCCTTTTGCACGATTTTGGGTATGACGACCGGCCAAATACGCGAAATTAAGCCATTTTACAGGCTTGGCACTCCGTAGTCAACCAGGCTTAAAACGGTGTTGGAGATAAAGCCAGCCTGCCTTGGGGCGTGTTGCTCACGTCAATTGTTCACTCGTTGAGGTCGACTTGGAAGGCAAAAGGATAAACCCTCCAAAATAAGCCCCCCCCTTCTTTACCACACCACCCTTGGGCCTGTGCGAATAATTGCCGTTTATGAATTCGCCCATAAAAGACACAACTTTGTCGGACACCGCAATTTGCCGTGTGCGGTATGCGGCCTATTAGTAAATCATTACAGCACATGAAAGACAGATTCTTAAGGGGAATCGAAGCCGATGAGAGAAATTATTAGTGCTCTTGAAACAACCCCTCTCGTGGGCTTTTTACAACAATAACAGCCCCATGACATGTCCCGGAGTGAACCCTCTAGGTTTATACAAATTGGACGATTTCATTTTTAACCAAGACGTTTCTGAGATTGTACCTTTACCAATAATTCAGAACAACCATTCCACTAGTCCCTGCGCCACTGCACTCTAAGTTTAGTCATGTGTTATCCCCAAAATATGGAGGTCGCAATATATGTTATGATCGTCAACCAATACGGTTCTATGATTGTGCATCAAATCTTTTTCGTTCTTTCTTTCGACCACTACCAAGCACTCAGAGCTACACCAACCTAAAAGTCACTGCTCCACTACTCAATTTATGTTTATAATCTGAGTCTAACCTAGCTTCCAGTACAGCACCATATCCAAGTCTACTCCTAGTACTGGTACATAGAGACCATGTGACCTGTGACATCACGTTTGCAAAAGAGCCACAGAGCCTGGACTTCCAGCGGGCTCAATTTGTACACAGCTCAATGGAATAAAACATTAAATATGATATTTTATGGAGATGCACTGTCTTTTTCATTCCAACTCTTATTAAGAAGAAAAGGGCACATTCAAAAGTGGTGCAGCTTGTACGTGTATAACACTTGAATATATGGACATTATCATGACCCAAATGTAAAGTTTTCCCATACGATAAGTTTGGTATTTTGCCTGCCAGAAAGACCCTGGAATGTACAAGGTCACCAATTAAAAAAGGGGTTATATGGTCTATTTAGTAAACTGTGTTCCCAAAGACAAGAGCAAAGTCACTCCCTACCAATTTGTTTGGCCTTAGATAAGACTGGAATGCTTGTTGACCCGGTGATATAAGCGACTGTTAGACCCACATCCCTCAATCCTTTCGAGTCCGAAGAGGGAGTGTCGAAGGAATCGGGGTGGTTGGGTGTTTTAGTTTCTCAGGAAAACGACATTAAAACTACACAGAAATAAAACAATTGATTAAAACAATTGATTAAAGAAATCCAAAATTACATCGTTTGCAAACATTTAACAATGTAATTCCAAGTTACAACAAAATAATTACTTGACTAAAAGTACATATTAATCTCAATTATCCAGTGAATGCATTCTCCGGGGTGATATGTCGTACTATGGAAACTTTGTATCTTTTTGAAGCGATGGTCGGCCGACCATCGTTTGAAAGTGTGAGGTCTTTATACAACAAGGTCTGTATGATAGCTTAAAATCATTTGCTTTCGTTTTTTCTAGGCGTCACGGACGCACAAATGTAACATGTCACAAATTAATTCCTACCCAACAAATCTTTATTTTCTGCTAATGATGTTATTGTTGCCCTTTAGACAACACGGTACCCGGTACATTTTCTACAGACAGAACAATGGTTCACCTGGAAGAATTATACCAAAAGTAAACAAAATTATTATCCATTTATGTACCAATGTCAGTTCGATATCAAAAAGCTTTTGCTTTTATTTTCACAGCTTCTTGAAATT
This sequence comes from Pisaster brevispinus, assembly GCA_023634235.1. Lineage (NCBI taxonomy): Eukaryota > Metazoa > Echinodermata > Asteroidea > Forcipulatida > Asteriidae > Pisaster > Pisaster brevispinus. The sequence continues at coordinate 252,105 of JAMKCF010000018.1, forward strand.
ATATTGTCCAAGTTTTTACAAATACTTTGACATTTTACTTATATACTTTTACAAGCAATGATACGCTTACTCTGACATTTCACAATGGTGTGAAGTTACCCGGTGCGTTAATTACACGCACAAGGATTCACGAATGCGGCTGCGATATTGTTAGACGATACTCCTATGTTAATTTGCGGACCGCCATCTCAGAAAAAAAGGATATCCGGGACACGTTTCCGAGTATAAGCCATTGGTGGCATTTTACCTTTTTGAAGAAGATGTGTTTGTAGGTATGTTTGACAAGGACAATTATGTCTGTCGACCGATGTGGACCATTATATTCGACAAACCATGTCCGACTGATTGTGTCTGATAAATATAAGGGTGAGTTAGTTGAGCTAGGCTATGATGATGCATCATTGGTTCGGGGAGTGGTCTGACTTTTCGACCCCAGCAGAGTCTTTTCCGAAGCCTTCGAGAAAGACTCTGCTTTGGTCATTTTACCGTGGTACTTTTGGTTGGTCCGCAGTTTACGACATATAATTCTGTTTTCTGGTTTTGGAAGTGTCAATCAATTCTATCCTCTAGTTTTCAATAAATACACATTACAACCAACATGAGAAAATTTCATCAAACTAGGGAGTCAACTAATTGAGGGAACATCGAAAATTTGTTATTTTTTACAACTATTTTCTATGAATTGGTTTGCGGTAAAATATCTAAAGACATCTTGCTCTTACGTCACACGCAGTTACTTTGTTCCATGGTCTCCAATTTTGGGAATCAAAGTGTATGTTGACAGTGGCGTGTCGTGGCCAAGTTGCAGTGAACTGAAACTCTTGTGTTTCTAATCAGCAGAGTGTGGGTTTGAGTCCCAGTCTTGGCACTTGTGTCCTTGAGCGAGATACTTTACCATAATTGCTCTGTCCTTCGGATGGGACATTAGGCCGTATAGGTCTTGTGTACTAGGATTGGTAGTGCACGTACAAGAACCCAGAACACTTATCGTGGAAGTGTAGGGGTTCACATAGCAAGCACGCGAAATGGTTTTACTTGGTTTGTTTTTGCTTGAAGATGGAGGTTTCCCCTTACTGAATTTGTGTATTGGCATGAATATGCGGCTTCTAACTTTAAATTACGGTAATAGTTTAAGATTAACTATCCTAAACTGATTTCCCCTAAACTAAACTATGGCCCTTTTCCAAACCACGGCATCGGCTTTGGGGTCCGGCTTCGTCAGCCTGTTTGAATCCCAGTACCGAAAGCACACATTTTCAAAACAGTCTACGGAGCCTAAGCCGGAGCTCAGAGCTGAAGCCATGGTTTCGAAAAAGCCTAAACATAATATAGACACCTGTTTACTGTTTTAATTCGCATCGAGTTTTAGTTCTCATCAAAGGTAACCTATGATTTCGCAATCGTCTCACCTTGGGGTTTTCTAATCCCTAGGCTTAAACTTGTGATCCTTATAAATGTTTCATGGCTTTTCTGTCACAAAAAAAGGTTATTATATTAATTTAACGGTAACTTGTTAAGCCCCACTTGTTAAAACCCAGGTCCGGTTTCATGCGATTTCGTCAGTCCATTTCACACACATTCACACACAGCTGTAATTCTTGTCGTACAATCTCTAATTTGTTTGCCCCAAAAGAACACTTTCAAAGCTTCTCCCTGACGTTGGAAGCAACAATGTGATTGCCACAATAGAGAAAAACTCGACCTCGGTTATTATTATTTTTTAGTCGTAATAGTGTAGCCAGAGAACACCCTTAAAAAAATTACCCTTTTTTGATAAAATACAACCGCGATTTCATTCCACGTAAATCCTCAATCATTCTCAACTTGTTTTGTAATGGTCCCATTTAAGGATCAATGAGGGTGCGATTAAATGTGTCAAAAACGGAGCAACGACCGGGAGAAGTTAAATCGATTTCAATTTTTGCTATTGTGCGATCTGATTGAAAAACCCAACGAAGGGTGAAGAGTGTCAAAAGCAGACATAGCGCGCTCGTATGCAGTACGGGTTGGAGCTACCCTAGGATGGATCGTTAAGGACGTTGAGAAGTGTATTAGCATTTTGTGCAGGTGTTGTGAATTGGAACCAAATACCTTGGAAAGTTCAGATATCTGTAAGGGCTTGAGAAAACGAATGGAACCAATCGACTTGGCATTTTGAGAAAAGGAACGGAGAATGGAGAATTGCTTTGGTTTTCTTTATTAGCTTATTTTGACGGTACCTGCTGCTACATGACTTATGCGCGTTTATTTCGATTGCTCTCATCGAAATATATCCGAGGGACTTTTTTTACGGGCTACATTATTAGGTACAAAATTTGTGATTTTGGAGTTCTTCATGCGGTCCTTCTCTGAAATTGACAAAATATTACCCTGGCATTTTCTTTTCTTCTGGAGAATTGGTACTCCAATGATATTTATATTACAATGAGCTTTCAGATTGACAAGAGTTGTGTTTAATACTAAAATCCAACACTTTGCCTTTAAATCTTGATTTCCATGCTTCATCGAACCTTTTGTACAATCCGTTCAGTAACTCAAAACAATCCTAAAACATAACACCAACCTAAGAAAATTCACAGAAAAAAAATCCCGAACACTCTACCAAACAAAGCGCACGAAACGAGATGTCGAACTTCAAAACACACGCACCAGATTGTAAAATGTTTACGTGCCCTGTACGTCTGAAATGTTATTAATTTGCCTGGATTCATGAGGCTCGATTGCCAGGTAGTAATTGAAACTTCAACCAAAAGTGTTTTTCAGTTCCCACGTCTTTTTCAAAGCGGTTGAAATGACAGCTGACGGTGTCTTGCACCTTTACACCCCCACGTGCCTTTCATCTCTAAAAGCACTCATTCTGCAGCTGAAATGCATTATAACGATCTTAATTTGCAAGTGGTTGGGGAGAGAAAATGAATCCACTATTCAGTGTCCAGCCAGACTTGGTTTTCTGAGAACGAGTTGTGCACGGACAGACAGTGGTATATTAAAGGTAGAACCCTTTGTACGGTTGTAACCCGAGCGAACGGAAACCGAAGAAGACGGGCGTGCACATTAGCAACGCGCCCGCATTACGCCGCGCCGCTCCCCCATCCACTTTTCCCCAGGGACCTGCCGACCTGCCGTTGACTTCTCCCCAAGACTTCCTCCAGAAAAAGAATTCTCCTCCCCTAACAAATTATCAAGCCATTGCACAAAACACAACCGTGAAATTGATTCAGGTATAGCCCTTTAGAAAATCAGAGCATTCTGCTTTTAATGGAATCTCTCAGGAAAGGAAAATAAAAAAGGCACGTTTTTATAAAGCATAGTTCGCCACCTTGTATAACTTAATTTCAGCATTTCCTAATGCGTTGTCGCAGCGCGAAAACACAAAGCCCTGAAAAACCAGCTTTTAGGGCTGCCGTTTTCCTACTCACCCTGAAGTGCAGAGGATTTGATTTAGGAAAAAAGGAATGACTCTTTTCATCCGCTAGTAATAGTCTATCTTCATTGTGTTGATTAAATGGGGCAACCTTTTTAGTCTTAATTTAATAAAGAAATGTGTTTTTCGTGTTTCTTCTTAATGAATGATTTATGCACTCGCGAAAAACGCTTTATCGGATTACAGTATGTTCTTTTCATAAAATCAAAAACCGTAGCTGGAATAATTTTTCTGAAAATTATGCTTCGGTAAAGTAGCTCTCAAAAAATGTGCGGGATTTTCTGATGTCTTGTCCGTATATTTTGCACAGATTACCTTTAATCTACATCGAATGCTAATGTCAAAAATACTCGGTTTGTTTATGTGTTGCACGCGTGAATACGATTGTTGTACTCGTTACACAGTGGATTGTCTGATTCTCAACCTCTTAAATCGTGTTTTAATTGGCACAATTTGTTTGTGCTATCGAAGACTCAATTTTTAACGATCGATCAGCAAATTGACCACTTTGATTGGATTTTATGTTATTCCCAAATATCCCGTGAAATCGTTTACCCAGGTGTAACTTCAAATTATGTGCAATTTTGTATCATTTTGAAGCGATCGTCGGCCGACCATCGTTTGAACGTGTGAGTTTGAATACAAGGTCTGTCTGACAGCTTGAAATCGACACAATTTGCTCCTGTTTTTCTCGGCGGTCACGGACTGACAAATGAAAACAGGTCGGTGGAACGATATCGAAACATTAAATCCTGCCCCACAATCAAAATTTTCTCGAAAAATATAAAAATAACCAATGGTGTAATTCCCTTTAGAAATGACGTGCTCAAAATCCGGGGCAAAACTTGGACTGTTTTACGAAGATTCCTTTACACGAGAAATTGGCCATTTTACAGGTCGGTTGTATTGAGTGTTAATTGAAAACAGAGGAAGCACATCGGCAATCTCGACCAAACAAAAAACAAAGTTATAAAGTATTAAACTTTAGCAGACTTCGCCATAAAATCTCCCTGGTCAGAATAACTCCGGGTCCCAGAGGGCCTGATCCATTTCCTGGTCAGGCTGACCTGGAAACTGTTTTTTTATATATTTTTTTATGGGAATTCAACTCGGATTGTGCGTCAGTTTGACCCAATTCCTGGTCATTATGACACATATTCCGGGTCATACTGAACTACAAATGGATCAGGCCTACCGAGACCCGGAATCTGGGACCCGGATTCCGGGTCAACTTTGACCTGGGAGTTTTTAGAGTGTTGAGAGCAACAAGTCCCTTTAACATCAATCAATTATAGCCATAGTTTTTCAGGTGTTGTACAGGTGTTCGCGTATAAGTCTTTGTATCTTTCCGCAAGTCATCAGATAGCCAGGGGCACGTGGCTGCATCTAACTTACCCTAGAAACAATACCGTAGATTGTTTATTTATACTAGGTACTAGACATTGTTTTGTCAACCTCTAACTGTCTTCACATTGCTGCCGTTGCGTGTGGAAGAAACCTAATTTCCTGACAGTCGGTTCTCAGACAGACCACTCGGCCATTTTGTTTTTCTAACGTTGAGAATCTATACGTGTGTACCACATTTAATAGCTCCCCACATCAACCATTGCTTAATATTCAAAAGAACTCAAAGAAATATTCTGAAGGCTTTCGGTCTCTTTACATTAAATCAAGTACACTTGCAGACAACGAAACTTCTCCTTTTCAATTTTTGGAAGGTTGGCCGTTGAGTTTTGAGCAATGCCCATGCGTCAATAATCTTCCTGAACAAGTTAATTGGCATGACCAGACTCCAACTTGGAGAATGGCTCCTATACGCTTGTGAGCAATATAACATGGCTTCACTTCGAACTCTAGTAAGCCAGAAATACACCGGGTTGAACAACCACATGGCACACCATTGGACCATTTTCCAAAACTCCGTAAAAGCCATGACCTTTAACTCAACTCATTTACAGAGACAACTGTTGATTCACAAATTTTTCAAGAGCCAAAGATGGTTCCATAGTTTCTCTAATTAGTGAAATGCCTTTTCCCAAACCTCGATTTGGGCTACGGCTTAGGCACCGTCGTAAATTTTACAGCAGTGTACATTTTGCCTCGGTGTTTCCAACATCGAACGAAGCCCGGAGCTGGAGCCGGGGCCGGAGCCGGAGTCGAGGCTGGACAAAGCCCCTGGATGTAGTGCACTTTATACAGAGCCAAGCTAAAGAAAAAGGCAGGCACCTATTATTTCGTGTTGTGACGGAATCTAGCATTTGATTTGTCTTTTAGTTGAGTTACATTTCTTGGTGTTATTTAACATAATCTTAAGATGTACAATGTCCTTCTAGTAAATTGTTCTTGACAGAAGTGTGTAGAGACCACAGATACCCCGCAGTTATGCTGACTAGAGACTCTTTCCCAGAAGTTACTGGAAGCAAATATTTTGTTTATGTACCATGTATAGACAGGAAGACCAGGTCCAGGTTCACTTCATTGCATTTACATGTGAATTAAATATGACATTTCTGAACAGCGGAACAGTTGGTTTCTCGGAAATAAATTATTTGGATCAATTGTCGATGTAAATCTATACTTCCTTTCTGTCAGCTCGACCGTTTTTATATTTTAAGTGTTGGTCTCCAGCCACCTTGACCATCGTTGTCGTTACGGTCGCAAGAACATTATTCCCAGGCAACTGACTGGCCATTTATTTCATTCCTTAAACCATCTCTGCTCCCTGGGGAGTATACAACCTGTGCTGCCAAGTATGTAGCGCAACAAGCTATTAAAATCAATCAGAAGAACCATCTCTACAGGTTCCCATTTAGCCCTGGGTGAAAAGATGTAATTATAGTCAAGTGTCGGGATTCGAACCCACACCAATGATTTTGCCGCGATATCTTTCGAGTCTGCTGGTCTACACTGCTCGGCGATATTTACATGTCTTTAGCAGCCGCAACAGCAACGACGACGACAACGACGGCAGCAGCAAAAACAACAACAACAACAACAACAACAACAACAACAACAACAACAACAACAACAACAACAACAACAACAACAACAACAGCAACAACAACAACAACAACAACAACAACAACAACAGCAACAACAACAACAACAACAGTAACAACAACAAAAACAACAACAACGACAACGACGACGACGAAAACAACGACGGCAGTAGCAGCAGCAGCAACAACAACGACAAAATGACAACAGCAGCAGCAACAACACCAACAATAGCAACGACAACAACAACGACAACGACGGTAGTAGCAGCAGCAGCAACAACAACAACAATAGGCCTAACAGCAGCAAAACAACATCATCAACAACAACACAGCTTAAAAAATATTGTTGGCACACAATCGTTGTCAAAACATAAAATGTTGTCAATTTTTTACCAAACGGGTTGCTTAATTTGAGAATGTTCAGAGTATGGCTTGATAAAGCAAATGATGTAATGTACTCCCTTTAACCAAACTAGTTGCCTTGCACTCCCCAGCCGTAATGTTACAAACTCGAGGGCAAATGTAAAGTCTCTTTGTGTTCTCTTTGTCAGTAAACGTCACGTGCAAACCCTGCTCAAACCACCATGACACAGAATCCGTCATCTTTCGAGACAACAAAAACCTTCAAATATTCATGAAATATGGTTGCTCTACATAACTTACTTGGAGGTATTGGCATCGTTGAATCGCCTTAATCCCCCATGACACTCTGTATAGACGAACTGGGGCCAGTCAATTTACGACTTTCTATTTTGAAGGTTCGAGTCATACTCGATCCAGGGGAAAATAAAGATAGGTATTCGAAAATCGGAACTCCATTTTAGGGACTCGCAACGGCAAGACAAATGACTACAAAATAACATCCTGCGAAGACGAGGACTAGGCAAGACAAATGACTACAAAATAACATCCTGCGAAGACGAGGACTAGGCGTGCGAACCTCACAGCGAACTGCTGTGGTTATTAATAAAATAAGTTATGCAATAGTAACTTGTGACTTCACATGCTTTAAGAGCCACTACGAGCCTAGAGTTCCTGCAAGCACGATTTGTACACAGCTCAATGGAAGAAAACATCCAATCTGATATTGAGATATCTTACACTTTCTGATTTATGTAATAAACCACAAGAGAGACTGACTGGATACATTTTAAATATTTTGGGTTTGAAATAAAACTTTCTGATTTATATCAACTTTTGATGTGGGGGGGGGGTGGTGGGAGGCACATCTCAAAACTTGTTCAGTTGTTATTTTTATAACTATAAGTTATGTGGAAGTTGTGAGACACAATGTAAAAATGTGGCATTATGACTATATGTTATCTCACCTGCCAGAAAGACCTTGGGATGTACAAGGTCACTCTTAATGTAAACGGTCGTTACATGCGCTGTAAAAACCTCTGGGTCAAAATTAATCCTGATTCCAGGTCTCAGGGGAACTGACCTATTTCTGAGTTTTAGGCTGACCCGAAAACTGGTTGAAATAATGGAATTTTAACTCGGATTTGCGTAGGTTTGACCCATTTCTTGACCATGTTGACACAGATGCCGTGTCAAGCTGACCTAGGAATGGATCAGGTCCTACGGGACCTGGAAGCCGGGTCAAGTCTGACCCGTGAGTTTTTAGAGTGTGGTTTACATTTTGAGCTACCATAGTGTGGAGGATATTGGATGGACCTTAGCCAAAGACATTACGGTTTCGGTTTCAACCTGTAATACAAGAACTCAAAAAAAGTTCGAGGGAATTGATGTCAGCATGAGGTAGACTCACCGTTTATGGGTGTTTTTTTTTCTAGTGCAATCATTTAACAGAATGATGTATTATACATACATACAACATTACATGAGCCCATCGGGGTGCTATGGGCGGCGACCGTGACCCACGCCACGTTCTACACAATGGTTCGACCTACTTCACCAACAGTCAATCTTCATTTTCACTTTTGAGAACTTCTCTTACCGTAATTTCGAAGGGAGATTTACGACGCCCACGTGAGTGGTGAGACTTCTTTGTTGGGATCGTAATTTATTGCCTCCCACGGATTGTCCCAAAGCTTTGACTTGGAAGAACATTGTCTGTATGACTCGGTGGAAGAATTTCAATAAAGTTAATGTTGGATTAAAAAAAAAACCTGATTTTCAATTCCATTCAGAAAAAAAATCAGTAAGCAGTAGATTTGGCAATATTAGCAGTACCTAACCCTTATCCTGATTCAACTAGAGTAAGCATACGGGTGTAACGGTAGTTTTGCCGACATCACCAATGTTGCACTTTACCTCGATTCAAAGAAAGTACATTAGGAAAATCAGTAGCAGCAGTTTGGGTAATTTGTAAAATGTAAGGCAGATAGGTGAATGGGATAATGCCTTTGGTGATACCAGGATGACATTGGCACACAGGATGACATTGACACACAGGATGACATTAGCACACAGGATGACATTGGCACCAGGATGACATTGGCAAACACAGTCAGAGTGTCATGAGAAAGATATTTGGCTAAAGGGACATTAAAGATGTATCCTTCGGGGGAAAAATAGGTTTAATAACAAAGCCATTGCAGCCATTTTTTAAATTTAGAAAATTGCTTGTTATTCTAGCCATACTTTTTTTTCAATGATAAATCTGCGATGGCCCTATAGCCAAATATCTTTCTCATGACATATTCCGACTGTCTGCAAAACTTCATCCTTGAATCATTAAAGGCACCATTCCCCTGATATTCTCCCTCTCTGCCCCATTAGTTGTACATTATATTGATTCATTCAAAGCAAGCAAACCAACAATCCAAGTATAACCTACGGTAAACTGCATCTACAGAAAGTGGTGCAAAGTTTCACTGTTAAAAGACTCGGTTTACTGGTCGAATGGAATCCACGAAAATCGCATGGCTAACAAATCCCGTGCTTTGGTTGAAATGACATTAACCCGCACTGACAAGCTAATCGTGTACAATTTATTGCCCTTAATCCCGACTTCTTCTGAATCTACGAAACCAGCGGTTGAGAAAGTTCATGAACACCCCTTGGGAGCAAGTGGAAAATCCCAAGGAAAGATAAGTTACCACGACTTTGATTGGCATCTTAATGAACAGGCCTCCGCAACTCTCAAAGGGAGGGGGATGACTTGGGAATCCCCACCAAGAAGTAAGGTCATGGAGTTAATACCCAAACTGATCACTGATAATCCCATTTTATGTAGGTGGGATAAACGGGATCATATTCAGGCGGTCAGTCGATGTTCTATAAATGGACTTTGTGCTAAATCAGTTTTTAGAGGAATACGTTCTTTCAAGTTTGTGGAAAATACCTGCTAACTGATTTGTGAAACTGCATGCAGGGGTGATCCAAGTTTCGTTTGGATTTGTTGATAATTTAAAATAAATTGTGAAAAGTTTAAAAAACCGAAGTCTGTTTTTTATAACCTTAATACCGTACTAATTAAACAAAGAAATGTCTCCATTACAAACATTCTCATGCTGTTTTCTCGGTAAGTTATTTGTTGTTATTATTTGTATTTAATTTTATTGAATTGTTTATACTTTCAGTGTAATTGCTTTGTCAAAATAGTCCATACATACATAAAGTTTATTTTGATAAACTTGTGTGTTGTTGTTTAATTTGTTTAGGTTGTTGAAGTTTTCTTAATACTTCTTGCATTTTTGTATACGGGGTCATTGACAACCTCTGCTTTTCGGAACATGTTTCCGTATTTTTAACTTCAACGCTTTTGCTTAATCTCCAAGTTAGTAAGAATTTGAAAAATAACTGTTATCTGATTTAAGATTTGAACTGAAAAATGAGAATCGATTATTTTGACTTTCCAAAAATAACAATTTATAGTGAACGTGCTCAAAATTCCTGACAAATATGAACCGTCGTTTTAGGTTTTGTTCCCCGAAAGTGTAACCACCTCCCTGGGGCTGACTTTCACAGGTTTGTTGTATGATGCTTTCGTTGAAAACTCCAATCGAACAAACCGGAATGAATGCAATCTTTCAAAACCAATGACGGTATCAATGCCCTTCAAAAAGAACGTGGTCAACATTATTGTCGAAGACCGTATCCATACTTTGTGTGACCCAACATATTCATGAAATAACAAACTTGTGAAAGCTTAAGCTCAATCGGTCCTCGGTGTTACACACAAAAAAGGGGAAATATATATAATGTTTTCACTGATTCAAAACCTCGGGTTTTGGATTTGCAGTAGCGAGATTAATTTACTCATTTCTCATAAATTATAGCATTTAAGGCAAACATTTTTCAAGTTTTTCACAATGGCCATCTTTATACCATGCAAACATTTCCATCTGATAGCATTTTTATTTTCAATCTTACCATTGTACTGCACGCCCTTTAAACGCACAACCATAATACATGGAGATTTACAATTCAACAACATTGTAAAGTTCACTCTTCTTTGGAATCAATTACAAACAAATACATCGTAACTGTTCAATTCGCGAAGTACGATAAACCCATTTTGCTTTTAACAATTCCAAACGGTGGCAGTTAACTTTTTTTGCACCCGAAACTCAAAGCTTACGACAGTCAAAAACTCTTTACATACACAAAAAATAACTTTGAGATCTATAGTGACTTTTCACAACGGCTATCACAATGGGTTCTTTTGGGACCCGCTACTGCTACGCGTCAATTGCTCGAGGCGATCTTCCTGCATTTCTGTTTATTTCGAGTTTACAACTTATGAAAAATAACCCGCTAAATCATTTTCAGACCACCCCCCCCCCCGATTATATTCCCAAGCAGGGAAATAAATCCAAGCTGCCATTCTGCCCAGCCCACCCAGAATTAATATAGACAATTTATGTACCCCTTACATAAAAATTATTTAGGATCATAAAACGCTACACACCCGCAGGGCCAAACTGAAAATGTAACTGTTCATTTTTGTAAAGAAAAAAAAAGAGAGAGAGAGAAAAAAGAAGAAGAAGAAACCGGGGAAAAGACAACGCGATGAGACATGTGTGTTTCCTTAAAAACGTAACTGCCGGCGTACTTGACTTGCTGAATAAATAACAATTGTTTTAAGAGTACTATTTCAAACTGTAACAAAGAATTCGATAGTGGTGGTATTTTACTGGTTCGTCTAGATTTTGTTGGGTTTTAACTAAAGTCGTGTATATTATAGTTAGTTTGAGATTTGGAGTGATTGCGCTCTTTCCAAATCTTATGATGTGCCATTCGTTCGATGTTTAATTAAAATACATGTATTTGAAACAAATTGTAGGTAGGTTGCTACACACAGTTGATCACTTTGTGATCTGTTTCTGGAGAACTAGAAGATTCGAATTGACTCTTCCGGAAACCAATGGTGAACCATTCCTTTATAATGTGTTTCTTTAAAACATAGATGATTAGAATTAATATACTCTTCCAATAACCAATGATGTACCATCTCCATGTACCATGAACCATCACGCTAAGGTTTACAATTTCTTTGTGATATTTGTCTTGTTCCTGAAGCTATAGGACCTACACTTTCCATACGCTTTTGTTGATTCAATGGAAATTTCTTTGGACTAGCCATCATTTTCTCCCATTCATTTTAATGTAACCAAGCCGAGGCTAGAAGGGAAATAGTAGGGGCCCTTGTTTAAACATTGTGAATGAGAACTGTTCTCATCATTCTGTACACAGTCATAGAACCAGACATGGTTCTTTACGTGACCTCTAGCCATACTGAGTAATAACGAGTGTTTTTACACGTGGTAGCAACTACGGCTGTCCCTCTGCTATAGTAGCCTCTTGTAAATCATCTCATGTTGACTTTATAAACATCTCATAAGACGCAATTAGGAACTTTGGCAAGAAGCTGGACTTTTGTTTTCACGAGTGGAAGAGGGAGGGGAAGCAAAGAAAAACAAACGAGAAAATAAGTTTAGCGTCTGTGAACATAATCTTATTAGTGAGTTCAGATTGTTCTAAAAATTATTGGCGCAGGTGTTACAACTCGACGTTTCGATCAGTAAGCTGCTATGGTCTTCATCTTTGTATAAAGATAACACGTGATCTCCACTTTTTTTAAACTGTCTTGAGAAACTTCAAAGCACAAGTAGCAGCAATGGCTTATCTACTAGTGTAAGCTACCAGTTGCAATAGCGTCGCCAACGCTGTACCTTCTATTGGCAGTCTAATCAAGCCACGTAGCAGCAGTTTTGCAAATACAAGTAATGCTGTACCTTATCTTGATTCAAAGAGGGCAACATTTTTGTTAACATTTTCAATTACGCCCATTTTTTTCGTGGTACATAGTCTGGCCAACATCGAAAATTAAATCAAATTTGACGACATTTTTCTCAAGGCGTGAAGCAAGAAAGAAAGAGAGAGCTGACACGAACACCCCGGTACACTTAGTATGTACTGATTTATAAATAACTCACATTAGGCCCATGCAGGGATTGTTAAATTTCTAAATTATTCAGTTGCATGCCTGACAAGTGGACGACCGTCACTTCAACAAGAAAGGAATAAGACAGATCATCGTAAAAATGAATTCCAGGTGTTATTCTGTAAATCAATATTTGGTTTCCATTTTAAAGGGGTGGTTTGAATAACGAAAAATCTAAATTTTTTACAAAACATTCTTTTAGCTATGCCTTATTATGTACGACAACAAGGAGGAAAATAAAACATTAACTAAAAAAAATAGATAGAAGAAATGAAATAAGTTATTAAACTTTATTAAAGACTGGACGCTTTTCATACACCCATTGCAACTACCACATATAGTTATAAAATATTATTACTAAATTTAAAAAGTAACGAGGACTTGAAGCACTTTTTGCAAAGACCACCCCCCCCCCAATTCGTTCAATAACATTTACAATGTAAGGCGTGACAGTTTCTTTTAAATAATGGCCTACAGTCCATCAACACAGTTTACCGTTATTCCAAAATGGTCTGCTGTCGTCACAATTCTTTCCAGCAAACTTGCTGGTTGTAAATCGACATATCTCAGTGCCCTTTCCTCGAGTGTGCCCTCTACGAGAAGTCGATTACAAAATATTTCTCAACACTGCACCTTTAAGCATAGTTTTGCATTTTGGTTATCATTCACCTACATGGTACTGGGTGACAACAAAACAAACAATGATCTGGTTTAGATTTGTACATTAGTCTGTAACTGAATAAGACACACTGGGGTTCTAATTCTCTACCCTTTCGACAATGCTGTGAACCTTTTAAAGTAACAGTCTACTGCTTTTTTGTCTTTTCTTTTTTCTTAGAAGTGGATTTATTTGGTTACAGATATTGATTAAGCAAAGATCGCCGAGTAACCCGGTCACACTCAATAAACATAGTAGAGTGGCATTTTGGGCTGGATTTCGTTCCTGTTAAGCAAGACTTTTTAGCAACTTCAAAACTGGGAACCCTTTGACGAAGCACACAAGTTTGCTTAGAACAGGAAGATCTAGCTTAGAAGAAACGAGTTACTCAACAAAATGCCATTAAATTAACTGTTATTACAGATGGGGCTCGTTTAGAGGGAGTTTATCTTGCTTTCGTAAGATTTTGTGTTATAAGCTTTAACAAATTGGGGCCACACAGTCGTGCATAAAAAATTATGAACACTGACCGAGTCATAGGTTTGTAATGATCGCAACTCTTTCTCGTGATGGCTACTGCAATCGGGTTTACAAAGCGATTCAGAGAAAAAGTAATTAAAAAACAAAATTGGTTTGAAATGCACTTGGATTTGGAAGCGATTTGAGGATTATTATTGCTGAGGCAGCATTGAACTTTAAAGGGGCACATTGCCTTCTTATCTCTCAAAATTTTGCTGCTTGGAATGACTCCTTATTTATTGTTTTTAAGGGTTGTTCATGCACTAAAAGACCTACAGTGTGTTGTACTTAGTGAGTAGTGACATAAATTTGCCTCTGGAAATACAACCAGCGGAACTTAGTCTGCCATTTTGTGGAGTCAAAAATTTAGTTCTACAAAATAGCGGACCGTGTTTTGTCTTGGAATTACACAAAACCACAAACTGCAAGGGATGTTTATTTGAATCGTTATATTGTGTTTTTAAAATCTTTCCAATACACATTCAAAGATGCTTTTTACAGCCCGAAGCGCCCAATCAGAAAGCTATGCGTCCCTTTAATGATTGAACTCTCGGTAACCCCCTTAAAATCTCAACAACAAATTCCCGCAGAGGTCGCGAGAAGTTGATTTGCGTAATGCCCAGGCAGTGATGGCGGATATTTCACTCCGAAAGGGACAATTTGTGCAGACAACTGATGCCCCTAAAGGCACAGGTTTTAGAAAGCTCTGCAATTTGTTCGTCAGTATTTAAAGGAACTGTCTCGTACCGCGTTCACCTAAAAATTCGATGCATAAAATTCTGACCCTTAACCCGAGTTAGTGGTTTACTATAGAAGTGGAGCTGGTGAAGAGCGCATGCGCCTCAAAGTTGGTTGCACGGGGTTCAATGTATGCTGAGCTCATAATAGTAATTATACAGCTAGGAGAGGTCAGAGTTCAGAATTTAATGAGGTAAACCAAATTGTTAGGGGAAGGTGCGATTTGAAAACACCTTTAAAGCATACAAGACAAAAGAGTACAACGTCAAACCCCAACCCAGTACATGTATCTCGAAAAGGACAACAGAGGGCCTATATAAAAGAGGTGCGCACACAAATCTTCAGTACAGACAAAACTTGCTAAGCAAAAAAGCCAGATGACCAGCTGCTTTTCGGCGAGACAGCTCTTTGACCCTTGTCCTAGATCAGACAGAACTGGTAACCGAAGTTAAGCTTTTTGATAAAGATGTGTCATTTTATGTAACCAATGTAACCTTCTCTGTTATACCATCTTTGAGATGTCCTGTTGTTATTACTTTTCAACAGGCAAGGCGTGATTGCGAGCAGACCCTCAACGCCCACGGCCTGCCCTGGCCGGACGAGCTTGGCTGCGAGACGCTACCGGAATTCCACTCCGGCGATAAACGGGAGAAGTGCATCAACTTTGAACCACCTAAACCAGGTACGCCCCCTCTTCTTACCGTAACGTCTGACCAGGTTGCCCCTCCCCCAGCCAAAGTTATTCCACTAGTTGTTGTCTTTCATTACAAGTTTTGTTATACTAACGAAACCGTATCACGTCAGTTTGATGACATTCATTTTAAAAGTTGACAAAAAAAAGTCTGGAACTAGTTTGCAGACAAACATAAAAAAAATGTTCTGTTCGTCCCTTGGTCTGCTTTCCCACATTTCCTTGAGGATAGCCTTCACAACTTATTTTGCAAAGATTGGATGTTCAACAACTCAAAGAAATTGCAAAAACTCTGTTCCTGTTTTCTTCATGGAAGTAGTGCCCAAGTGAGAAATTGACAAACTGTCACCTTTCTCTCTCCCCGTTCTCCCTGAGTTCAAACAGAGTTGAAATAGACTGCTCGGAGCGTGAAATAGAACAGCTAGAACATGCTGTTTACCAAGATGGGGGACAAAGAAACACAATCCTCAAGCAATCCGAGGCTTAATACAACCCCCCTGGATGAATTTTCCTCCTCATTTACCCTCCAGAGCATCCAAGGCTGTTCTAGAGCAGCATTGATGCGTTGTCAAGGCAACCGTCTCCAGCAAACAATGGTCTTCCATTGGGCAAAGTGCGTGTGCATGCTGATTGGACTGTTAAGGCTGACAGTTGCAGTCCCACTGGGAGTTGCTCGTACGGATACTAAAGAGGCCAAATCTCCCACAAATTAGATTTCCGCGCTCGGTTTTCCCTGAGCGAGATCACGCAGACAATACTTGCTCTGAAACCCCGTGGTGCTTCAAGGTTCTCTGTACTGCCCTTCAGCGATGCATAATTCTTCATTTTCGCATGACAGCCTTCGCCACTGGTAAAAGTTGAGCAGAAATTTAAATTGACTCCCATGAGCAAGTAATCCGTCGAAGATGCAATCACGTTTCAGATTGAATGGTTGAACACAAAATTTAACAATAACTCTTCCCTTAAAACCTACAAAATCTGCCTATTATTTTCTAAATCGTATGTCGCGTGGTAAACATGGTTTACAGACACGCGATATTGCTAGAGTTCTTGGAAAATTGCCATTTTGAAGCTAACAGATAAGTGAATGTATACACTTTTCACAGAGAGCTAATTATTGTTCTTTCCGGTAATAGATCCCAGGGTCCCTCAAAGGTGCCTAGCAGTGTCTTACCCATGTGCCTGAAGACGTAGGAAAGATGTTGAAGGAATCGAAGTTTTAGATGTGGGAGGAAAGCACAAAACTAAAAACACGCAATCAGCTAGGGACTGTAAATCCAATCCATATGCATTGCTCCAGGTCTGAGATGGGATTTGAACTTGGGTTCACAGAGGTTAAATGCGGGCAAGAAACACCCTTGTAGATACCCTCGCTTAAAGTCGAATTCGAAGGAATGAAAATTGCTTTAGTATAAAGGCAACGATGGAAACAGGTTTGCGCTGATATACCATGTAATGTAAAAATCTCTTTTGTGAGTTGTGGAGATTCTGAAAAGAAGTGGTAATGGTGTAACGTAGAGGCGAAGGAGGCTGGCCCTCTAATTAAAAAAGAGCATTCACTAAAATACCACAGCAAAATCCACACCATGACTTCCAATTATATATTTATTAATCTCCTGCAACTTATTTATTCTGCGCAAGAAAGTAGCAGTACATAGTATAAATAGCACAGCATAGTCACTTAAAAGGCATAGGGTCAACACGAGGTTGGCTACATACAAACAAGTTTACAATACCCGACTCAACCAGCCCTAAAAATTACAGTCTCTTATAAAAAGGTGGTTTAAAAACAAAACAAAACTCACAGAGAGTTCTAGGACATAACCTCACCCAAGTAGACAGTATTCGAAGCATTACCAGAGCCAAGCTCAAGTACCTACAGAAAATAGAATAATGCTCTCTCTTGTGCTAAAATGGAAAAGAGAACTGAATACAGATTGTCTTTATAACAAGATGACAAAACTCCCCATTCGAGGAGTTCAATTTTGTATCATTATCACTAATACAGAATGCACATTTTTCATCGATCATGAACTGACACAAATATGATTTCGTCACAAGAGTAAGGGACGTAATACTTTTTGTCGCTAGAGGGCAGCAAACTGTAATATCGGTGATTTTCATCATATTTTCGTTATGGGAAAATTGACATATTATTATCCCAGAAAGATATAATAATTGTTTTTCAACAAGAGTTTCTATATAATCCGTATCGTACCTTCGATTATGAGGTTTATTAGCATGTTTAAAACCAAGTACTATCGGTCGAAGGGAGCCTCACGATCAGTCCTCCTTTGATTAGCCCGTATGCTTTTGTAGGTTGCAGTAAAACATAGTTTAAAACATTAAGAAAAGCTCACATATTCTTGTTTGAAAAATCTAATAGTGCATGCCAATACATGTATTTTGAATAGTTATTTGAAAAACCAAATGGTTTGTTGAACTAGTCGCCTCCTGTCCGTATCCCAATTTGCAATCACTAACACTGACGACCCTCCCTTCCCTTGTATGTTTTTGTTCGTTTGTTCGCATTTCCTTCCTCCAGATTATTGCAGTCTTCATAAGGACGTTGGCCCCTGCCGGACCTACTACCCTTTCTGGTACTTTGACTCGGGCGCCAAAGCCTGCCAGCCGTTTACGTACGGCGGTTGCCTAGGCAACCAGAACAGGTTTTCCACGAAAGAGGAATGTTTACGCACATGCGGCAACGGGGTCCGTGAAACAGGTGAAAATTGGTGCTCATGACGTCACCTCATGTATATGCATTATTATGTCACTGGTGCCTGGACTTTTCATTTCATGACGTCACTGCACTCAGTCTCTACGTCACAACTTGTCTCACTTTCCATTTTGTTTCATAACGTCCCATATTGTGCTCGTGACGTCACATCACGTTTTCTTTCATTCCATTTCATTTGTAATGCACTTTTTTTATTACGTCGTTTGAATGTACTTTCGAATGTTACAACGTCATTGCACGCATTCACTACGTCACAAGTTTTGAATTCTCCTCATTTTACCGACGTCACTGTACTGATCTGTTATTAAGTTTTACTCATCACCATATTTTATTTATTTATTATTATTATTTTTTTTTCATTAGGTCACTTGTAATTTTTGCAATCTTCGCTTTCGGAATCACATCACCGCACTTTGTCATCCAACCTGCATTTTTCGCTTGTAATTTGTAACGACAAAGTGTTGGAGATCAAATTATTTGTGGAAAAGAAAGTTTCGAAATGTTTTTATTTTTAGTACAATTGTCATTAAATATGTTCGTGTTATATGTTACGAAAAAAGCATGATATTCCATTCCTAGTTTGTTTCCGTTCCATCCGCATTCCATCTTCCTGAGCATTATTAACTTGTGTGTGCATATTTTTCCCAAAAGAACCCTAGTCATTGTTAGTTCTTGTTTAATTTCTGTTATCGATGTAAAGTAAGTACATTTTAGTTAAATGTTTCAGCTCCAGTTTATTTCACACAAAATGTCATTTTAACGAACGTGTCAAACTGCAAGGGAATGTAATGCTCCTTATAACATTTACTGCTTGTCCGTTCTTACATAGACTGCACTATACATTTTCCACTAAGCTTTCTGCACTTATCGACTAACAATTTCGTGGTACAACTTTGGATTTATGTTTTTTTCTACTACAAGTAGTGATAAGACTAGGAAGTTCTTATGCAGTGCTTTATCTACAAAGTGCTCGTTATCTTTCACGACAGGATGATACACAGTTACCACCTAATTATAACGGTTTAAAATAAAATGATGCGACACAGCCATAATAACCAAGGTTCGGCCGTTTTCAGCAGGTTCCCCAAATGAGTGTTATTGTTGCTGCTGCTGTTGTTTTTCTTCGTTCCCTTATTAAATGGTATAGACCGTTACAGCTTTTTCCGTCTATCGAAAAAAAAGTAAATTCGATTTCAACACTGGTTAAAAAATATTTAAGAGACCAAATTATCACTTCTCTTGGAAGATTGTGTTTATTTAATTTCTTATTGGAATAATTGTTTTCCTTCATTAACTAAACACTTTTTGCTGCGGTCCTGATTTGTAGTTGATGACGACATCATGACAAACGATAAACCCCAGCAAGAGGCAACGTCACGGGCTCCCCTCGCTACTACTACCGTCTCCGCTGCAACGGCACCGGTCATTGACCGTCGCCCTCAAGACTCGATGATAGCCGAGGGTCAAGGGTCAACTCTAAGATGCCATGCTGAGGGCGCCCTTGAGTACACGTGGTCTCGTGTTGGCGGGTCAATGCCTGAAGCTAAGTATGTTGTGGATTATTGACTATACACTCTATTAATTCTAAATTCCAAATGATTAATTACTAAATGAAACATTGCTACATAAATTACACTTGTTTTATTTCTTGATCAACAGGATCGCCAGCGAAATGGTGGTTCTCGATGAAGCCATATTGGTTCTTCACAATCTAACAACGCAGGATTCTGGCTTCTACAAATGCACCGCGGAAAACGATCACGGGGTCACTGACGCTACGGCAAAAATAACCGTTATGGGTAAGCTCACCAGTTATTGCTTCGGGTAAAGCGCTGTTTCGGGCTGGTACCAAGACTTCTTGGATATTTAACAAGGTTTGACGCCCGACGAAAAATGCCTTCCCGGTTATGAGTCACGTGTCCTCCTACAGGAGCCACAAGTTATGTATTTCATTGTTTTTCTCAGTTGCAATGCCCGCAACGAGTTGAACGTCCTTGCTGTTATAGACTGGACCATTCCACATATCTAAGGGGGATCGGGGTCCGTTTACATGGTTGTTTTTATGGGCTGGGGAAAAATCTTTACCGTACCAAGCACACAGTAAGTCTGCCACTTGGCTTTGCTTGATTGTCAACACAGCCTACACTTACCCAACCTTCTGATAAAGTGGAACCATCCCAGCCATCTGTTTATTGTATTAGGCGGTGCCTTAATAATGTCTGGCAAGCCTTTGAATATCTTTGCGGTTTCCAACACCCCCACCCAACCCCCAAGCCAGCCCCATCCCACCACCAATTAAAGGTAACCAGAGGACAAAATTGGATATGATTTTCAGTAGAATGCACTCAGTGCAGGGATAAAGCAAATGTATTTTATTATTTACAGCCGTTCCACGTATCGTCCATGTGTCCGATAATGTAACCCTGTCGAAGGGAGACCCGTTTGAGCTGATCTGCAAGGCCGCAGGTACGCCTCAACCTCGAGTCACGTGGGAGCGAAAAGATGGAAAGCGTGTGCTTATGAGGTAGGCTAAACTAAAACTCAAAAGGAATTCACAAATAGTAAAATAAATTGTAAAATTCGTCTGGTAAAACCACCAAGAACTGTATATGAAAGAGGATCATTAACTTTAAACAGAACCAATGCCGTGTCCGAGTTCAATTATTGTTCTAGTAGTTCTTTATACATCTTTGTTCAAGAGACCTCTTTATTATTACTTGTATACATGTACATTTTGCATAATGGAAATAAATGTCGAGTTGAATTGAGTTGAGTTGATGGCTGCAGCTTCGGCTGTGGTTGTTGCTAAGGGTGTTGTCAAGGTCAGGCTCATGCTCTGACTTATGATAACGTGTTTAGCAAGCCGCAGCTGCAGCCGTAGCCGCTAATTCGGAAGTGGGGTAAACCACTCTGTGCTTCACAATACAGTGCGCCACCAAGAGTTTGACGAAGGCTGCAATTTATAAATACTGACAATGCCAATGAGTTTGAAAAACAAGAAGCAGAAGAAAGAGAATCTGACCTGGATTTGAATTACGCTGATCAGGAAATAGTTGTTGACCCTATCAGGGTCAATCCTACGACACATGAACTCAACATTTTAACAAACACCCCAAGATCAAATTAACCTATGGAAGATAATACAGTGGTATGTTAGGTCTTAATAACTTAGCTGAGTCAAACTTGACCCGTAACGGAGTTAACATAATTCCTCACCGGTTTGCTATCTCCCACTGCACACACACACAGACAGTCTCATGACAAATATCAATGTAAAGTTCATGTTTGACACAACAGTAATTGAGTATAAAGTATTGCTCTTTCATATTTTCCAAAAGCATACTGGATCAATAACCATGACATTGAAACTGAACGCGTACGAGTCCAAAACCACTAGCAACTCATCATCAATACAATTAAGGATTGATAGAAAGCAACATTACATTTTGGCTTGGTTGACGTTTTTTGTTGGTTTAGACGCAATGGTACAATAGCCGTACTCGCTGTGGAGTCTTCCAGCATATCAGACACTGGAACGTACATCTGCCGTGCAGCCAACTCACTGGGTTCCAGCACCGAAGCAGTCGGCGTCAGGGTACTAGGTGAGAAGTAAACCGCAGACCTAATTAAGAATACAATATCATTCGTTAAAACAAGCCTTTGAAGGGAACACATTGCCTTTGAATTGGGTGCTTTAGGCTATAAAAGCGTTTGTTATGATAGTAATGGTTGGGAAGATGTTTTAAAAGTAGAATAATGATTCACACAGAATATGTCTCGAAATTGTAAGGTTATCCTTTTACTTTGTGAACTAATACAGTCCGCCCTTTTGTAGAACCAAATTTTGGACTTAACAAAAGTACGGATTATAATAGTTCACGAAGAAAAGAAATTCACAATTTCGATGGGGATATTGTGTGAATCATTCATTATATTATACTTGTTAAACTAACAATCATTCCAACCATAGTAATTTCGTAGCAAACGCTTTCTGTAGCCCAAAACGCACAATCCGAGGCCATTGTTCCCTTTCAGCCTCCATTATTATCGCATAGACGACATTTGGAGTTCGTTTTGTCAACAAACTTTGACCACAATTTTGCAAATGGCGCCCAAGAGTTGATATAAATATTCAGATCGATGAGAAAAACTACGAACCGACGGAAATGTATGTCACAAGCCTCCTTCTCAGACAAGGTCCGTTTTGTATTTGGCGACCATGAGAATGACAAAACAAAAACACGATTGACGTTTAGTATTTTATTGATAATGACTTTCGATTATCGATTGATGCTTAGTATTTTATTGATCAACTATGATGTGTACAATTTCACCAGAATTCCACACCCATTATCGATTAATTGATTAGCGTTAACGTCAGCTTCGAAACTCAAACCGTTTTGATTTTGTTATCAGGTTTGTGAAGGTGACCTCTACCGACAAGGGACATTTAGAGCTTCCGGTTGACCCCGGATGTTGACACAGGTCCTCCGTTGTAGCCACGATGCATAATGCTAATTACTTTAACAGTTTGCTAACACCAGGGCCCAATTTCAAAATCTGTTTAGCAGAAAATACTCCGGAGCAAAATTCTTTGTTGAGCAACATATGAGCAGGGCACCAGTCACAACATGGAAAAAAACTTTCGGCTTGTTACATTGTATCTAGGAAGCGATAATTGTCCGTGCTTAGCAGAGTGGTAGATGGTATTCACATGGTACTGGATCGTTGTTTGGCTCAAAATGCCCTTTATCATGTTAGCGCCATCTTTGTCATGTTCCTTCATTAAAACACCAAGAATAAACACCGAATATTACCAACACGAAAAGGGACCAGACTAGTCTTCACCTTCGATTCTGTTACATTAGCCCCCTTTTCGAAATTGTTGCTTCAATCAACAGGCTCAGTCGTAATTTTTTTAACTCACACTTTCGGTACGGTACTCCAATTAGATGGAATGTGCCTAAGCTTGAGCTGAAGCCCAAGCCTTGATTACGAAAATGGCGATTTTATTCAAATGGAAGACAACAAAAACAAGATGGCCGCACAATAATGAAGGTCTGTGATTTTTGACAACCTCGATCCACAACCTTGTTTGTATTGACTTGGGTTAATGTAAGGTTTTGTTTACTGTTGATGAACTGGTTGTGTTTTGATTGCCCCCTTCCAATGTAGTGCCCGTTAGATTATACCTCCCACCCGTGAAAAACACCATGAGCAATATTGGGGAGACGGTCACGTGGTCATGTGCAGCTTCCGGTTTGCCGCAGCCGAGCATCCGGTGGGAGAAAATTGGAGGCGATCTACCAGGGGACAGGTACAGCTGAGGTTATAAAACCCTCATCAGAATGCTTCCTCCATCTTGTGACAAGTTTATCATTCGACCAATTGCGATTATCGCCTGACTTAGAAACTCGCCAAACTTGAAATCATACCCAATATTGAATCTCACATGGACCAATGTGTGGAATGACTGCAGTATTATTTATGGCGTTGGTTGACACTGCTCTACGTGTTTCTATTCTATTGGTCCCAGTTCGAATCCTGCCCGATTCCGAATATCAACTTTAACAAATCGTTTAAAACAACTTCATGTAATTACCATCTTAAAGTCACTTGAGCTTTGCATTGAATCATCAACCGATTTTTGCACAAACTACTTTTGTATACCACAGTCCGAAGTGAAGTTAAAGCGACGTTAAACACATTGAGCAATTGAACAAAACAATATTGATTTTCAACGTTCAGCTATAAAACAATTTGGGACCACTCTCTTGTGTTTCAACAGAATCAGTCTCGATGGCATGATGGAGACCAGTGTGGATGGAACGAGTGCCGTCAAATCAAAGTTGACCCTATCTGACCTCCAGCAAAACGACACTTCTCAATATAGATGCGTTTCCCAAAGCATTCTGGGAAATGAAAGCAGTATTTTCAGTTTAACGGTAAACGGTACGTCACCGCCAGTGGAAGAAATTCTCCTCAACGTCACTAATCCACCCAGAAAGGACGGGCACGCTGGAAATCTTCTCTATTCAAATAACATAAAGCCAAACATCGCTGACTTTTCTTGCTGTGTAATCATCATGTTTCATCAGTTTATTTTGCCAAGTGTGCGTAATTTTTTGTGACCAGCATTGATGGTTATTTTTTTTTAACAGGCCACCATTTTGTTTGTAACAATGGCTTCAAACCGTCACGGCGTGCAGTCTCTCCTCACCCACTGTACACCATTGCGTTTCCCTCCACGTGCTTTTAAAAGCAATCACTGTTAATTTATTAATTTGTACTGCCAAAAAAAAAACAATTGTTTTTGTCAATTCATGCATTATATCAGTTTTTCTTCGTATTGCTTTTCGATTTCAGCAGTGTTCGTCTTCATCATCCTTTACACAATTATCATCGACTTACCATATCTTTCGTGTCAAATGCCTATATCATGTTGCGGTCATGTACGGTTTTTGTTATATACGAAAAAGGAGGTCGAGAGAGAATTATAGTCTGGCCCTTTTTGCCAAAGTGGGAATCAATGTTGATCAATTTTGGAACAAACATAGGGAAAACGACGAAGGTGGTCGAAGCATGATACAGGTTGATAAGGCAGTGTTCGAATGAATGGCTTCGGCAGTGGCTATGGCCAGAACACCGGAAGCCAACAGCCGTAGCCGTAGCCGAGGCTGATTGATTCGGACCCTGCTTAATTTGTCTTTTTTCTGACTTTGCTAATCCTTCTGTCTGTACTTTACTTTCATTTTTCTCAAAGATGTCGTCCCGAAGACGCTTACTTATTTTCCTTCCTTCATTCAGATAATAGACCCCTTGCATATGTCGTCACAAGACCCAAACAGCGCCCTCACTGAGGTCAATAAAGACCGATCATTGGCTGAGAGTTGTGCGTGGCGCGTTGACGTTTCCATTGTTTGACGTCAGCGATGGCGGCCAATGCAAGGGATCTATTTGCCCATGTCTAGTCAAGCTGACTGGTTCATGGATCTGTTTCGCTCATCACGCAGCGGCCCTTCTGTACCTCCATCGCGTACCCCAGAAGTCATTCCGTAAACATATCAATAAGAATTGATACCACAGAGTACCATACTACTTCATTTATAGAAGTTAGGCCCGCCCATTTCGAAACCTCTGCTTGGGCTCACAGGCTTCGGCTTGGGCTCCGTCAGTCATTTTGAAACCGTACTCTTTCTATGCGGGACTAAAAACAGGCAGATGGAGCCTTAAGCTGGAACCCAAGCCTGGGCCATCGTTTTGACTATGGCTTAAGCTTTAAATTAGGGGGAGCGTACAAAGAATGGGCTCTGCGATATGAGTATCATTCACAGTTCAGCACATGAATTTCACATTTCGTTTCTATAATTGCCTAATTTTTATTTAACTTTTTCCTTCATATGTTCATAATTTCATCATTAAATTGTTTTTATTTTTAACAACACCGCTTTCTCCATCATTTGTAATTGTTGTGTTTTTTTACTTGACTTTCTCCAGATAATTATTTACTAACAAACGTTTACGTTGTTCTAATAATGCCCTGTGGACAATGTGGAATACAAACATTATTTTGATATCCTTTGAGATGCAATTTAATGTCATTTTATGTAATTACTGTGCATGCATCCTTGGACTGGATGCGCAAACACTCAGGATCCAGAATGCAGGACGACTTCCCTCATGGCAAGCCTGTAGCTATGAGGGCGGTGTACACCATTGGTAATTTGCCACGTTCTGATTGGTTGCACAGTTTCCTATGACGACACAAGCACTGCACTTTTTAAACTTGTACACAACTTGTCCAAATTTTGGTCTCCCCCCCCCCCCGAAAAGTCTAAAGATGTTTATGTACAACGTGTCACCATTGTCAAGTCAAGTGTTAGTCTGCTTGACTTACAGTTGCAATGGTGTGGGTTCGAATCCAGCCAAGCTAACCGCTGATTTCACAATGACTAGTTTAAGCATTGTCGTTTAGCTACTAAGTCACAATGTATGGATGTACAAATCATTCATCATATTTTTATGTTTAAGCATTGTTTGCATGAGAGAGATTGGATGTTGCCAGCTTGGTGTTTATATCCAGCTGTGGGAGCTTTGCCGAGTTCCCTTGTTGGAAAGATCATCTCAACAAACAAAACAAAAAACATCAAGGCTGGAACCAGACTATGTGTGCACTGACGGACATGAGACATGGAACCAATCTCTGGCAATTGACATAGAA
This sequence comes from Pisaster brevispinus, assembly GCA_023634235.1. Lineage (NCBI taxonomy): Eukaryota > Metazoa > Echinodermata > Asteroidea > Forcipulatida > Asteriidae > Pisaster > Pisaster brevispinus. The sequence goes on from JAMKCF010000018.1 coordinate 278,510, forward strand.
TAAATAAAACCGCCACATAGTCATGTAAACTAATCGGACAAAACGATAATACAGATCTTTGAAACAATGGTTGTCATCACAATGAGAATGGCAATAATAATATGGCGTCACTTACTATTCAAAGGTTTTTTGGGTTTTTTTACTGATTAATCTTTCACCAGATACGAAGCTTACAAGTAATATCGAAATTGAGCTGAACTTAATTTTTATGAAACAGATCTGACGATCGTTTAGACAGTTACAGATGGGATGCATTTGAAGTAGCCAGCGTAAAGCTTGTCCAAGTTACGGTTTCGGGAGTGGCTGTGGCTGAAGAGCCCTGCCTTTCAATATTGTTGCTACGGACATAGCCGTAGCCAAAGTCCCAACCTAATAATTTCTGAGAAGTTGCGTAGCTTTTGACAAGACTCGGTTTAATGAAACGACTCAATCCGTTGGATTTTATAGTCTTCTCAAGTAGACGGCGATTGTCTGTCGTTGTTTGTGGTATTATTTAACATGTTTTCGTTGTGCGACAGTTTTTGCTTTTGTAGTTGACTTATGTTAATAGTAATTGTTATTGTAAATAGTTCGTTGTGACAATGGTGGTGCTGTCATCGTTGTGTGTATTTGTTGTAAATGTTTGTCTTTTGAACAGTGTTTCACTAATTATAGAATAATGTATCCTATGAATGTATATCCTTCTTGGGATCGAGGTTGAATAATACTTATTATGTAATTTTTGCAATGCAGTACCACCCAGATGGGAAGAAAAACCGTTCGGTAAAACGGTCAACCAAGGCGATGACGTGTCATTCGTCTGCAAACCACGTGGTACCGAGCCGCTCAGCATCAAGTGGCGTATTGTGAACGTGAATACGGACGTAGATACTGTAAGGTTTTAGTTTGTGTGTAGACCTTTATTTGGTTTTGTTTAAATAACACTGACCACCATTTTGTATTGGCGGCCCTGACTTCCACAAAACGAACTCATCATCATCATCAAGTTTGTTTGAAACTCTAAAAACTCCCGGTCAGAATTGACCCGCATTCCCATTCCCTGTCCCATGGGATCTGGATAAGTATGACCCGAAATCTCTGTCAAAATGGGTCAAACTGACGCAGAATTCCAGTTGAATCCCATTGTTTAAATCAGCTTTCGGGTCAGCCTGACCCCCAAATGGGCCAGTGCCCCCACCCCCCTTTGACCCGGAAGCCCTTATCCAGCAATTTGCATTCCCTTCTGTCCCTTTTTTTATTGTACTCCATGTTGCCGCGTGTTCGTGTTATGTGGTAATCTCATCCATCTCCTGTAAAAGCCATACCCATTGGCTTTACGAACTCTCTTTACAGTTTCTTTCATATTTACCTTACTTTATTTATTTTTGCCAAATACTACTTGACTCGCTGTCATGGCTTGGCGTCAGAAGAGTTTTTTCTAATTTGTGTTCCCCATTTTTTTTTTGGTCTCTGGTTACATATACAACTGTCACTGGGGACACACGAGGTTGATGATGCATTTGGCTAACCCCCCCCCCCCCCCGCCCTGGGCAGATTTGGGACTAGAATTGTTACGTCAATATCGGTGATTCCGGTGAATCTTGATTTTAATATACCAATACATGTACATGTATATTCCAACAGACTGGAATTGTTACGTCAATATCGGTGATTCCGGTGAATCTTGTTCTTTTCTGTTATCTTGATTGTTTTTGCTTTTTTTTCTCCTTTCTGCATTTTAATATACCAATACATGTACATGTATATTCCAACAGACTGGAATTGCCAGGTTTTTAAAACATAAATTCAACAATGATCTTTGCACAGAATCGCAGCTTGAATCTCGACGATTTCCCGCGCTACTCCATCACAGAAGACAAGCAGACGTTCCGCATTGCCAACGTACAACCGGAGGACGAAGAACTCACGTACCACTGTGACGTATCGAACGAAGCAGGCGCTATTACGGCGAGCGCTAAAATGGAAGTTGTTGGTAAGTGATTTCAATTATGTCACAGTTAAGAAGCCTGATGTTGACAAATTTTGAAAAAGTAATCACCTCAATCACTTTAATAGATGTGTGAGACATGATTTTGTGAAGAGCACCCCTTTAATAACTGCCATAGTGAGACAATGACCTGTAATTGCTTCCCTGCATCAAGGAGTACAAATCACTTCGGCGAGAAACAGATTGTTACTGAAATCGCTTGTCTATATTTTATTGGGACAGGCTGGCTACCTGTTCTCACGAAACTTAGATTGGTTGAAGAATGTCAATGGCCCAATTTACACTCTAAAATCTGTTTTGTAAACTGGAAGCTAGTACCATATCTTTGAATAATAATATATGTACATTTTTTACAGAACTCTGGCAGCTGCCGGCAATTTCAAAGCCACTTCCGAACATGACAGCGTTCGTTGGCGAAGATGTGCACATGTCTTGTGAAACCTCGGGAGATCCCGCACCGCAGGTCACGTGGTTCCTAGAGGAAATTGGCATCGAGATGCTGACGGACGACCGCTTCGAGGTCAGCGAAAACGGGAACGAACTTGTCGTGAAGAACGTGAATCTACGCGACTCTGGGAGCTACCGCTGTGTGGCGGCAAATGTTAACGGACTTAAAAGTGCAAAGGGGCGTCTACGTGTTGTAGGTATGATTCACTGGGTACTTTGGAACGCTAGGTGGAAGCAGACACACTATTGTCCACTGTTTACGTTGATTACAAAGTACAAATTCTCCCATCATTAAGTTTCTAACTTTTAAGTGCGGAAGTAACTCCAGGAATTACACAAATGCAGGAAAGATTCCACTGGTTTCTGGCTCACCAGTAAGCCAACAAGTTTGACTTGTGGGGGAAGGGTGTTGTTGGAAACCTCAGAACCCAGTACAGGATGTCAGTAAGACATCTGGAAGCCTCCTACAAAGAGCAGACGGTTCTACTTTATCATAGGGTTAGACCCGGGTAGGTCGGTATGTCTGTACAATTTGGCGCACGAAGTATATGAGTGAAAATATTTTCAGCCCTTTGGACGAATGATATGGCAAAAATGCCCCCAAATTGTTATTGACACGTGACGTGCCTAATGGCTTTTTTTTTATTACTCACAGTTTAAAATTTGATAGAAGCTACATTGTCGACAATAACCCTCGAGGTAAATTTCCTTTACCGTGTTACAGTAGAATATTTCGATTGTAAATCCTTGAATTGTCTTTGTCGACCTCCACAGAGCCAAACCTGAAGATGACTCAGAGTCTCTCAAATACGACCGTTGAAGAAAACCAGCCCCTGAACCTCGTCTGCACAGCCTCAGGTGATCCAACCCCTGAAGTCACGTGGTTTTTCAACGACAAGCCAATCAACGTCACGGCCCAGCCCTCTTACGTCATCGATGGCGGCAATCTGATGGTGAATGCGATGACGTCGCAACACCAGGGAAAATATGGCTGCCTGTTCAGCAACGACTTTTATGTGGTGTCCTCCATTGCTATGGTCAATACCAGTAAGAGTAAGTACATACGCTGGTCTCTAGCCATAATGTGATCTAACAACATAAGGGAATAATAAGTCATAGGTTGCCCTTAATGAAACAGTAAGTGCTCTGTTGCACTTAATTCGCGCTTACTTGCCTTGCTCACCAAGCCAGGTAAATTGTGGTCTTTTACAACAGTGAGTTAGTAGGCCCTCTGTTGGCCAGGTCCGCTCCATGAGGCATATTGACGTATGTTATCAAAAGGAGGTTTTGGGTTCTCGATTGCATTCCAAGCCAGTCATCGGTTTCACTTCGTGTGCAAATATCATTTGGCCCGCTACATGCCAGGTATGCCAAGTAGACTTTTACAAAAGACAGTAAGTAGGTCCTCAGCTCCATGAGGCATATTGATGCATGTTAATTTGAGTTTTAATAAAAGGGAATTACCGGCTCTCGATTGCATGCCATGCAAGTCCTCGACTCACTTTCTGTGCAAACAATGTTTTGCTTGCTCCACCAGCCATGTTTATTTAAAAACTTTACAAAAGTTGCAATTAATGTACCTGGATGGACGTGATATGGTCGCTCCTGTTGAAGCATGCTGAGGCATAAACTGAAAGTTGTAACAACGGTGTCATACAGGGTCTCGATAATCAAGTAATTCCTCGGCTATGTGTGCAATATAATATGCTTCTTAAGTCAAAACACTACACAGAATAAGAGAGATCTTTGTTTGATGAATTCCAATCAATTCCATCCAATCCAATTCCAATCTTGGTGTGACAAAGAATGTGCGTGGTCAGGTTGTCAGAAAGGCAGAGTTGACCGTAGAGGTTGCAAGTCCCGAGTTGTAGAGAGTACCACCGGTTTGGTAAAAGAATTTTTTTGCCAACGACAACTGCAAGGTAGAACATAGATGTCGAAATGTCCCGAGTTGTGGGGAGGGTACCTCCAGATTGGTGAAAAAAACAGTTTTATGTCCAGGACAACTGCTAATATCCAGAAACAAAATGTCACTAACAGACCGCAAAGTAAACTAATTATACCAGAAAACATCAAAGAAAGCACACTCAGATTCCAATGTTAAATCAGCGATGACCCTTCATGTTTTTAATTGGTTTTAGTTGTTCCAATTGTTCTCGTATTGTTTAATTCATTTTGATAGAGGTTTTGACTACCCCTGTCGCAGAACCTAGAGTATCGTTCAACACAACTACGTCACCCAATGACGTCATAGTGGGGCCATCCAGCGTGCCAGATATTGATGGAACAGCGTGCAGACCTTGCCAAGGTAAAATAAGTTAGATTTAGGTCTCAAGCTAAAATTGGACAGCACGGGAAGCTACGGGTACTTTGTTCATGATTTCTGTCTTGATTATATAAGGAAGGTAGTGGTAGCACTTGTTTTATCTATCAGACTAACACGGCTATTTTTTAGTATTGTCTTGATTATATAATACTAAAAACACTCGGATAGTTTACCGGACATAAGAAACACCAAATGGGATACATTGGGAATCTAAACTGGTTGCAAGCAGACGTTCCGGGTACTTCCATTGTTGCTTTGAATAGGCCGTGTATGAATTGATGGCTCTGGCAGTGACCACGGCAGGAATGCTGAGGAGTCATTATTATAGTCTTCAACGTTGACGTTGCAGCCAACGACCTTGCCTGCCACCGAAGCCGCTTCGGACAAGGCCTATGCAAGTTGCAAAGTTACCCATAGACTGATCCCTATGGATAAAGACAGGCACTGGCCTTACAGTTTTACCCATAGACTCATCCCTATGGGTAAAGACAGGCACTGACCTTACAATTCCAATGGATTCATTGGATAGACACAACTACCAGGGACTGATCTACCCATGAAAATGAGTGTGTGTATTGCAGCAAGGTCAAAGGTACAACTGGCAGGACCAGCAGTGCTCCTAAGGCCGGTATTTGGCGTATAATTCACGAGCCTCAAAGTTGACGTCAGATGTCTGGGGTAAGTTCCGTTACGTCTGACGCCATCTAGCATCCAAGTGAAGGGGAACTGAAGGTATAATTTTATATTTAAACCGGGTTGAACATGACAAACACCGGGTCGAAGTATAGCAGACCTTTGTGGAAATCAAGTATCTGCAACTTTGTATTTCCTCCAGAAACTCAGATTGTACCATCTTGCTCCGACGGGCAGAAGGCGGAGATCAAACCACGCCGATATGACATCACGGACGCTGGGTTGAAGGGCTACTTCCGGGGTTGGGTGGACGTGTCTGGACAGGGTGCCGCTAATGACTACTGCCGGTGAGTTCTGAAACAATTAAGCACAAGTGCTGACTGTTTTGTCATCAGTTTATAATTTAGAAAACGATGTTCCTACACATGCTGACCAGTAGGACTCAACTCCATGAATCTGGTAAGCACAAACAAATATCTTACTAAGCAGAATTGGGATAACAGCCAAAAGTGCACAACGTTCACACTGTTTCGACTCATGCCCGTTAACTTCTTGACTCGCAGAATTTTTTGGTGAACATTTTTTATGAATAGATCGATCGTAGCTGTCCTAAATAAAGCAAAGGATTTAGTGGTACTCAAAACCCGCATTTGGGCACATGACTTTCCTCATGCTGAGAGTTTCTGGAGTTTCTTGATCCGGATTCCGGGTCCCGGGGGGGGGGGAGCTGATCCATTTCTGGGTAATTTTGACACAGATTAACACAGATTTGACACCGTGTTAATTCTGACCTGTGTAGAGTTACAGCAAGTTGTACCAATTTTGGGTGAATGAGTTTGTTGACTTTTAACAAAGTTTTCATTTTGGGGCAGGATTGTTATGGCGGCAACCCGTGGCTTGGGAGACAGCACCATGCAGTTGGCATGTGCCCTGGCGGGTACCAGTGGACACAGCGAATACAACTACGTTTCCGGGGAGATGTTCACCGTTGGACAGATGGACACCTGGTACATGAAAGACGAAGATGGGGATGGGAAAGATGACTACTGCAGGTCAGTGCGCAGGTCAAATCAATAGATAGTTCCCACTTGACGTCACACGTCAAGGTCGCCATCTGTATGTGCAATTACAATTACTGTATTATTAAAGCCAGGGTCATAACGTAAGGTGTGGTTTCAGAGATGGTCTGTGCTAAAAGGAATGTGTACAAAACAATCGTTCGCCTTTTCTCTTTCTCTCTACAGATGCGTGAGTGACGAGGGACCAGACGGGCAGTATGTTTACTGCACCAAGGCAGATATCGGTGGCTTTCACGGTGCACCAGGAGTAGGTGAGTCGCAGTTCTCCTTCAAAGCACCGGGAGACCGCCGGCTTCTTCGAAAGTGCCGCAAACGGAAAGTCGATCCTTTCTTCGGTGTAGCAAGCCTTGCTGACAACTGAAATCTGCCCAGAAGAATGGACTTGAAGCTGCTTTTTCGGAATACAATGTAGATTACAAACTGACTGACGGTTTTGTCCTTAACTTTGATAGCAGTCATGGAAAGTGATGAATTTGTCATGAGTTGGAAGTGATTGCAGTGCCATAAGTGCACACCGTTACACGGAAGTCTGTGTAGGCCCTACTGCATGTTCAGTTATCTTTAAATTACAGGACACATTTTTCGTCAGCGTAAGCTTTGTCACAAGAAGCCTCGGAGCAGCCCTGAGTGGACTAAGTATTTATATTTAATTCTTATCAATTAGCTTTACATTCATCATTTGTTTTCTTGTGGTTTTAATTAACTAAATATATTAACAGTTTACCTTTAACGGTTGGAAAGATTTAAGCGAATGGGTAGACATTGTTGCTGACCTCGATTCCTGTATTTTGTCTGTAACGCCCTCTGTGATAATTTTATGCTAGTTCTGTGAAATACTGGCGGGGATGTTAAGAAAGCTAATCCGTGATAGAAAGTTGAAAGTAGAAGAACCTTGTCACGGTAAAGCCCTTTTAGTTTTTTTCTCTCTCCCATTAAAACATTGTTGTCAAATTGAGGCTGGAAGGGCAACAGATAGTCTGACCCCCGTTGATGTTATTTCAATCATTTGAATCATAGTGCTATTGCACCTGGGGAACGTGACGAAAAATTGTATTAGCTTGGGTAAAACTGAAAAATTTTAATATCTTAAAAAAATAAAGCTAATTAGTGATGATACAACAAAATGAGTATTTATAACCCCATTTAAGTCTATCAGTGTTTGTTTTTAAAGATATAATCATAGTTATTGCATTGATTACTGAATATTTATAATTATTAGTGTTTAATAAACCAATTAAATGTGGTACTTAGCTATTCCTTAGTTTTAAATTAAATACAGATTTGGGATATTTAAGTTTGAGAAAGTTTACAAGAAAGTCTGATGAGATGTTTTGGTTTGCAGAGTACTTTTCTATAAATTGTTTAATGCCCGAGGGTTGCTGACCCGGCCTTGGTTTCCTGTCTGCTATATAAGTGTCAGATCGACCCATATAAAAGTTCAAATGTGGGTCAGTTTGACCTTGAAATGAGTCAGGTTGACTGACCTGCTTCAGATTTAATCGGGACCCAATTTCGTTGCTTTGCTTTACCGCGGAATCCCACGTTCCCGGTCACGGTTTTTTCGACAGCACGGTTGGTGCCAAATCTCTGCACAAAATAACTTTTTCTTTTTTTCAGTGTAAAGTACACAGCAACATAGATGAAAGTTTCTTGATAACTTGTGAAAGATTGTTCTTGGTTTTGTGTTCACTCACAGTACAAAGCAGAGCAATCAAGTTGAACCCAGATGGCTCTACAATTGGGGTGAAAGATTCAGAAATCTTTTTCACTGGTTACAAGTTGCGCTTGTTGTTCGGTTCGAAGAATAACTACGCCACAAAGATTTCCTCTTTTTGTATTAAAGAGATGAATAGTAAAATGATAGCACACCAGACCCTGGAGTCATTTTGAAAACTGTGTTGGTTTGAAGGTACTTGGTAAGTCACAATGAAAGTAAACAACATTTATAGGCGAAAGATCTGGACCTGACCCATTTCTATGTGAGGCTTACCCGGAAAGTTGTTTTAAAAATTGACTGTTTTGTACTTGGATTCTGCGTGAGTTTGACCCGTGTCTGTGTCATTTTGACATGGAGTCCGGGTCATACTGGCCCAGAAGTGGGTCAAGCCCAACAAGACCCGGATCCGTGTCAATTCTGACGTGAAACAATTTAGAGTGTATATCTGGAAAATGAAAACTACAAAAAATCTGACAAGACGGTAAATCATTATGTCAAGTATGTTATCATCAAACTGGCCAAGGCAAGTTAGCCTGGACATCTGACGTCACACTTGGAGGTAGTGAATAACGCCAGATACCGTGTGTCCTAGCGAAACCTGTCCCCCTATGGGAACTTAACATGAGCTGGAGGAGGTTGATTTAAATAAGTCGCTATCAGAAGAAATATGTATAGTTCGCCGCATGGGGGAACAGAACTATGCAAATTATGCTTACTGCCAAGCTGGCCGATAGTACGATAACTGGGAAGACCATAGCAAGCCCATGTTGACTTGCTACAGTATGGCTACCTTGCGTCACATAATGGTTTCTGAGAAATGTATATAGTGGTTTAATGTGAACCTGACATCGTGTTCTATCAAACTAACACGAGAAATGGAAAAGGAAATAAAGTGTACAGCTGTTAAAATGGTTTACGTTAAATCTTACCTTTGCTTACTTTAAAACTTGCAAACAATTAAAATGGTTTTGACCTACTGAGAGTAAAATGGTTTAATGTAAGTTTGACAAAAGGTTTAATACCGTACTTGCTTTGAGTTACTGATAAACGTTTAGTGGTTTATCGTCAATCTTATGATTGTCTGTACTTTTAAACTGCCAAAATGTGTGAACTGAGAAGCTTATTGTGGTGCGATTGGACGCATATTTTGATTTTTTTTTTTTTTTTACTGTAAAGTTGACATGAAGGGAACCGTTAAACTTAATATAACAGGTTATACTGGTTTACTAAAAATATTAGTTTACTTCAATTCGTGTTAATAATAGTCATTGCCAAACTGGCCAAGACCGCAGTTACTGGGAAGCTTACGTTGGTTTACTACAGTGTTTACTATGAAACTTGCGTAACAAAAATGGTTGCAGAGAAATGTTTATAGTGGTTTACTGGGGGTCTGACGTGTGTTTCAAACTGGCAAACTGTATAATTACAGCAGTTAAGTGAGAGTCGGACAAAAACAACGGAACTGGCAAAAGACATGGATTCAGAACGACAGTGGTTTATTGTAAATTTGAAATTTTTACGGTAGAACCGGCTAAACGTGTACCGAAAAAAACCCAAAAGATGTTCATGAAAACTGACAATGAATGCTTACCGACAAGATACATGGTTACCGAAACAAATAATGTGTGTGTGAAGGTTGCCTAAAGATGAGTGCCGGTGAGACTAAAATTACGCTTTTAAAACCAGACAGTAGTTTACTTGCACTTTAAACACTCCCAGGTCTGACTATTGACCCGGATCTGGAATCCTTGGGGCCTGACCCATTTCGGGGTCGGTGTGACCCGGAATCGGGGTCGAACTGACTCAGAAATGGTCAATTTGACGCCGAATCCTGGTCAAAATTGTACTATTGACCAGTTTCGGGTCATCCTGACCCATGTCATGTACTTTTGACCAGTTTCGGGTCATCCTGACCCATGTCATGTACTATTGACCAGTTTCGGGTCATCCTGACCCATTTCATGCCCACGGGACCCGGAATCCGGGTCAATTCTGACCCAGGAGTGTTCATAGTGTGGAGATTGGCATTTTACGGGTAAAGTGTGGCTTCACAGTGGTTTCACAGGTAAACTTGAACGAGCTGTTGCAAGAACACTGTAAACTTTTTTTACAAGAAACACTCACACTTAGTGGCCAAATAAAAAATGATCTTAACAATCTATTTTTATCAGGTTTGCTCATAAGTTATTTTTGCTATAAATATGTTGATAAAGAGGATTGGAATTTTGTGAAGAACGGTAGCTGGCACGGCTGATGTACATAAAAACAACCATTTACAATAAACGTGTAACGTCACACGCGTCATTACTGAATAAGTCCATATGGTTTCTTTATTGTGTGGGTTCTTTAATTTGAGTTTTACTGTCGTTGGACCCAATTCACTTGACGGCATTATCACACTAATCAATGGTTGCGCCATTGTGCGGGGTCGTTGCCCCCGTGTGTTTAATTTTAGGCCTGGCGAGTGTGGTAGACAGTAGCCGCGTATGAAGTTGTTGCAATAGGTCTATGGGACCCCTTTTATTAGCCACATTCGTTAAAGTCAAATAATGGAAACGTGCACGCATTTTACGCGCAGGGCAGAACTTTCAGCCAATGATAGGTCTTCATTAACCTCAGTGAGCGCGCTTTAGGGTTCCATGTCGTTATACGCAAGGGGTCAATAATGAGAAACTTTGGAACTTTAAACCTTTGAAACTTTGAGGAGGCGGCAGACGTACCAGGTCTCCATTGCTTTTGCAGTGGTTCTGAAAATCTTATCGCTTCATATCTCCAACGGTGATTTGAACCGGTAGGTTTGCTGCCCCCTAGCGTTCCTCGAAAGTGTCTCTGGGATAAAATGCGTACAGAGTCACGCCAGAAAACCCCTCCTACGTTTCGCCAATTAATAAATGGGAATACGCCCTTCACCAGCTGGTCAAGTGAAGATTAATCGATGCATCGAAGTGTGAACGGTAGTTGCAAGTGGACAGCACCTTTAACATATCAAAATTAAACCGCAAGAGGGCGTTTGACCTGCTAAGATAATAACAAACCAGCTCTACTGTTAAAACATTTCTTCGTTTTCTCACACCATTCTGTCAGTGCTGGTGTAGGGCATTTAAAATTAAAAGAGAGAGAGAGAGAGAGAGTTCTACAGCAATCATAATATAAACATCTTGATAACAGGGTATCCGAAGCGTATTAACCATTGCCAAATAGTGTTAATCCCAGTCTCAATAATATTGGGGGGTTTTCTAATAATTTTGCAGAATCCGGAAAAACGCCGATAACTAGGCCTATTATTATCATAAATTTCTGGCAATAAAACCAACGATGCCTCACAAGTGAACTTAATCACCTTTCACAAGCCTGAGGAAACCTTCAAACTAGGGTGCTTGCTATGTGAACCAGAAACACCTGGGTTAACCCCTGCTCTTTTACGAGTACTACCAATGTTAGTACACGGGAGTTAGGGCTTAACTTCCCATCCAAGGACAAAGCAATTATGGTAAAGTTTTTATTGCTCAAGTGTCAAGACTGGAACTCGAACCCACACTCCGAAACACATGAGCTTGACTCTGGTACCTTTAACCGCTTGGCCACGACACCGCCCCTTGAACTTGTTCCTGTAAATGACATAAAATGGACGCGAGGGTCCAGGACCAAAGACTACGATCACCACCCTCACAGCTCTCCTGTCATGGCACTCACTATCAGACTTGACAAGCTCCTCAAAAACTCACACAAAATATTATACAATTTGTTCCTCGTCAAAATGTTGACTTAATTTCTGTATTTCTCTGCGCCAGGCACTTGTTATCGTTGTTTACTCTGCATTTATTACAGTGTTTACCTTGTAGATTAAAACATTATAATAACCGAATGTTAGATAATAATAACTAGCCTGTGTTATCCCCTACCCCGCTCCCCCGTTCAACTGCTTACGTTGGCTGGTGACAGTCGATACAAACAAATAAAAGCAACGAACAAACCAGGCTAAACTGAACGTCAGTTGGCATTCAAATACTGCTTTATCAGAGAAAAAATCGCATAGTAGTTGCAAAGCGTGTGATTTGAACGCATTGCTCGGTAGGTATACACTTCACACACAAAAGCAAAAAACATTTATAACAAGATGGCCAGCACGAGGAGAACTTCATCGCTGGTGATTGTGTATCTACTGGCAGGTATGTAGTAATTACACTAACGATGAATAACCATGTTTGTTAATTTTTCGTGAAGTACAATTCTTGATCATCCTCGATCTCAATGAACGTGTAGCACACAACTACACGGTGGACATTGCTTCATATAATGTCCGTTGTAAAACAATAAGGGATATGTGGTTTATATTCTGTCAGAGATTTTGATCACATCCAAAATAATCTTCCATTAATACGCAACTGTTAGGCCTATTTTGCGTTTCTCTAAAATGCAGAGAATTCCTCGAATTTGAGAATATTTTAGACGAAATTCTGCAGGATCGGTACTGATATAACATTTACAATAAACGAGCCCTTTTATAACTAAAGAAGTAAATATTTTGATAAATATGTTCATATTTTTCACGTGTGCGTCACCATATTCGGGTTTATTGGTGTCCTGAATACAGGAAACTAATTTACGGATGTGTTTGGTCACAATAGCACATCAACACTTGGTTATAAATGAAACTGTATGATTTATGTATTCGTTTATTTTTATATATTTTTTATAAACATTGTTTCAATCAACCAACGAGGAACTGTGAAAACAAAAAGGGGATTATACCACCGATTATACAATCTACGTTTGGGATAGCGCTCTGTCTTTTCTCTATATTTAATTGATTTTACTGATATTTTTGTTAAATTTAACTATTATTATTATTATTATTATTTTTAGTTCTCATGTTAACTTATTGGAACAGCCTAGTGTTTGTCCTAAGGACAACCACTTAATGTCTAGTTATTATTTTTTATTGGTCTTATTTTAAAAAAATTGTGTAACAAAAGTAGTGTAACTGTTCGGATTCTCCTCAATTTGTATCCGTTCTAAGGATGTGTGAATGTTTGGTGTGTACCGGTCTCGCTCGGGGTCGAGCATGACCAATACCTTGCCGCCTCTGCTGGGAAACGAGGTGGTGTACGAATTATGCAGAACCAAGACTACAGAAATTGTGACGTCAATCCACCGGTAAGGACAAAAATAATAGTTAAAGTTTTGATAACGATTTACCCATCGATTTACCCATCGTCGGTTTCCCTTGTGGTTTATTACCTGCTTGGGCTTCTATCTTGCGCCCCATCACATCACCAAAATCCATAGGTCCGACTACCAATGGTTCACATTCGAAGTCGTAGTACATTAACTACATAACCGTTTGTCAGACTTGGTGCTGGTGTCAAATATAAAAAAGTAAACTTTTAAATTTAACAAGTTTGACTTGAACAGCCATGCATTTAATTACCATGTTTTGTTTTTAATAAAGGGTTACCCAAACTTATTCTGTCATAAGGGATTGTACATTGATGTTTGTAAGAATTGTAAATCCAATCTAAACCGCAAAACTAATAAACCTCAACCAACTGTTAAAACAACGAAGAAAAGTTTTTTGTATTAGAAATGTTCCGAAAATTGTGCATTTCAGTTGATGAAAGCGTTGCTTAGAGACTTAGGCCGTTGCTTCGAGACTTAGGCGGCTATGGCTACGGCTACGACTGTTGCTAAGGGTGTTTCTTAGGACGTTCTACACTTCAGTGTATAATGACGAAGCGATCAAGCCGTAGCCGTTGCCGTTGCCGTAGCCGTAGCCGTAGCCGTAGCCGCTAAATCGGACACGGCCTTAACGTAAGAAATCAGAGATTGCCAATCTTAATGACAGCAGTGGTAACTATTAATAACCGTATCGTTGTGAATCTAGGTGTACCCAGCCACGACCGTAAATACCACAGCCAGACTGGCTGCATTGAGGGCCGAGATGGCGAAGCCTGGGAATGATTTCGATGCTTATCTCATCCCGTCGGAAGACGCTCACGGGGTAAGGTTTGCGTGAAAACGCTTTAATTGACGTCATGACGTCATAAGCCATAATATGACGTTATCAGGCTTATGAATAGTGACGTTATGTATATGTTAAAGGTAAATACACTATGAAAAAGGAATACGTGGCTATATAAAGAAAGGTAAAATTATAGTTTATTGCTCTGTTTATTGGGTAAGCATGTTGTTTCCATCCGGAAAGTATCTTCATATAAACTTAGGTCAGGGAATAATGGTATTTTCTTGGAGTATCCTTCTGGTAAAATGTTGACTACATTTGGTGATAGGGCTTTTTCTGTGGCAGCCCCTAAGCTTTGGAATGCGCTACCGTTTCACATACGTAGCGAACAGAAACTCATCTCTTTTAAATGTAATATAAAAACCTACCTTTTTAAAACCGCTTTTTAGTGTGTCTTCTTCTATGGTCACCTTGCCAGTTAGTTTGTATTTTAGCATATATTAGGGTTAGAGGCGTCTGTCTCCTGAAAAGGTCAAAACATTACCGATGCCAGCAGGGATAGGCCTATGTAATAAGTAACTATTAGTTCTCTGTTGGCGGGACAGACGTATCCCCATACTTTTGTTTGGGCACTGGCCTGGTGACCAGTCTTTTTTCTTTGTCTTTTTCTTCGCACTCTGTGCTTTTTAACATGTGTTCTGCGCCCTTGATCATTTTGTATGTAAGGGGCGCAATATAAATTTTAAATATTATTATTATTATTATTATATTATTTGAATTTTTCACTAAGAACTGTTTTACTATTTTAGTTCCAACGAAATCAACATTCTGTCTTACTTTGTTGGTAGAGTGAGGATGTACCAGATCACGACAGACGCAGGCCGTACATCTGTGGTCTCAGTGGTTCAGCCGGTATGTTAATCTCGTGTGTAATCAGTTTGGTATTAAGCTAGTAAGCACAACATGTTTAGCAGAGACACCCCCTGCTTAGCAGAAACAAGTCATCTGCCAAATCTCCATAATATTTCACGATAGGTCCCGCTATAAATTTTGCGTTGTTTTTTCTCATTAGCTCTTAAGGAAAAGCATAAAGAGCATTATTTGATGGCAATAAAAGCTGCTAAACGGAAGAAGTACATGTAGCTGGCAATAACCAGTGTAGTTGTTTGCATACAAGCTTTATACACCGGGTTCAGCTCTTGTACTTTTTGCTGCTGACTGTTGTTGTTGTTTTTGAGGGTTTTTTTTAGGGTTCTGTATCTTCGATTAGTGCTTTAAATATTGCAGTTGTGATACTTGTATGTTCCTATTCAATACACAGGATATGCGATTGTCACTCTGACTGATGCCTATATCTGGACAGATGGGAGATACTTTGTACAAGCTGAGAGGGAACTTGACTGCAATTGGACACTAATGAAGCAGGGTAAAGCTAATTGACTTTAATTTCTTATCCTCTCCCTCTCCACAGCACCAAAGCCCCAACATTTTCTCTACCCAGCACCAAAGCCCCAGCCTCTTCCCTTTTTTACCAGCACCGAGGCCCAAACCACTCCCCTATCCAACACCAAAACCTCAACTCCTCCCCTACCAGCACGGAAGCCCAAACCCTCCCCTAACCAACCTCATAAGCCTGAGCCCACTTGTTGGCCACCCTCCACGCCCAACAAATCAAGTCCAAAAGCCCCGCACAACCATCAATAAACTCTTAAATGTTTAGCCGAAACAGCGTCCCAACCTCATTCATTTTCTCATTAAAAAATAATAATTTATTTAAATTTTATTTATTTCTAGGTGAGATTGGTGTTTTGTACCCAGATGACTGGATGGCGAAAAATCTTCAGAATGGAAGCAGAATTGGTTTTGATCCAACTTTGATATCGGCGAGTAAGTATTGATTAAAAGTATCCTAATAAAACAATATAAGAAACAACAACAACAATAACAACCAAGTGAGTTTTGCGGAGACACAAATTAATAAATCTTGTTGTGAGCTATGCTGGTTCTATGAGGAACCAGTGGTTTAACAAGAGTTGTAACCACTCTGGTTCTTCCCTCAGCCGTCAAAGCTCATAAAGAAATTTACTATTCAAAACAGTTGCAGACAGTGTTCATGATTTGAGTGATCAAGCACATACATGAAATAACAAACTTGTGGAAATCTGGGATAAATCCGTTCGGTGAGTCAGGAGATAGTAGTGAAAATTCATGCACAATTTTCAGCTCGTAAACACATTGTCCTTAATTTTGGTTGTGACCACCGAAATCAGCTGTGCTTTTGGGGTGTTGGGGTGTTTGTTTGTTTGTTGGGGTGTTGATTTGTTTGTTTGTTTGGTGGTGTGGTTTGTTGTGTTTTAAAAGGTTTTCAGGTATAGTGTTCTCGAATATGACGTCATTCCAGAGGAAAATATTTCACAGAAAAATTGTTCTAGTACAAATTCCATAATCAGTACGCTTTCAGGCTTAAATCTAACCACCGATGTTGTTTATCCTCACCAATCCTGTATAATACATTTAATACAGTCAGAAAAGAGAACGCACTAAAACGAAAACACTATAATCTTTAAATTTGTACCTCTATCTTTTAACAGGTGATTATCTAAACTATCAAACTGTGTTTGCCAACGAAAAAGAAAAGGTATTGCACCTCGTCTCATTAACAATCAATCTGGTGGATACAATATGGGCCGCAGACACCCCACCGCAGCCAAGTTACCCGACCGATCCGTTGATGATCTTAGATGCAGCAACATATACTGGTAAAGTGAAATGACAATACAAAAACGATTTAAGCAAGAAACTCTCATTTTAAAGCTTTCTGGAAAAATATAAATGAATTAAACATTTCATGAACTTGTTCTATTTAAGTTCCATGACGAAATAACCGAATTATTTTTTACCGATTTGTCAAATAGCTCTCATAAAAATGTATCTCTTCAATCATTCTAATATTGCAGTAATTCTTTCTTGTGTTTTCGTTCAGGCGAAACATGGAAGCAGAAAATCTTCCAGTTTCCAGAAGATCAGAGTGTTCGCGGATTGATGAAGTCATTAACACCTGACGTTGCGGACGTTTTAGTAATTAGTGCTCTGGATGAGATCGCATGTAAGTGCGGGGTTGGCAGTAAAACATGGGGCTGATGAGCAGAAGCAACAAGAAATAACAACAAAACAACAACAACGCCATAATAACAACAACAGCGACGATGACAACGACGTTGACAACAACAATAACAACGACGTCGACATCAACAACAACAGCAGCAAAAACCTCACTTACAATCACTTACATTGATACTGACATTAAAACAAATTATTTAAAAACAAATACAAAAACAGCACCAAAAAGTACAAACAATAAATCCGAAACAAACAAAAACAATGCATCAATAATATGTAACCATAGACACACACAAAAACAGTAATAACGGCAGTGACAGAAATATAAATCATATCACAAAACAAGTATCTTTTTAGAGTCCAGTTTGACTATTGTATTTGTTTGTTTGTGTGTTTGTTTATTGCTGTTTTTGTTTGTTTGGGTTTTTTGCAGGGTTGTTCAACTTGAGGGGCAAGGACGTACCGTATAACCCTATGTTCATCTCATATTGCATCATCACAAATGATGAAATTAAGTAAGTATCTATGACGTCACAACTCCTAAGATACATCAAATGCTTCGAGAAAACAGTGCCAAATGTCAAGACATGGTGATTGGTCACTCCATTCTGAAAGTTTATGGCTATTTGGCATAAGGTTGGCACAGCACGGTAAAAGTGTTTGATATCCATTTTGAAATGCTGCCTATTTTTAAGTGTGTTCTTTTCGGAATAAGGTCTTTTTAACATGCCTGACATAATGTAAACCTTGGTGTTCGTCTCCCAGTCAGTTTGTTTGGGTGTTTTGGTTTTGGGGTGGTTTTTTTTAGATGGTTTTCCTAACAAGGGAACTCATCAAAGCTCCTTTACAAGGAGGATGCCGAGCTGGCAACAGCCAATCTCTCTCACACATACATTGGTTTAAACGTCTATGATTAGGAATTGCACAAATAGATATATTGTGATTCAATAACTAGACGACAATACTTATTGTAGTCATTGTGAAATCAGCGGTTAGCTTAGTAGGATTGTAAATCCAAGTTCTTCGTTCCTAGATTGTACATGAATGATAAAGATAATCGCGCTACGGCTGAAATCATGGGTCATCTTGATGCAACAGGTTGCTCTGATAGCGGTAAGTATGGGACGTTAAAATTTACTCTTACACTCTTAGGCACAATAAACGAAAACGGTTTTAGTGTGAGTACAGGTGAGTCTTATTGGCTATATGATCGCTTGTGTAGCTGATGACCGCACTGAGTGTAAGGGTAAAACCCCAAAATATGATTCTTTACTTTCTGTAATGGCCAAGGCCCTGTATCCTCACCCAGTGTATTCCAACATTATGCATAACGAAACAATCCTCTGAAAATGTGGGCTTAATTGGTCATCGAAGTTGCAAGAAAATAATGAAAGAAAAAACACCTTTGCTGCATAGAATTGTGTGCTTTCATTATGCCTGAGAAAGGCTTCATGCCTAAAGGCTGATGAAGTCTTTCTCAGATTCAAATGTTTAGCTGGAAAATTACCTCTTTCTTTAAAACTGTACATTACGTCGTTTCTAACAATGTTTTATAATATCAAC
This sequence comes from Pisaster brevispinus, assembly GCA_023634235.1. NCBI lineage: Eukaryota > Metazoa > Echinodermata > Asteroidea > Forcipulatida > Asteriidae > Pisaster > Pisaster brevispinus. The sequence continues at coordinate 297,344 of JAMKCF010000018.1, forward strand.
AGCTCCCTGTGCTCTTTTCCAAGTCATTTTTTGTGGTCATTAAGTTGTGGAGTAATTACCAAAAGTACACCCTGCCTTTAAGCTATTGTTAAAGTTATATTTTCATCAGAATGCACTCAGGTATTTCCGTACAGTCAGTTTCTAACCGATCTACAAACACACGGTGATGCTTCTGACGATAGCAAAATCTGGATTAGTGACGCATCAAGCTATGCAATCTACGAACGAGTTCCAGAGGTACTTTCAGAATGGCTCCAAGATCAAATTTCTTTTTGTAATGTACTCATTTTCCAAAAGATATAGATACTTTATGAAAATGGAAAGAAAATTACAAGTCTCTAACATCGCTTTAAAATGATGTAAAGTGCGAATTATGTCAACATCCATAAACATCCAATGACTTTACGTTTCAAATAAGGGTCTGTACATTTGTTAGTTTATTCCTAACTTTCCATGATATTCAATCAAATCTGTGTTAATCCTTTTGACTGACCCAAACATTCTTCCTTGTACTGCAATGGACCCCTCTTTTGTTGACCACAATGACGTCATGTTTCAAATTTCGCTCTAATAGAGTTCAACGAACAATGCACTTTACACCAATTTAACGTGAGGTTAGAGACTGGTAACTTTCTGTTCAGAATCATTTGGAGAATGAGTGCATCACAAAACTTAGTTTGACTTTGGAGCCCATTTATAAGATTAGTATCTTGTTCAGATCTAAGTCAACTATAAGTGTTGTAGTCGAGGGGCTTCAGGGATAGAATGTGTGTATCACGACAAGAGGTTTTATCACTGTGTCAATTTACTTTGGGTTTACCAAGTAAAGAGGGTCAATCAATGACATCCCTGCGTGTCAGGGGCAATTCCACCTTCTGAAATTAGAATGTTTGGATTTGTAAAGTTAAACAATGCAGCCCCATGGTTTGAAATTTACATTGAGCTTGGAATATTTATGAAGCTTTCTGAAAACAAAGGTCAAAATCAGCGAGTAGCGAAAAAAAACTCCGGGATTTCGGGTAACATGGGTATCGATTTATTTCTGGGTCAGTTTGCCCGAAATCTGTGTCAATGTGATCCGTAATTTTGTTAAAATCTTGACATTTGATTCGGATTCCGGGGCTTTTCAAACGGATTCTGGGTCAAATTGACCTAGAAATGGACCAAGCCCCCTGGGGAACCCGCAATGCGGGTCAATTCTAACCCAGGAGTTTTGGAGCACTTGTCTGGTTGCGGAGGATTGAGGACTGTAAGCAAATAATAACAATTGCTTATCACTGGGCCAGGTGTACCAATCGTATCTAAGTTTGATGTACAGTACAGGATGGAGGGTTCACACTGAAAACTTCCGAGAATTGAGAATTGATCCAGATCCACGTCCTGTAAGGCCTGACCCATGTCTGTGTTAGTTTGACCCGCTATCTGTGTCAAAATTACCCAGAAATTGTCAAGGTGACGCAGAATCTGAGCTAAAATTCTTCTCTTTTTAAAACTACTTTCCGAGTCAGCGTGACCCGCAAATGGGTCAGGCCCCTGGACCCGGAATCCGGCTGAATTCTGACCTTAATTATTGTGGGGCCAAGGGAGAGAGGGTTTTAACGGGGAAAGAAGACAACATTTGCTACTCCGGGCAGTTCAAATGACTCTGACTTCAAGAGTAATGAAGTATTAAACTAAGGTAGGTCATCGTTTGCTTTTGTGTCAACGTAATGCTGATTCGTAAAGCGAAATTATCAAGACTGATACCGACAACCTCCCGCCATAAAAATTCCTGTCTTGCTTCTGAAAAGATTTTACATTTTGTTGTTAATCATTATTTATGTGTAGGAGAAACGCATTATGTCCCAATCGCCAATTATGCTGATGAAAGCTGTCAAAAGTATGAAAGAAATCGAAGGGATGAAGAGGGCTCACGTGAGTATGATGTCTCTGTCTCGGTTTCAATCAAACAAAACTTAACTTCTTTTTCTGTAGGTAATGTAGTTGAAAGATGGTAAAACATGGTCCGTTTAGTTTTTAATATAGACTGGCACTAGTATAGGAGATATTACCTTATGCTTAACTTTGCAGCGAGAGACCTGTTTGGTTGCATAGCCCCGATGGTACGTAGTCAGCACGTTATGACAAGCTTGTACCATAATGTTTAAGAGAGTTTGTTTTGGATTCTTTCTTTTTTACGACTTGGTTTTTATCTAGGTTTGTTATTTACATGTCCAGGTTGTCAGGGTTGATTTAAGCTTGTTTGTTTGCTTAATTATTTTAGTTTGATAATTTGGTTTTGATCTACCATTGACAATTGACATACCGAAGTTGTATACAAAGGATGCTGGCAGAGTTTCGCCTGCCCCTTTCTAACCAAATCAGTTACACCTGTTTGACACCCCCTCTAGGACGTGTGGCTTCGGAAATAATGGTATATTATGAGTCGGTGTGTACGCTGTGGTTAGGGCAATGGAAATAGTAAAATATGTCAGCATGCACTGACACCGGCCCTTGCTATTAACAGAGTTTTACAAACGGAGGAAATGAGTTTCAGTTTGAATTGCCTGATGTATGTGTGTACCATCATAACAAAACATATTGGAACTATGCATAGTAATAAATGCAGGACTATATAAATTTAACATATACATAACATATCTAAAATGTATGTTTTGTCTGTCCTCTTATTACATAACGACAAACTTGGAGTTCCTTATCTTGACAATTTTAAGGTGTTAACACTATTTCTTACCCCCAACCCTGCACCTTACCCTTCCCTGCAGCTAACAGATTCCATAGCCCTGGTTGAACTCGGAGGTTTGCTTCAGCAAACATTTGACGCTTTGGATGTGAGTAGACTTTGTGGTTACTTCCATACATGATAATGCGATATTAAATGATAACAACATCAGGGCCAAGTTGCTAGATTCCCAGATAATTGTATACGGTAAAAGACTCTCTACACACTAAAAACAAGAGAGAACATTATCATCAATAAAACCTCTACCGGTAAAGCATTGCATTCATCCTGAATATTTACTTTGTTTTTCCTTTGGAAGGACCCGGCAGTTGGTTCTGATTCATTCACCGAACTCGATGTGCAAAAGATGGCATTGGAGGTCAGGCAGTAAGTATTAATTCGATGGAGTCAAAAAATAGAGCGCGCCATCCAGAGTTCACACAGTAGAGAACACTTTGAAAGGGTAGTTGTGAAATGCAGTGCTGCAAATCACTGATCACAATTATGCACGCGGAAGTTTTTATTACAAACTGGGAAACTCATACGTTATAAAATCAGTACCCACACTCTAACAGTCTCTCTTTCAAGGTGTTTTGTAATTATGCTTGGTCGCCTGATGCTTGATATTTCCCCTTGCTGAACGGACTTCTTTGATTGAATATAATATGCTCATTTAATTTCTTGTTTTTCAGAGACGACCCAGAGTTTGACAGCCTGAGTTTCGGAACGATAACAGGATTTGGTGCAAACGCAGCCGTCATCCATTACAGGTGACAAACATAGCCAGATATTTTTATCATTTGTTTGTTTGATTGTTGGATTCAGTTCTTTAATTACTTTTCAGAACTTCCCACGCCGAGGTGTTTTAGACACTTCAGCCTTCAGTGGAAGGAAAGGTTTAACGTCCAATTCCCCCCAAACTTCAACCAATTTCGGTTTAGATTTTCATTTTCTTGGCCCATTCCTTTCGTTTACTTTAATTGTATTTCTCTGAATAACTCCACTCCACCCCTTTACACGGTGCGATATGACACTTTAAATACCGCACGTACAGATCCTTGTCAATTGATTGGTGGAACACTCGTCACGTGTCATGCTTTATATTTGCCATGTATTTATTACTGCCGCGACGCGTTCAATTAAACTTCAGTATACATAAAACTTTACTATAGCAGTTCTATATTGATACATATAAGAAGCTTGGACACTTTGCAGCGATTATTGGCAGCGTTGTGTCCAAAATAATCGTTCTCACCCGTTCGTCCCAACGAAACAAGATCGTGCAACGGCGGACAAGATAGGTGTCAACATGGACTCGTCCATGTTGTTCAGGAGGATTTTAAAAGTTTTTTATGGCAAAAAAACTTCAAAGGACAAGGATCTTGTGTGTTGTATAAAACAATTATGCACATTTAATGCATTTGGTTTGAGCACTGTCTCAGAAAATAATCCCTCGGTGAAATTTGCCTTTCCCATTTCACTCCTTTCCTATTTCACGCGACTTCGCCTCGTTAAATAAAATAGGCCTATTCAAGATTTTACCTCTTGATTTTATTTTGCGACAATGTATTCATACACATCCAATATGTAGGCCCTATACTTATAAAACATAGTGTTACAAAGAATTAGTTATAATATGAATACTGGAGAGTGATGCACCTTGTAGAAGTTGACAGAAATGCTGACATGTGGTGTTTAAATTGTCTTTCTGCTGTCTTTAAAACTTTCACTTATTATAATTTATTTTGTATACTCCATATGACTACCTATAGTTCGTCTGAAGAAACCAACGTCCGCATCACAAATAAGAGCACACTCCTTCTGGATTCAGGTAGTCAATACTAGTAAGTAGTTGGACTATGGATTTAGGTAGTCAATACTAGTAAGTAGTTCGACTATGGATTTAGGTAGTCAATACTAGTCACTAGTTAGACTATGTCAAGGTATAGCCTTGGTTCAAGACGTAACTGAATAAGTTTATAACTTTATTAGTTTGTTATTCATTACTCGAAAATACAGTGCATTTTCAAGATTTGCAATCACTTTTTTTCGAGCTGTGGTAGAGTGCAAAGTTACAAAACATCATCTAAAACCTCCCGGGTCAGAATTGACCCAGTTCCAGGTCCCAAGGGCCTAACGGGCTTCTGGGTCAGTGTGACCCGTAATCTGTGTCAAAATGACCCAGAAATGGTTCAAACTGACGTACAAATCGAGCTTAAATATTTTTTCTTCAAACAAGTTTCGGGGTCATTCTGACCCAGAAATGGATCAGGCCCACTAGGACCAAGAATCCTGGTCAATCTGACCCGGTAGGTTTTTTTATGTATTCCCAGAGTCCGTGTACTGTTGTGACTTTGTGCACACAAACATATTGATTGATTGATTGATTGATTGATTGATTGATTGATTTGTTTAATAATTTGTTTCAGAAAAGGGAAATGTCTTCATCAACTTTATGGGTTTATCAAACATAACTTGACATTCCGTATTTGGAATTGACTTATTTTTTCTTCTTTCTTTCTTTGATCGTAGTTCGGGTACGACGGACATCACCAGGACCTTTTATTTTGGAAGCCCAACGGCATTTACTAAGGTAATGGAGACACTTTCGTTGAGATGGGACTCCCTTGGTGGTAACATCGAACTCAATGTTATCTTTGAAACCCTCCGGAACCATCCGGACCAAAAAAGGCTTTCCTAAAACCACGCCCGTTTCTAAACCTTTTTTCTCAAGACTGTTTGTTTTAACTCCTTGCAGGAAGCATACACCCGTGTACTCATGGGACACATCGACCTTGTGACAAGTAACTTCCGAAGCGGCATTTACGGTAATTTCAAATTGTGTAACTTCTCAAGATGAACAATACAGAATTAGGGAACTGCAAACAACTAGCGAATTGGATACACAGAAACTTGTTCAAAATCCAATGATTTTAACGAAGCGGGTAATTTCTCAAAGGTATTTTTTTTGTATTGTGATCTGAGAAAGAACCATCGAACTTTTGGAACTGAAGGTCACGAGTAAGGTCACTGAAGGCCTCATCACGCGAAACTGAATTTTCGTGACGCAAACAATTTTCACGCACTGTTTTCCCAATTCGCGTCACATTAAAATGGGCTTTACACGGCTTCTGTTTTGGGGTCGGTGGGGTGTTGAGTCAAATGAGTCAACATGCAGTAGGTAGGGAGCAGTTCTTCTGTTGGAAAAGTTGCCACTTAATCTTCAGAATTGACCCGGATTCCGGGACACAGGGGGCCTGACTCATTGCTAGGTCATGCTGACCCAGAAATAGGTTTCAAATTGGGGTTTAACTCGGATTCTGCGCGTCAGTTTTCAGGGTCGTTTTATAAACTCAGATTTCGGATAATACTGACCCAGAAATGGGTTAATCCCACCGGACCCACAATCCGGGTAAATTCCAACCCTGGAACTGTTGGAGTGCAGTTTTGTTTTATATAAATATATTATATATATATTATTTACTTGTTGCGGTATTTTGGTTTATATTTCAGGACGTGACCTGGATACAATTGCAAGAAACCCACTCTGGAGTAACGGACTAGATTACCGTCATGGGACTGGCCATGGAATCGGCAGTTTTCTCAATGTGCACGAAGGTAAGTAGGAAAGCAATCACTTGATTATTCTTGTTCACGGAAATAATTATTCCCGAGCCTCATTCCCATTATATTATTCCAGCCGTATGTAATAAGAATCTCTTTTTGGTAGCCCCGGTGTTCGAATAGCAATTACCCTTATTGTTTACATGTTTCCTCAGGCTTGCAAACTGCAGAGATTAAGTTCACTTATGAGACTTTCTCAATTGGTTTCATTACCAGAAACGTAACAACAATCCTTAAAAAAAAGACTCAGAATTCCCCAAGCCCAAATAGGACCTCCTTCTTCTGCTGTAGTTAATCCGCTAAATGTATATAACTTTCCTCAAAGTCCAAGTACTTTATCCCGACGACTGTTATAGCTCACAAGTTAAAACGTCGAGAATATACCGATGAACAAAAAGTTCATAAACTTATTGAATATATTTCATTTGTTTTATTCAGGTCCAGCAAGAATCGCCCTTGGGTACAGTTCAAGGGAAAGACCAATTCGAATCGGGATGTTTTTCTCAGACGGTAAGTTATGTTGCTCTTGTTATTTATTGAATAAGCAAGGCACTCGTATGCATGACGTCACCACGTCACATGCAACATGAAGTTAACCAGATTAAACCATTACAAATCCGGTTCACAAGTGTGTGGTAATTCCACCTCAACCCTCGCCAACTTCACACAAACTGACTCCACTGATTACCCAGAAGCCAATAGGAGTTGCATTGAGGTGCAAACAAGGTTAAATAATGAAACTTGGCGTTTTTATACATTCTTCACGACTCAAGTTCCTCTCAGAATTCGAAGAAAACAAAATCACATACATACTTTTCTAAGTACACGCGGGACTTGGAGTTCGGGCAAGAAACAGCATTTAAAACAAAAATTGCGAATCCGTAAATGGGCAACATCAAGGAGTCTTAATATGTTTTGTCACAAAACCTGTCCAACAACATACGAAATCTCGGTAGTAATCATTTGTCAATGTACCTGAATTCAACAGAGCCCGGTTATTACGAAGATGGCGATTTTGGAATCAGATTGGAGAACATCATGATGTCTGTAGCAGCCAAAACAGATGTAAGTTATCTAGTTTGGTCTAGTTTTAACTAGTATTGGTCTTAGAGGATCAAAAGAGCAGATTTGTCTAGTTAGTGGACTTGTTGGGTTCAAAAAAGAACACAAAGCACCATCAGGGGTGAGATAGTACGAGATTTAACAATCCTGAAAATTGGATAACAGTTCCCGCTCTTGGTTTAAAGTTCATCCCACCGAATTGCAGAATGTTACATTTTAGAGGTTTAATGACTGTCTGCAAATAGAGGATGTGGGTTCGAATCCTGATCTGGTCAGTCGCAACACTTGTGTACTTTAGCGAGACACTTAATCTTAATTACTTCTCTCCACCGAGGAGTACATTGGGTACTAGCAAGAGCTGGGGAGTAACCTGCGATGGACTGGCATCCTGTCCAGGGTGGATAGATCTATTTTCAGTCGTTTAATGCTGATGGTACCTGGTATAAACACCGGTCTGATGAGCCATACTGGTTCGGGACAGACTTGACTCTACTTTGTCATCATTTCAAATAGATAGCTGAGGTCTGGTCATAACAAGGGTCAAGTCGTTTCATCTCTGTGATGGCAAGCTTGCCTCTGTCAAAAAAAATTGAAGGTGCAGGGAGAGCAGTGAAAATCCTGAAATCAGGAAAAAATCCTGACACCATTGTTCCCATTTGGAAATGCAATTGTCACAACCCGGAAAGACACTAAGCTATCTTTTGTTGTAAATTTGTTACACCACAGAGATAATTTTTACTACTAGGAGAGAAAATAAAGACTTGCAAATGTTGTATTTTCCTTCAACAGCATCAGTTTAGTACATACCAGTACATGACATTTGAAATGGTTTCTTTGGTGCCATTCGAGCCAAACTTGATAGACTTCAGCCTTCTCACCCCAAAGCAGGTAAGTATTCTGACGCTACAACCCTGCAAAAACTCCGGTATGGCAATCATTCTTTAATATAGGTGTCTAAATGTGACAACACCGACAATGTGTCAATTTCACCAATGATATAGTAATGGGGATAAATAACACCATGTGAGTGTTGTCACATAAATACCAATCAATTTAACACCCAGTTTTCGGGAAAATTGTACTTTATTTAAAAAAAAAAAATTTTTTTTAAACATTAAATAAACCTGTGGAAATCCCAGTGTAATTGGAGGGAAATTGTTAAAAATAAATATTAGCGCATTTATGAAAAAGTTTCAAATTTGTATCTTTTATCGGGGATAGAAATGAACAATGTGCTCAGTACCGACACGTGACATGTTTAAATCAAAAATTGTTTCGAAAGAAACTTCATTCTATTTTCGGGGTTTGCTTTGATATATTGCTAGATCTCAATTAAAGAGGCGCGTTGCCTTCGGATGGGGCGCTTTGGGCTCTAAACAGCGTTGTTATGAAATGGTTGGAGAAATAGTTTAAAAGTAGAATATAATGATCCACGTATATTCCTTGAAGTTGTGTGTTGTGTAATTTCATGACAGCATACGGTCGGCCATTTTGTAGGATCAATTAATTTTCGACTCTACAAAATTGCGAGCCGTATACACCACTGGTTATATTTCCATATACTTCTTCTTTTTTCTTTTCTTTTGTTATCACTACTCACTAATAAAAACACACTATAGGTGTTATAGTGCATTTACAACCCATGAACAAATGTGCGATGACCCTATGGCCAATTATCTTTCTCTTACATTACTTTGACTGTGTGCCAAATTACATGCTCGTATCATCAAAGGCACAATGTTCCTGAGTATTTCCCCTATCTGTCCACTACATATGGTCGCTCTTGCACAAACCAATACAATGAAGGCCTGCTGAAACATGATTGTATATGTTTCAAATACAGCTCGACTACTACAACGACTACAACAAACGGATTCGTGACGAAGTGGGACCAAGTTTAAAGACTGATTTGGTCAGGAACTGGATGATGGAGAAAACTAAGCCAGTTGAGTACACCTTTAAGTTGGGGGCTGACGAAGTATGCACAGGGGGTGCGTCTCAAATGGCCGTAGGTGGCGTTTTTCTACTCTCGCTTGCATATGCAGTATGTGTTGCCTTCCTTGGAAAAAACTAAATAAAGAGACCAGTCTGACCTTTTTCCTGCATCGAATTTAAATCTACTTTTGTCCAAATTTCATTAAGCTGCTTAAACAGACAATAGTGCTTAGCAATTTTCAGCAATGAACTCAAATTTCTCTGTATAAAAATGATGGATCAAAATGGATGTAGGTCATGCCCAAACAATGGAAATTAAACAAAAGACACCTAATCATGCAGATAGTTCCCATTGAAAAAAAATGTAATACAATTGTTGTAAGCAAAGGCAGAGCAACTATCAGAGTGTTGGTTCTGAAGTACTTTTAGAACAATTTTTTGTCTTGATAGATAAATATCTTGCTATAAAAACGGTCACAGTAGGCACTCAAACTATTCAAGAAGTGCATAGAATGGTTACACCATTTGGTATATTTATTTCATGTGCTTCATAAAGTTAGATTCCGAAGAAACTTTCAGAAAAATGCATAAATAAATTAGTCACCCTTACAAAGACAACATACATTGATATTCAAATTGTTTGAAATGTTAAATTACACAAATTTAAATAAATGAATAAAAAAGAAATTGTTACCTTTTGGGTTTTATGATTGCATATTAATTCTGAATAATTTAACTTAAGACTTTTTTAATTCATACTATTCCAATTTTGTAATTTTTACACACAAAAATTAAATAAAATATTGAACTGTCAACAGCGTGGAAAAACTTCATAATTACAATCTCTCTAAACCAAGTCTGAATAAAGCTGCTAGGGCTTTGGCTATGTCTTCAACCATTGGGTGCAATGACAACATTGCAAGAAATAATGACTGTCCGGCTTTCAAGCCATAGCCACTGCTGAAACCATCAATTCAAACACAGTGAAGTGGGGTCAGAAAAAACTTGGGAGCATCTTAAAACTTGGGAGCATCTTAAAACTTTGAATGTCTTAAAGCTTGAGAACGTCAGGTTGTACATTTCTTTTACAAGCTATTGCTTGCAAGGAAGTGATAAAACAATGCAAATCCAATGTGAATGGGTGAATGTAAGGGAGCGTCTCAAAAGGCGGGCATATTCTAGGCGCAACAGACTTCCCGTAGGCACCCACCAACAATCCATTCGACTGCAAGAGCTGGACTGAATCATGTGCTGAGGAAGGGAGCAATCCTACACAATTTAATATGTGCAATATATTTTGAACATTTCAATGAAACGTTCCGGTGGTTATCTGATCATCATCTAATAGCATCCCTACCATTCTGACTTTTCAGACGCTCTCTAACAATTGTCTTGTTCGTTCTCCAAGTACCCTTTGCCTATGGGGAACATTTTCTGCTGAACCAATCAAAGTAAATCTTGTTAACCAGTTTCACAGCTTCATGAAAAAGCCTAGACATGACTTTGAGAGATGTGGGAGATAAATTATCCATAGGTTAAGAAACCGCAGTGTAGAGTGCCAAAAAACCCTTCTGGTTCTGCACGTTATCACTGAAGAACCGGACAGAAACTTTATTCGTTTTGGACTTGTAGGTGAAGCTGTAATTGTACGTTCCGCAATATTTTGGTGTTGTTTCTCCAGTGCCTTCATCTGTAATCTGGCAATAACACAATACAATTGGGTAAATTTCAATTAGATTTGGGGGTAAACACAGAAAAATTGACTGAAACAGGATTTGACCCTGCGATTTCAAGATGAATGTGTCAGAGCTCTGCCAACTGAGCTATCTAGCCCTAATGTTGGCAAAAACAGATAATGACAAAATTGGAAGACCATCCACACTAGGGCTTGATAACTAAGTTTGTGCTCTGCTGCTTTTTATTCTTGCAATTCTATAGTCCAATTCCATAGCTCTGCTTATGCAGAAATATTGCCTAACAGTTGCAGGCTACCAGTCACAGATGGTAAATGTGACTGGGTGTTTTAACTGGTAGCCTTATTCTGGTAAGCATCAGAGCCGTTTGTGCTAAGCAACTTTTTGTGCTTAAGTAGCTCTATCAAATTGGGCCCCCAATTTCATAGAGCTGCTTCAGCAGGAACTAGTGCTTAACAAATTTATGCTAAGCAAACAGGAGCAGGATACCAGTAAAAAATCATACATGTGACATGGCATTCTGGCTATCCTAGTATGCATACTTATTTTGTGCTGAGCGACTTGTTGTGCTTCAGAAGCTCTATCAAATTGGGCCCATATTGAAGAGGGACAGACTACCGTACCTGTACCCAGTCATAGTTGCAGCTCGTCTGGTCTTCAACATCAAACATCTGAAACTCTATCTCGACCATGTACGTACTAGGCACCTCGACCGTCGTCACACAGGTGGAATCAAATGGGTAGTTACTTGGGTAGCCAGGCGAGGAGAAATATCCCGAATTGCCCGATAAATCCTGGTTGCAGTCAAACGCAACGGGATCAATGGTTTCATAGGTTGCTTTGAAACCGCGGGAAGGGACGTAAGCGTCGCTGTAGAATTTCATCTCACATACGTTGGATTTTGATACCCAGACTGTGCCTTGGTCAAGCTGTCCGCACAAGGTGGATGTAAAACCATCTGGAATACTGGTGAGCTAGAATTTGTAAAATTAAATTGTAAAAAATAAATAAAAATGTCTACTACAAACTAAGCCACTTGCAAGCTTGAATAATGTCTGGTGCAATGACTTGCTTACAAGTACCTGCTAATTAAAAGCCCTCTCAGCAAAACTACTAATTAATGCAAAACTCTCATTTACCCAATCCTTCCAAATAGTCCTTTTCCATTGCAGTTTATATCAGTTCAAAGGATCAACTTAGAAAATACTAGTCCCAATTTTGTTTTTGAGGCAACAAACTGCGTGGTTTTCACACATTTGCTGCATCCAGTATGCAGTCTTGGTTTGTAAGGTGATTGACTGCCCCCTTGAGCTTTCTTTGACAATCTCATGACTAAACAGACCCTGTACATCCTCCAGGGTTGTAATTGTGCTGGTCTGTTTTATCTCATCATTGACTCTTATAAATATTCATGAAGTGATTAGTTTCACACAGTGTGTATAAACTCCTAGTGACATCGTCATCATCACACATTCTTGGTTGCACCTTTATGCAACTTATCCTCAAATAGTTTTAAGAAGGTGCCTAATGAAGTGTGCCTTCAACTGTCAACAGGTCAAGGAACTGTTTCCTTTACTTATCTATTGATTTGGTTACTTATCTGTTGATCTGGTTACTTATCTCTTGATTTGGTTAATTATCTGTTGATTTGGTTACTTTTCTATTGATTTGGTTACTTATCTGTTGATTTGGTTACTTACCTATTGATTTGGTTACTTATCTATTGATTTGGTTAATTATCTGTTGATTTGGTTACTTTTCTATTGATTTGGTTACTTATCTGTTGATTTGGTTACTTACCTATTGATTTGGTTACTTATCTATTGATTTGGTTACTTATCTCTTGATTTGGTTACTTATCTCTTGATTTGGTTACTTATCTATTGATTTGGTTAATTATCTATTTATTTGGTTACTTACCTGCACAAAATCATAAGCGCAATTGGAATGAAATTCCACCTTGAATTCAGAGAAGACAATTTTGCAGATCTTTCCCACATCAACGACGATACGAATCTTACACTCCATGTTCAGCGGGTAATTTGGATAGCTGGGAGATTCCAACTGCCCAGAGGGCGCTGTCAGTTGGAGACCGTAAATGGGGGCACAACCTACAACAAAATGGTAAGGAGGAGAATCAAAACATATTTCTAAAGCATTTAGATTGGTTGGAATATAAAATAGTAATACCCTAATACTACAGTAAACAAAACATCCTAGGAAAAAAAACATGATAATAGTTAAATCATTTATAAAGAAGCTTTAAATCAAGTAACAAAATACCTTAATACGACTTAGTTTTCATTATACAAATGCGATCTAGAAATGATCCCAACTCCTTAGGAGTATGCAGCCCCAGTAATCAAATTTGCACACCTTTAACAATAACAAACTCTCATACTACTAAGCAACCTATTAGTATTGTCCTCCTGGGTTGTGAGAGGCAAATTAAATTAAATGTCTTGCTCAAGGACACAAGCGCCACTTGAGAGATTCGAACTCACACCCAAATAACAAGATGACATAACAGGCTAAACTTGAACATCAAGTAATAGGCCACAAGGGAAATTAACTGGGTCAAAACATATTCTTTGATTCAATTTGTCAAAACTGTCATGTGGAAAACCTCATTTAAAAAATGTAAATGCATTGAAAAATTACACTGCAAACACATCAAATACAAATGCACTAAAAGATATATATCGTTAAAAGCATAATTGGTAATGCAATAAAAATGGTCACGAGGGTAGCTTAGCAATAAAATTATTACACTTCATTCAAATAATATGCATTACAGAAATGAAAATATATATACCACAATCTTAAATAGCGCCCTTAATGAAATCAACGAGGGCACGATATTGCATAACATAGTAGAATCGATAGAACATGAAGTATGCCGAGCTTAATTGTCACTGTGTCTGCTGTGCAGGCCCTCTATGTCGGCTGTGGACATAGAGTATCAATACCATGTGACATGTCTGTATAGACCTTTCCATTGTTGATAAACAAACAGCGCTGGTTGGCATGGACCGCCGAATGTTAGTAAAACATTCGATCGTGTTAACAGATGTTTTAACCAAATTCAACATTTTCGGCAAGCTTCTAATTAAATAAAATACCTCCCAAGATCGGTTGCTTTGTTTCCAATAAATTCAACAATATTTTTGAATATTTGTGTAACGTTGTTACAAACTGTAGCTATCTGTTTTTGTTTTGCATTTGATGGCTTTCCATAGTTTTCCAACCTGGGTTGGCAAAAACTTGGGCTGTGACGTTGCAAAAGAAAGGTCTATAGAAAAAATTTACTTTAGTTTCTTCTGGCTCACACAATGGATGAAGCCAAATTTTCACCGATAATTGTTATTTCATGTATATGGTTGAACACACAAAGCATGAACACTGCCTGCGACTATTTTGTCAGCTCTACCAATCCTGTATAATACATTTAAGCGATTAAGTTTCAATTTCTTACCTGTAGCAGCGGGTGGCTGCGTTGGTTTCAGCTCCGCGCTATACACGGCCCGAAACCCAGTAGAGGGCGTTTGGTCATCACTATGAAAGAACACCAAGACCTCATTTGATTCCGATTCGTAGGTAAAATCGTTCGGTTTACGGCCACAAAACTTTTCAGAGACTGTGTTTTGGATTTTATCTCTGACCTGTTGATAAAAAGAACGAGAGTGAAGTAGGGGAGAAGTAAATGAAAGGGGTCAGTGTTGACCAAATTCAACTGACATCACCAAAATAATCTTGGGTACGCAATTTTGGGAGTCAATGTATCTGTGTGTTATACAGTGTAATGAGCATTTTAGGCCAAGTGGCATTTTTGCTTACAAGTTGACTTCCAAATGGCAAGTACAGCAGTAGCAGCTTCGCGTGACAATACGTCACCTCACCACCAACGGATATACACAAAGATACCAGTAAAAAGTAGCAATCGGAGGAAAACGCTTTTTAAAATGTTCAATATGTATTTCAGTCTATATGTTCAACATGTTTTCTTACAGTGGAGACTTGATGCTTTGAACTTCATTCATATCATGCTTTTGAATGCTATTTATCCTAAAATAATATAAATTAATTATAGTAAATTTCATGTGTCAGTTAATGAAATCAAGAATTAATGCAAAATAAACATTTTCAGTTTTTCACAAACTTATACCATCCAATGTATTACAACACTGTGAGAGTGTCAGTTCATGAAAATGTAGGTTAGAGCGTGAACTCACCTCAACGTAATCATATGGACAGTTCTCCAGATTGAAGTCGGTGAAGGTGATCTTGACATAGTTTATACTGGGCACTCGAATCAGGATCTCACAGTCTCTAGATAACGGGTAGTTGGCGGGATAGTTGGGACTGGTAAATACCCCAGTGGAAGCGGTCAAAACCTGGTCACAACCTACACGTTGTAAAATGAAAACCCCCCAAAGTTTAATGCTCAATCTCAAAATTACAGAATTATAAAAAGCCATTACAAATAGAAGGAAAAACAATCTATTATACAAAATTGTATGCATGTGAGTGCATTGTAGCAGAATATAATCACAAGATGAAATCTTGACTATTGACCAATTCATGAGGCGAAGCTGAGTGAAATGAAAAAGCCAGATTTCACCAAGTGATTGCATTGTATTTTCTGCATTCAATTTTTTGTTTTATATAACAGACTCAGGAACACTCCATTGAGAGTTTTACTGAGATATCCTACCAATTAATGAAACAATTGAAACAAATAATATAAAGAAAACACCAAGCACGATACTGGCGAGCTGTAGTTTATTCGAGGTGTCACCAAAATTATCATGCCAAAAAGGCACCAGTCTGTTTATCCTTTCAGTTTCATTTTGGTTACATTGATTTAAATTGGAAAAGGCCAGATGGCTTTACTTTGATAAAGGTCTAGTTCCCTACCTGGTTGAGCTGTGCTGAGATCAACAGCTTCATACTTGGCTTTAAACCCTTTATAGAAGATGATGAAGTCACTCTTGAAAGTCATCTCGACTTGGTTTGTTTGAAGGAGGACTTCAAAGGGGTCCTTCGCTCCGCAGAACTTGTCTGATGTTCTAGAAGCACTGTCAATAATCTGTAAAAGAAAACGGACATCAGGACTTTTTCAGATTATGTAAACGATGCCAACCTGCAATAAGGTATCATGGGGTGAATGCATATACACAACACAATCAACCCTCCTACTGTCTGACCATTCAATATCATCCACATGGTTTTGAACAACAGATGAACTACGCAGCCTGCAATTTGATACCAGTGGTACATGCCTATCACCCAAGACTCACTGTACACAAATTAGTTCTGTACACAACTGTGCCACCATACACATATACATGTACAACCCGTGCATGGTCGAAAATCAACACACCAACAGTAGAAAGGTTGAAGAACTCAAAATGTGTTAAATTGACAGAGAACGACCAGCCCGAGAAAATTGTATTAAACACATACCTGGAGGTAGTCAAACTCGCATACACCTCCTGCGGCCGGATCCTCAAGGACAAACTCGGAGAAAGTGAGCAGAATTCCATACTGGGGTTCGACCGTCACTACGTAGGTACATTCGCGAAGGTTGGGGTACAAACGAGGAAATCTCGGACTCATCAACTCCCCAGATTGCTCATCAAAATTAAACCCACAGGCTGTGAAAGATGACAACAATCACTAAAAATGTCAGATTTTATTTTGACAAGTTGGCTATTTGTTGGACTTAATATTGTTGTTTATTTGACCAAAATAACAACAATAAATATTAGTCAGTTCTTACATAGTGCTTCATCTACATGTGTCTCAAAGCACTTACTATGTTTAAGACAGTATGCTAATTTTGTTTATATGAGATCCATTTACAACGTGATGCCATGTAATCTGCAGCCAACCAAACCAGAATCACCAGGCCAAATGCCCTTCTGTTTTAACGATTAGCGGACTGGGATGCATTACATAACACACAGGACCTACGCTTTGGTGTCCCATCCCACACGAACCCACACTCTACTGTTTAGAAACACCAGAGCTCGAGTTTGACATGCTGACCGGTCAAACAACCACACACCATTGTTAGATTGTACAACTATTCAACACAGAATGAGTGGATGAATTATGTAACATTAAATGACGGTCAAAAAGTATGAAAAGCAACAACCATATAAATATGAGTAACAATATGGACAGAGTATCAAAAGAAAATGGATATGAGAAAGGGTTCATCATAAAATACCTGTACCGGTATACAGGTATGCAAACATACTTCAACCCTACACTGGAACCACAGACTTCCACATAGCATCATATCTGTACCATCAAGGCTAGCATTAGGTGCATGGGTCTCTTTGGCTCCTACAGCCAATACTATCAGGAATCCCCATGTGTACTGTGGACTTAGTCTCCAAACTCTCCTGTGGATATTTGTGGCCAAGTTGGGCAGGAGTATGCTGACAGTATCAGGGTTAAACAAACAAAACACAACACATGTAGATGTATCTAAGGTAACATTAAGTAGAGTAAATTAACCCCGCAATTATTAAACAAACAAAAGCAAGAAACAAGACCAAAATCAAGAACCATTCTTTTAATAATTTGAAAAAGATGAAAAACGCACTTGTTTTGTCGGTTCGGTCTTCAAACTCGAAAGTTGCTAAGAAGCCTCCAAATTCCATCTGCCCATCACTGCGGAAGGTCACAAAGACAAGATTGGATTGTGACGTCCAATCAAATGGCGTAGAAATATCTCCACAGTAGAGATGGGTCTTTTTGCTGAGTTGGTCAACAATCTAATCATAATTCAGAAATAAGTCCATGTCAACTTATAATAAAAAATACTTTGATTAACAACTTTGGATATAAATGCAAAAATTAAAGAATAGATGTAACAATCCAAGTATCTGTGGTTAGTGGTAGAGTCCCCCATCAATGCCAATGGATGGGCGCTCAGTGACATGGGATGTCTTCATAACTGTGATTAGTAATACAATGATAAAGTAGAAAATAAGGCAATGGGTGCGTTCAAATCACATTACCATTTATATAATGTGCGTCACTCAACAATTTGAACCAGAACGTCCTGTATTCAAAAGCTGTGCATATTTTTGCTTTTGCTTCAATCTCACTAGTAAATTATTTTTCAGTATCCATAATGATTATTGCATGTGTTGGGCAATGTTTTGTTGTCTGCTCTTAAAATAAAATAAACTATTTCATTTATCCTACTTATGTTAACTCCATTTGTAAACTCGTTTCACTGTAAAATTTAACATGCTAATGAATTAGTACACTTTACTACAAACAACCTGATTTGATTGAGGTAAGGTTGAGGTCAGAATTTCATCAACTTGTTACTTCTTTTGTCCATTTTTCATGTTGGCGAGTACGCACTAACACCTTCTCCAGTCTGTTTGCCCATTTTTGCAAGGGTCTTTTGTGCCAAGGCGTTCTCCTGAAAACTTGGGCGTAATTGGCAATGGAACGCACCCCAGGCTTAGCCCTCTTAAGGATCAGTCAATGATCACACAGCAAACTCACCATCACACTGTCCTTCTGGCAGTCGGCATCATACTCCGTATTAAAACTTGTGAAGGTAATTTTGATTCGTTGATTGGCTAGAGCTAAAAGAACATAGGTGCAGTCTGCATTCCTTGGGTAGTCTCGTGGGTAGGATGGTGATTCTATACTACCCCTAAATGTCTCAAAGATACCGCCACAACCTAAAACAAAACAAGTGACAAGATTTTGTCATCTTCCAAAGTTTGTATGTGAAAAACATTTTAAAGTTAAAATTGTGAAACTTAAAAACAATTTTAAAAAGTTAACAAGCAAATGCAAACATATTATGTCTTATATAAATAACCATTTAGAGATCATACTATTCTGTATTGACCCAATAAGCAAAGTAGCGAAAGAGAGGAATTATCATGTGATGACATTAGATGGATGAATAAGCCATTTAAGAGTTAGATTGAATTATGTCTGGTACAATGACTTGTTTAGTCACAAGCTTACGCTTAAGGATTACCTGTTGCATCGGGTCGTTCCATAAAGAGATATTCAGCCTTGAATCCTTTCTTAACGACACTGCTGTCAGTATCCATGGTTACGACGACCTCATTGCTTGACGACAACCAACCAAACGGCAGCTGATTTCCGCAATATCTAACCTTCCGTGAGGTTACTAGCTTATCTTTTAGCTACATATAACAGAAAGCAAATGTCAAATTTCTGTCTGACCATTCAATATCATCCACTGTTGAGTTTTGAATGATAAACTATGCCAGCCTGCAATGCTGTGAGTGCATCTAAACAGTAAACAGTCAACCCTCCCACTGTCTGAACATTCAATATCAACCAACAAGGTTTGAATAATATTATCTACACAGTAAGCAGTTTGTTGTGCAAAATTTACAAGAATGAGAGTTGAGCCTGTGACCCCTGGATTTAACGTGCTGGCACTCTACCAACCAAGCTATATCGCCTAATGTTGTTGGTTTCCCTATTTTGTCAATATCTTTTTTGGTCATTGGTCTAGAAGTCAAATTCCCAAAGATCATTCCAAAGTTGAACTAAAATTTAGTTATTACCCAGTCAGTCTCCCCTGTGGTTTATCACCTTTTTTTTTACTCCTAGTGTTTATTCTATACCTCTATATAATCATATTCACACTTGGTTTTGGTCTTGGGGATAGCCTGCCGTTTATAGAGCGTATGCTCAGATGGTTCATCTCTCCTCTTACGCCTCTTTCCAAGCGGCGTTGTACTCGGACTCTCCAACATCAGCTCAAGAAAACTCACAAACACAATCTCATGAGCGTTGCCTTGAAGAAGGTAGTCGCTGTGGACTCCCGATGGGTAGTCGTCTGGGTAGTTTGGACTCGCAAACGTTCCTGTTGTGCCCGTGAGTGTCTGACTTTCTGTTGGTTGACAACAGGACAACAATATTACACTGTTTTAATTGGAGACAAAGAACAATGCTATCTTTTGTAATTCCTTTTTTTCTGAGAAATACTGGGTGTAAAAGAAAACAAGATCTTTTGCTGACAAGACGTGATATTTTTTTCTGAGTGACCAGAAGAGGGTCCTATTTTCCTCTTTGTAAGGGAGCGGCTCAAAAGTCGAAATAGTAGGAACGTTCTTATTGGATGGAATAAATATTCCACCACATGATTATGGACCATACCTTTGGACTCCCAGTATGTTCCATACTTCCATTGACATGTTAAAAATACTGATGCGCGTATTCACTCATGTAGGATTGCTCCAATACTGGCTGTCCAATGGATTGTTGGCGCATGCCCATGGGGCTGTTCTTTTGTGCCTTGAATGTGACAATGCCCAACTTTTGAGACACTCCCTAAGCGAGGGGAGCTTCCCCCGTCAACCCCCGTCAACCCCTGTCAACCCCCGTCAACCCCCGTCAACCCCCGTCAACCCCCGTCAACCCCCTGGGCATGCAGCTTACCTGTAGATTTTCTACGGGGCTCACTAGAGTAGAACCCATTGACAGCGTGGTTTGTAAAACTTGGTCCAGAAAAGAATTGCACAATAACCTGCATTAAGGAAAGAACATGTGACGAGGTCAAGTCAAGTAAACCAATTTCCTGCTAAGCAAAACTGAGCATGATACCAGTCACAGATGATACATGACATTATATTTTAGCTGGTAACCTCATTTTGGCAAGCATACTTTTGTTGTGCTTGGCTACTTTTTGTGCTTAAACAGCTCCATGAAAATTAGTCCATTGTTAACTGTATGGTATCCTGGCTGGTAACCTATTTTTGCTAAGCAAGTGTATTTTGTGCTTAACGTGTTTTTTGAAATTGGGCCCAGTTTATTTGGAGTGATTGCATGGAGGGTTTAGTCTGGAGCTTTACTTCCCACTTTACCTCATTTGCATCAGATGTCCATGTGAATGGCCTCTGGACAGTCAGACACGTTTTCTGGCTGCGCTGTGTTGTGGTGTCCATCACCTGCGCACAAAAGACAAAGGATAAAATTGTCTATTTCTACCGGGTGAGTAAGGTTTTTTTTAAAGCAACTTGTTATGAAACAACAGAGGATGAGGTTTGACGAAGGTGAACATTCCTGAAAGGTGGCTTGCAGGGCTTGGTTCCCCTTATTGACCATTCTCCCTTTACAGTGGTCAGCTGGCCAAGTACCAGTTAAAACACTCGAGGACATGTCTTAACCCTACTCCCAAGCAGGGGTAGCTTTTTTCCAGAAAAAATAATTTTCCCTGGAGTTTGCAAGGTCAGCTATTCAAGTAAGGTCAAATAAATTTTTCCATTTTTCATTTGGTGTGAAAAGGGGCACATATCCAATTGTGAAAGTGAAGAATTCAGAAGCTGGGGCCCAAATAACAATTAGTTATCACTTGGTCAGGCATCACAATCTCATCCAAGTCCAAACAATTTGGTGTGGAGTGACATTGGAGAAGAGGATTCGGGAGGATTAAGGCCACATGTTAGCAAAAATACCTAGTCTGTAAGGGTTCTAATACCTTGATGAAGCTACTGCAGTCTTTCATTTTCAAAACCAAGTTTTCAAATCGTAGAAGGATTCGATGGTTGAGGGCGGGGTGAGTGCGTATGACCACGTAGCAGTTTTGGGAACCTGTTGCTAGTGTCGTGACTGGCCAGGAAAACGTCCCAGGAAATTCTGCATCCAAATATTGTATACAGGCTGCAATGGAAAAGACAATAGAAAAGTTTGTTAAAATGTTGCTGAATTCTACAAACATCTTTCACTTTTAAGAAAAGATTCAAAACTTTTTAATTATTTAAAATCATTTTTAGCACTTTTGATTACTTATTACAGAAGTTGAATTTAATTGCAAAACGTTTCATAAGTAAGGACAATTTAAGCCACAATTTGACAGCAAGTATTTGAGTGCTTAAACTTTCAAAGAGAGAGATTAGGTTTACAAAACTTTTGAATTAAAGATGCAATATGCCAGGCTGCAATATGATATCATGTAGTGACTGTATCAACCCTCCTACTGTCTGGCCATTCAATATCATCCACCGTGGTTATGGATGAGAGATGCATAACAACTTCACCATATGACATCATGTGGTGAATGCACCTAGAGTATACACAGTCCACCCTCCTACTATCTGACCTACAGAGACCAGACTTTGAAAGGTGTGTAAAATGCTGATATTTAAGTAATGTGCGTCAAGATTTGAAAGGCAAATATTGATCAGTCCAACTTCGGGGGGAGGGAAGAGGTCCTCAAACAGAGCACTTTCTGAAAAATGTTGACAACTCAAAAAATGACAATTTGAGAAAAGAAAGGACAGAGATAAGCTGTTTTGCCATAAAAACGTGAAGAAAGTGTAAAAAGAGGCTGAGATAGGACATGTTATATTCAGAAAGCATACAGAGTATGCCTTTAAAACTTTGAAAAGGGAAAAAGAACCCTCAATTGACCCAAAAATGATCTGACGTAAAAACCAAAAAATGTTGAGTTAGGCTGTTTTGCCATGGAAGGGCCAAGGTGACATACTTGCTGGTTTGGGGCTGATTGAAGTTTGGAAGTTTCCTTCATAGAAGAGGTACGATCGATACGGAAGGCCAGTACAATACCACAGGATCAGCTCGTTGGAAGTCGACGTCCAAGAAAAGGGGTAGATTTTACCGGAAACCTCAATAACAGGATTAGATGAGACGTGGTCCATAATCTGTAAACAAATTTGAAATAGATATTTACACCTGGGCCTAATTTCATAGAGCTCCTTAAGTACAAGAAGTTGACTAAGCGCAACAAATTTTTGCTTACCAGAATAAGGTAACCAACAAAAGTACCATGTCACATATTCCATCAGTGACTAGTATCCTCCTTATTTCTGCTTTGCAGAAAATCATTAAGCAATAATTTCTGCTTAAGCAGCTCTTTGAAATTGGGCACATGATTTTTTTATTTTTTTTTCCCTCCCCCAAATACCAAGTGAAAAACCACAAGGGAAACAAACTTTGCAAACTTAATTCAATTTTTGGGTGACGAAGACAAATTGACTATAACAGGCTTTGAACCAGCGACCTCCGGAATAATGTGCCAGTGCTCTACCAAAGTTATATGGCCCTAATAAAATAATAAATAAGGCGAAAAAATTCAATTGGGCCAAGATTTTGAAGTTTTTAGTTTCCAGATCCACTTGAATTGAGTGTGTATAATTGAGGAACTTAATCTGTTGTCCTTCTGTGTGTGTACAAGAGCAGGCCGTGATTCTACGACCTCTGGATTAATGTGCTGGCACTCTACCAATGAGCTATCTAGCCCCTTGTTGGTGTTCTGCCTATTTTGTCAATGTCTTTGTTCCGGGGTGCCAGTCAGAAGCCATACAACCTGTAACTGCTGTATAACCAGGGTTCACACATAAAGTTTATGATACAACCTGGGAAATAGCAGAGAGGGATCACCTAATTTCAAACATCAAGTAATAAACCACAAGAGAAACCAACTGGGTCAATATAATAAAATGTTTGGGTAAACAAAGAAAAGTTTACTAGAACAGGAAGTGAACCTGCAATGTCCAGATTACTTTCAAACTAAAAGTTTTAAAAATACGTACAGTGAGTTCCGGGCAATCGGCAAGATCGATATGAACATTGGTGAAGGAGAGAGTCACACGATCAGGAATGTTAGCATGAAGGATCGTCTCACATCCTTGAAGTCTGAAGTTAGTTAAGGGTGATGGGTAGTCGGCGTTCGTCACATTCCCCGAACCAGTTGTCAAGATTGAAGAACAGTCTGTCAAGAAGATTAGTACGATTTGCTTACAGGTATAAATAGCTGCAGACAGCGTTCGTGTTTTGTGTGATCAACCGTATACATGAACGAACAGACCTGTGAAAATTTGGGCTTAATCTGTCATGTGAGTCAATCAGGAGAAACCTGTGAAAAACCATGCACAACTTTCAGCATGTGAACAAGTTTGTCCTTAATTTGGGTTGTAACAACCAAATTCACCTGTTGCATATTTTTAGGTTTTCAGATATATACAGTTTTCTTGAATATGGCTTCATTTCAAAGGGGAATAATTCACAGATAAAAATGGTTCTAGTATGAACTTCATAGTCAGTAAGCTCTTAGACTAAAATTAAACAATGATGTTTTTTATCGTTACCGATCCTGTGTAATACCTTTAAAAATCTCTTTGAATCAAGACTTAAGTTTCAGACATAATTGCTTATTTGCCGTGGGAAACAAATTTTGGAAACAAATTTGTTGTTTTTTATAATTTCGTTATCACGATGACAACAAGACTAAATTATATGGGTTTGGAGGCATTGCTTGGTGAAGTATCATTTATATTCAGTTTGCAGAACACCATGTGTATTTATCTACTATGCTGTGTAGACTTGTTCTTGAGATCTTGTCTTGCTATTTATTATATTGCCGCGCATTAGATTTCAGAGTTCGGAATCTCCCAGCGATGACTAGAATAGGATAGTCGAAACAATGAGACCAATAAAAAAAAACTCACTCCGCGGCAGTGAGGATAATTGCGAGAAATCCTCTCGATCCACTAAGCCAAAGTAGTAGTCCTGGCCAATTTCCTACCTACCCAGATGGTACTTAATAAGCAGGACAGTTCTTTTCAGAAGTAGTCTCCCAAATTCCAAAATCCGCAATAGCAAGACAAGTTCTCAAGAACAAATCTACACAGCAAAGTAGATATATACAGATGGTGTTACCGCAAACTGAATATACAATGACTAAACCAAGTAAAACAACAAAGTACCACAGAATGCACTATGAAAAATCGACACACGGAAACACAAGGAATGATCATGTACTCGTCTGTTTCGAGCGGCTGAAACCAAATATTTAACAGTCCACAATGTGGACAATACCTTCAATATTGCGACTCTGCATTCTGGCTTGAAGGCTCCAACCAGGGAAGTTGCTGTAACCGTCGGTACGGAATCGTACGACTGCCGCATTCCCGTCAGTTGTAAACAGAGGTTTGTTTTGGTTGCCACAGAACCTGTCGATGCGCTGGGTTGTCAGATCCTCAATCTCTATATAATCTTTCGTACAAACATTGTCCTCATGCTCCAGGGAGAAAAAGTCGAAATACACCAGGAGGCGATCAAACGGAGTGTTCAAGAAGTAGTAATCGCAATGTTCATTGTTCGGGTAGTTCATACCCTGGGCAAAACCATCCGATGAAAATTTAATGGATTGTACCAAAGGTGTGAAAAGAACCCTCTGATCACAATCTGTCAGGAAAATCAAAAAAATAAGTAATCAATGATAATAGTAATAATAATAAAGCATTTTTATAGCGCCTTAGGCAAGGCCACAAAGAGCTTTAAAAAAAAACATAAATCAGTAACTGTATAATACAGAATGTACACACACAAATTATCATTATGTAGACTAAGTATTTAAAATACATCAACAACAAAATTACAGGATTTATTAAAACTATCAATAAAACTTGTAAGAGGGGAGAGGTGACCAGCACGAATCACCATCAGCCAAGAACCAATATCCGCACTTTGTGCAACCCAACATACACATGAAATAAAGCTGTCTACGTTTAAGCTAAGATGTGGTTGGCACCCACTGCCACCTCTCTAAATGTGGATGGATTCAAAACAAGTATTTCTCAACAAGTAGACACTGTATTCAGCTAAAACTTTCACATGTGACTTCTATTTTATCTTACATGATAGTTTTTCCTATACGTTGACAAAAACCAAACGATGGGTCCACCTTTAGAACTGCTATTTCATTGACTTTGACAGTATTGTAGTCGGGAATGTTTTATTTGGTGGATCAGTTCTAGTATGGAACTATAATTTCTGAGCATTGAGACTGGCACTTATCAATTTTAAGGGTTTGAGAATTTCCAATCTTGTATTTTGTTTAGTGGTAACCAAGAACTAAGAACTTAATGTGACATGATATTTGGTCTTTGTGAAAAAAGTAGAAACATTTGATTGAGTTCAAGGGCTGACCTACATGGTGTAGGCTTTACTAGAGTTTTCAGGCTATTTGGTCTAAGGCAAAACAAAAATGGAAATCAGACTAAAGTAGGAAAGATTTGAGAACCGTGTATGTTCCTTTGCCATTAGTTTCAGCGAACTTACCCCTCTG
Organism: Pisaster brevispinus; assembly: GCA_023634235.1. Lineage (NCBI taxonomy): Eukaryota > Metazoa > Echinodermata > Asteroidea > Forcipulatida > Asteriidae > Pisaster > Pisaster brevispinus. The sequence continues at coordinate 323,496 of JAMKCF010000018.1, forward strand.
AATCCAAATTGTAACAACATCAGCTGTATCAATGTTTGTACCTAGACAGATAAAATCAAACAGTTTCAGTATTTTTCAACATAGAAAAAATTAATCTGTCATTTATTTCATTTTCCTTATATTTTTGTATCCAAAATAGTTTTTTACTTTATTTATTCACTGATAATTTTTCACTATTATTTTAGTGATACCATGCCTTAAATAAATGATTGGTACAAAATAATAATAATCATTCGTAAAACTGCAATATTTTCAACAAAAAAAAATTCCTTTTTGGTTTATATGACCACAAATTTAGAATAAATAATTCAAAAACTAAAAACAAAACCTTAGCTGTAAGTAAAAAGTCAAATATACAGAATCAAATCTATCAACAACAAAAATGTAAAAATGAATTGTTAGGGAGGCTAATCATTCTTACTGACAGCTGAGAAGCTGAATTGCAAAGGATGTGTCTATCTCACTACACAGTCCCATAGTATGACTACAGACCACATACACGTATTAAATTAATCAATCAATCAAAAACAATTTATATAGCACCAATGTCCATAAAAACAATGTTCAAATGTGCCGAGACCAAAAATTAAACATATAAATTATACAAATTACACAGAAAATGCCTTGAAGAGAAGAAATAAGTCTTGAGTCTCTTCTTAAAACTGTTCAAGTTTTGACGTGTACAGGGAGGCCACTCCTTGACATTGGAGCCCAACTGGAAAATACACATTTGGGAACTAAATTAAGTTTCCAACGTGGAGGAGTTTATTTGAAGACTGTAGTAGTGTGAGATCAGTCATGTGTTCTGCAGCCAGGCCATTGATGGCTTTGTAAGTAATTAGGAGCAGTTTGAACTGAAAGGTAGGATTTTATCATACAAAGTCAGCTTCCAAAATATATCGAACAAAGTTACGAAAATTAGTCAGTTTCTTCGTGTACATAAAATTAAATAATATACACATAAAGATATATAGATGCAAAACAACACTTGCTGAAAAATGTTGTATGGAAATATGAGAAACTCATAACAGATTACAGCAAAGAAATGAGCATTTGCTATCAGAAATGATCGAATGAGAAAGTCATTGATTTGGAAGGGAGAGGGCTGGGAGTTGAGAATCTTACCTGTAGAAGTTAAACCGGCTTTATCAGACGCTGTGCTATAGAAGAGCTTTGCAACTTGGGCGGCAGCTCTTTCATAAAGGCAGGACCCAGGGAGAGCTGCAGCTGGAATCTTGTCCTGTATATCCAACCACAGCTTCCCATCTGCAGTGCCACACCCTGGTTTGCTGGATCCCTTTGTGTTACTGGGAATAAAGTAATAGCACTTGTTAGAACAGCACTTTTGACTAAGTTACTAGATGCAGAGGTGAGAGTCAATGCTTTATAAAAGGTCTGGAACCCTGACTCCAGGTTTTAGCAGGTATGCTGAAATGATGAAATTTTCACCTTTTGACCTTAGGCCGCCGGAGTTTTTAATAAACAGAATAATAATAATAATAATTTGATAGATGTAGCCTCTAGCTACCAGGCTAGCATGGTGGTCTTGTGGTAAGACATCTGTTCTAGCATGGCAAAGGACGTGGGTTCGATTCCCATCCAAGTGATATGCCAGTGGATTTTTTTCACAGAACCCGGGAAAGTAATGAGTATACAGTGCTTAAGACACATCAGTGTTCTATTGATAAGGCATTTGCTCTAACACTGGAGTAATGGGCCCTTTGCCTGTAAATTTTCTTTCACAGGACTCAGGAAAGTACGGAGTATACAGTGCTTAACACACATCGGTGTAAGAGCAAAAACCAATAATAATAATCTAACTTATAAATTGCTCATTGACCTGAAATCAAATAGTTACAAGATAAAACAGAAAATCTTCTTACGTGATTTCAAAGCTCAAGGTGTTGTCAAAGACTAAATCAAGGCAGGCAAAGTGAAGTAGATCGCTATACGTAGAATACAGCAGATTCTCACAGACGAACCAGTTGTTGATGCTCCCTCTAGCTCCAGGGTTGTTCTTAAAGTGAAACGCACCGACCACCAACCCTTTCTTGTAAAGCTCAATTTTGACCTGAGTTGTGAAAGAGATGAGTCCATGTTTTTGAATATCAACAGAATTTAAAGTTAGGGTCATAGATTGGTTTTTTGCAAAGTAGTGTTGATTTATAGACATAATTATCAAGAAAGATACAAGGAGAGACACCTGTGAAAGCTTCATCTGAATACAGTGTCTTTTAGAAGGTTTTCAGAGTGATGGGTGGACTCAACAAAACTATTTCAGTGATTTATTATTTGTCTCGAATTTAATTCCAGTAAATTTTAAATATAAAAAACAAACACAACCTACTTTTGTGATGCCGACGTTCGCCCAGTCGTTGACGATGGAGTTTTTATATGTAAGCGGGGAATCTCTCTTGAGGATAGACTTGGCCATGGGGTCGTACTCTGCGTAACCTTGGGTGGTATCCAGCCATTTCTTAATAACATCAGTCTCTGTGTCCGAGGCTGCACGGAATACCAGCTCCCAGTCTAAAGAACGCAAAATAAATACCTTAATCATAATTCTCCTACCCTAAGAAATAACTATAATTTCCACTTATGTAAAGACTCACCTACCGATCAGAAGTATATGAGGTTGTAGGAGACGAGAGGAGACTCGCACTGTATAGAACTTGCAGTCTCGCGCGTATTCAATTATTTTTGGGACCACACACATTGCTTTAATGTGTGAAGGAAACAAAGTTGCGCTCTTTAACGGGTCAAAATATTTGAATAAGCCCAAGAATTACACAGTCTACTATTGTTCCTTGTGATGATAAGGCAGAAACCCACCATGAAGCCACTCAACCACATCTCTTTTGTAGATCAAAACTAACCAAGCATCAGGCCTGGATGAGGCTGACTCAGAGATGGGTTGGAACCTAAGAACTCTGAGGCCTCAGTAAAAAATTTGACATCATGTGCAGCGCTCTTAACCAATCAAAAGGCAAAATCTGAATGTAAGGGGTGTTATTATAAAAACTATCACAAGTTTTTAAAAAAACTCTTTTAAACCCTGCACAACAACAGTCCTACTGTAGTTCTTTCCAGCATACCATGGCAGATTATCAACCATAACTTACAGCCAAGGCTTTGTGAGCACGATGAGTGCCTATCTTCCTTTCTCATATTTCCAAAAAGAAATCATTATGAGAACCTTTGTTGTCTTTCCTTTGTCAAGTCAGAATTTCATTTGGCAACAGTATTTTCAAAGGAAAGGATTACTCCAGAAGCCCCAAAAAGTTCTGAAAAATATTACCCTAGGTAGGCACAGAAAATGTTTCTGAATACCGACCCGAACAGGTTAAAAACAAGAACTTTTCTTTTGTGGATTGTGAGTAAATGGATATTTGCCCAAACAGTTCTGTCTAAATCGTCTCTTTAGTTTTTTGACCTGACCTGACATGACAAGACATGACCTGCGTGATGCAACTTACCAGAGACAGGGCTTCTTTCAAGTGTTCTGTAAGATGCACTGAACCCCTTGTAGTTCTCGTCTGCATCCGTGACAAACTTCAGCAAGACTGCGTTGGTTTCGGAAAACCAAGTAAACTGGGGGAGTTTACCACAATAAGAAATACTCGTTCCAGCTAAAATGTCCTCCACCTAAAATAACAGACAAGAAAACATTGAAACAAAAATGCAGTGTTAGACTGGTGTGTAAGCCACAAGAATACCAGGCTTTGCCGATTTGGAGTTATGGAGCATTATGGACGAGTGGTCGAGAGCACCTGACTACTTGAGTTGTCAGAGGAAGCAGATTTTGAAAGTTTTTGATTTATGAAACCAATTTATGTAACATTTAAGGGTTTACAAGAAGCTTCGGGGCATTCAGCAGCCACTGCCAGAAACACCAGGGCAAAACCCTGCTCTTAGTGATAGGTGTAGCTGGGTTCTTTCATTTGCATTACACAACACATAAGAACTATAGCTTTACGTCCAATCTGAAATGATGAAGCGAAGGTGTCTTGCTTAAGGACCGAGTGCCACAACCAGGACTTGAACCCACACCCTGCTGATCAGAAACACCAAAGCTTGAGTCTGGTGCTCTTAACCTCTCTGCCACCACTCCCAATATAACTTTGAAACAATGGTGAAGCTATATAGACATAGCTATGGACAAGTGTGAGGAGTAGATTTAAGAATGGTTTTAAACAGCCAACCAATAAGAGTTGATACTTACTTGAATGTAGTCTGCCTGCTGGCAACGGTCCCCTTTCTCAAACTGTATAGCGCTCAGGGTACTCCTCTGAACGCGAGGCAGGGGCACAGGCTGTCCCTGTGAGTCGTCTCTCTCAGTCTGGAAGTCATCAAATCTTAGGACGATTATTTTGGAGGGGTCGGTATAGATGTGGTAGAAGGCCTGGGTGTTTGGTGGGTAAACGAGTGGGTAACCAGGAGAGGAAATGGTCCCTTCTGGATCAGTAAACGTTTGACTTCCCGCTGAAATATGAATATTAAAATAATTAAATATGTGACGCAAAAACAGGACAATAAAACCTTAGAAGTAGCAGCAGATCCTCCTCTACTCTGCTGTTTCCCAGGTAGTACCATAAACTTGAGTGTGATCACTGGCTATACGGCAGTTACAGGTTGAATGGCTTCTGACTAACTAGAGAGATCACCAACATAGGGCTAGATAGCTCAGCTGGTAGAGCATCAGCACGTTAATCAGCAGGCTGCAGGAGGTTGCAAGTTCAAGTCACCCTCCTTTTCAACCAAAAATTGCTTAAAATTTATACAGTCATTTTCCCTCGTGATTTATTACTTGAAAGTTAAAATGATTGACATAATGGAGAGAGGTAAAAGTTCCAAAAGAAACTATAGTATTCAATGTACAACTTTTTTTTTCTGGTGTATGTGTTAAAAAATACTTACCTGGTACACGATCCATTGTCTCATAGTAGATGATGAACCCATTGTAGACATCGTTTTCATTTGAATGGAATGTTAGGAGTAATTGATTGGAATCAGACAGCCAGGACGCAGCGTTTAGCGTTCCACAGAGGCTCTTTTTCCGGTGGGTGTACAAATCTTCAATCTGTAGAATTTTTTTTAAAGTAATACGGGATTATTTTGAAGGTGGACACCATGAGGCAAATCAGCAGCAGCAGCACAAGACCTGGTAGTCTGGGGGGCACAAAAGGGGGCAAGCTTAAAAAAAAATTAGGGGGGGAATGATCACAAAAATAAAAATAATAAGAAAACATTTATAATGCCCAGATTGCACAGTAGTATTTTAAAAACCAAAGATAAGCATAAAGTAGAAAACATTCTGAAGACCTTGCTTCAATTCAGCGTGCTTAGGCAAAACTTCCAAAGATAAGCATAAAGTAGAAAACATTCTGAAGACCTTGCTTCAAGTCAGCGTGCTTAGGCAAAACTTCCAAAGATAAGCATAAAGTAGAAAACATTCTGAAGACCTTGCTTCAATTCAGCGTGCTTAGGCAAAACTTCCAAAGATAAGCATAAAGTAGAAAACATTCTGAAGACCTTGCTTCAAGTCAGCGTGCTTAGGCAAAACTTCCAAAATTTAGTTCAAGGATGTCCTACCATTTTGAAAAATCCTGAGGAGAACACGGTTACTGAGAGTATTTTACTTACCGTAACATAATCCAGGTGACATGTCGGACTCGGCTCCAGCTGGAACTCTTGGATGGTGAGAGCAATGCCGTGAGCAGGGTCAGCATGGAGAGCGAACTCACAGTGGATGTCGTTCCCATATTGCTGTGGGTAACCAGGTGATGTCACGTATCCCTTATCAACAGCCGTTAGGTCAATGAACTCGTAGCACGCTGTACAGAGACATAAAGTGTTAACCAGTAAACAAAAATAACATGGCCCAAACTGACTGACAGCCCGGCGTGTGATTGCCGGCATCTGGACAAGACTGCACTCTGAGGTGCTTCGGTGTTTTGGGTTTGAATCCCACCTGAGTAATCTATGGATTTTTTTTGTCTAGCGCTTAATCACTGATTGTTGTGTGAGGAAACAGAAATAAGGCCAGACAAAAAGACAGTTGACCATCCAATTGTTATGAAAAAGATATTAAGGTGGTAGGCGGGCAATTTTTTGTTAGTTTTGTTTCCCTTTCTTAACTTGTTAAGCCCAAAATCATAAGAGTGGGCTGATGGTAAGTTTGCCTGTAGCTTCAAGGTGATTCATCTTACATAAGATTATGGTCTGGCCTGGCTCTCAAAACGAGAGGATACAAAGACGATTAATTTAGGAGTACTTGATGTCTGTCACTACTCACCACTTTTGGCGGGGATGGCAGAGTATTCCGCACTGAACCTATTGAAGACATGGGACGACTTCGTCACAAACTCAACTAGAATGGAGTTAGAGTCCGAAACCCAACTGAAATATTGCTTGGTTCCACAGTAGATGTCTGACCTACTCGGTTCGTTCTGATCCGAAATCTACAAAGAAAAACAAACAAACATCTGTCAGTAATTCACATTTAAGCCTTATTCTCTAGCCCTGAGTGCAGACCTGTCTGTTATGCACTATTCCATATTCCCGGCCCCATCTGCTGAGACATGGCTTGGTGTCACACACAACTACACACTGATTCTATGAATGTCATCCCTGTAGAGACATCTTTTGTTCTTTCCTTTGTCCCTATAGTTAACATCTTCCTATAGACTTTGTACACAAAATTACTTATGGAGCACCCCAGTCTTTAGAATTTCCATACAAAGACTTTTTCTTTTCCTTTTTCCCTTTGTAAAAGTCCTTGGTTTCAACGAGTAGATACCCCAACATCTTAACCAGGATTTTCTTGTAATGTGTTTTTGTGACTATCCAGCAGGCAAGTTACCTTGTCATTTCGGTAGTTCGTCAGCTTTTTGAATAACACTTCTTTCAGACGAAATAAAGATACTTTTTAACACCTAACCATTCAGCCTGACCAATTGGAGTGAATTTTGACATGTCTACAAGTGTTTTAATCTAACTGGCATTTGACCAGCAGACCACTGTTAAGGTGAATGCTGACTGACAGATCAGTTTTCAACACACCCCTGAAAAACATACCTGTACCAGCGTTCCGCATAAGCAAACCTCTTCCTCTGTCGTCAACGAATTAGCAGCCAAATTTAATCCCTCGAGTGCAAACTTTGAGAAGGACAGTAGAACCCGCTTATTGGAGGGAAGATGGACAAACAAACGGCAGTACTTGGGAATCGAGTACTTGTCTGGGTAGTAGGGTGAAGTGATTGTTCCAATTAGTCCAGTCAGCGTCCTCTCACATACTGAAAAGGTTATAACGAAATGTTTCAATTTTCAACAATCAAGTCTGGTTATAAAGTTGTTTATGGAACCCAACAAGTGAACCTAAATTATGTCTTATGCCTTACATGTTTTTTGTCTAATCCAAGTCAATCCAGCTGCCCAGTAACTGGGGCACTGTACTTACTTGTTTTTTCGAAATGTTGACATTTGATCTTCGATCGTACTGCGGTCATGCTAAGTCATGTAACTTATTTGTAAGTAGTCACTAGAACTTAGAAGTACAAGTGGCAGTGCGACCGACGATGTAAAAAAAAAAGTTTTTTAAGGATAACAGCGACCCAGTTACTGGATACTGGGTTTAGTCTAGTCTAATCTAGCACAATACTGTACAGTATAGTCATATAAAATGACAACGCAGACCTGAGACGCTGGTGATGATTGACGAATGATGGTCTAATCGGTAATCCTAATTATTCCTCCGAGTTCATATCACTGGTCTAATCTAGTAGGCCTGCTCACGAAAGATTTCCACACGGATCATGATTTTCGACAGAGTGGCACCCTGTCTAATGTTAATGTCTATCCTAACGCACTTACCCCGTAATAAGGAAAACTATTATTTTACTAATGAACTTGTGCCGCTTGTTGTTGTTCTTCCCGAATATTAAAAACAGAAACTCATGCATGGCGCGATCTAGCAAAGTCAACGAGCGCCACCAAGAGCTGAGGCTAAACTTATCCCTACAGACTTCTCACTTCCATATTATATTCTCACTTCGATCTTCTCACGTTACTAAATTAGTGCCAGGCATACATTTTTTTATCCAAGAAAATTGTTATGAGCTGCATTGACAAAGCATAAATTGAAAGAAGAAACAAACCGCCTTGCATATTAAGTTAGTCATATTTCCAACCGTTACTTACAGTCACATGGGTGAGAGTTACAAGAAATCGTATCGGGTTCGCTGATTAGTAAGCCATTGCAGAACGCTTCCAAGGCTAACTGGGGAATCTTCTCGTCAGTATAACAGAATTTCTGTAATAATTGCACTCCTGTCAACCGAGGGAAAAATCAGGGTATTTTTAATTGTCTTTTATTAAAGTGGCTTGGTTGATCAGCCTGGATATCATTTGAGTCAATAGGTTAGCTGGCGGCACTGGTTAAACAGGTAAACTGTTTGGATTTGGCGCACATAATCAAGACCAACTTTACAGGTTTTATCCGTCGCCACCTAGTGTCGAAAGCTCCCCCATTCGAATGTGACCCTTCATTAAATTCAAGATTGATGATATCAAATTGACCAACCTTTTTTCCAAAAGGAACCAAAGTTTGTGATTATAAAATAGGGAGTACAATTTGTAACAAAATGCATAATTACTAGAGTTGTTATTATTATTATTATTTTTTATTACATCCAACAGGCATGATCAGTTTCAGATGTAGGAGGAAAACCCGGTGGGTAAATCCACGCAATCAGAAGTACTAAAAACACTGACGACCCACATGTAAGGCTGAAGTCTGAGGTCTAGACCGGGTGGGATTCGAACTGCAGTCCACCGAGGTGAAAGGCAGGGAAATAAATCACTGAGCCAGTTCTAGCTAATCCACTAATTTCCATTGCATGGAATGCAGTGGAAACCGTCCTGCCGTTTTCGCCAACCAATTTGCAAAATCTCGGTGTTGCAGCTTTGCAAAAATAAACGGAACGATCTTTTAATGTAGGCTTACTGTTCTTGTGGGGGAAAGAATGTTTCAATAGTCTGGTATACGACTGGAAGTATCAAAACAGAAAATGTTAGTCTTACCGCCTCCACAGTCTTCGCTGCACGACGTGTAGTTTACTTTCCATTCATGGCTTATCCCGACCTGGGCCTGAATATAAAAACAAAAAATAAATCATCATATTATATTTGCATCGGAGATAAAGACTATTATACCTAGCCTATTTTAACACTCCCAATCGAGTAAAATGGCCGTGGACTTCTTTTTTTTCACACGGGACTCAGGGAAGTACCAAATTTATACATTGTGCTAAACACACAATGGTGTATGTTGGTAAAACACAATAAAAACAACAACCAAAGTGTTTATGGAACGCATTAGAACAAAAAAGCAGATGAAAATTTATTCAATCGGACGCATCAGAGTCGAGGGCTGAACCAGTATTGTGTTAATGTGGGACAATTCCCCCCACACCTTTTATAATAATATACTTGCGGTTGACCCAAACTCCATCATTTCAAGGATTCACTCCCAACACTCCACAGGGTTAGTGGCGTAACCACATTTTCATTCGAGGAGGGGAACTATTTGATATATTGAATCGTTCAATGATACATTTTTCAGATCTCTTGTGGGCAAAGGGGGGCAAGGGTTCTGAGCGGGGGGTGGCTGGTCATGCCAGTACCGGCCAGAAACTTCCCTGATGATCACCCATTTAACAATGTTCTAGGAAATTATGTCACTAACATTATGTTAATTCTCTGTGACATCATTTATAAACCAATACTTCCTCACCACAAAAATCATGTAAAACACCCCCCCCCAAATTCATTGGTTACCACCATACTCCTTCGACTATGCCTGTGTGCAAGAGACTCACCTAGCTCTCGCACACATACGAGCTAGGTCCAGCACCTCGGTAACAAATGTATTGAAATATAATAATTGCTCAAAATAAAATAATTGTTTATACAATAGCCACCCAAATTATGCTATTTTCTTCAACCGTCGTCACTTAGACCACACTCCGTTTGCACGTTTAGCATTTTGAGTCCACAGTTACATAACAAGAGAAAGTAGAGATATAAAGCTTTCAGTTCTCTTTGTTAAGTTATTAATTCACGCACCTTGCGAAACCTGCATCTAGTGTGCACTTTTGCTAAAAAAAAGCGTTTAGTCTTTTTCATCTTTTTCATCTTTTTATTTGATTTCATATGATTTTTTGGCGTTTCAAACTGGACTAGGACACGTTTTGTGCCACTATACACTCAGAAATATTCACCGTACCCAACCGAAATTCACTTACCGAACATTGTAGCACCATGCAGAAAGCCACACCCAACAGAAGGGGGGAAAATAGCGCAGTTAAACCCATTGTCGTTATACGGTCCGTCGCTGGGTGCCCAATGCGAAATTCTGTCTCCACCAAGGCTTCCTCGAGATGTAGTGACGTCAACAGACCGGTCCAAATACATGCAAGGGTTTTTTATCTTTTAAAGTTTTATTTTGTTATATAAAAGAAGAGGGGGAAAAGGAAATTAATTCTGTAATTGCTATACGGGATGGTTGTTTGATTGCATTCAGATTTTCCTATCCCTAGTGCTGGGCAAACTGTTGTTTTTGTTTGTTTGTTTGTTTTTTTCGGGGGAGGGGTATTTTTGGATTTACCTTTTTAGCTGATATGGAACAGTCCTCACACTTCTTCCCCTTTTTAGGAATGGATTGCATTGTTCTCGTAAGATTCCTGGAGATCAGCCATGGGTGGGGACTAAAACCTGTGGTATTTCTCCACAAGACCACCAGAAGATAAAATAACCACATTTTAAACCACGCAAGTGCGGTGGTCTAGTGGTATGATATAATCTGCTCTAGGGTTGGCAGAGGTCGTGGGTTCGAATCCCTATGAGTAATTTTATTTGTGGAGTTATGAACATGTATAGTGCTTAATACACACACACCGATGTGGGGTAAAAGACAAATAACATTTTGTTTTACTTCAACGTGAAAATGAAAAAGATTGGCAGCTTTGAGCCACGTAAGTTTTTAAAACGTAGATGTAAGAATTCGAACAATAATTTGCGAGTTATTACCTCAAAATGTGTATATTTCTCAGTAGGGCGACATTCATAAAAACACAAATACGGGCTATGAGACAAAACAAAACGAGGATGTAGGGAGAGAGAGGAAGCAAGATGAAAACAAAGTCAGATGCGAAGCAAGAATACGACCGAGTGAGCATGATGAGCAGGATGGTGTGCTCGAGAGAAGAGCGTACTAAAGCTCTATATAATACGCCCTTCTTCCCGGTACACATATTTGTTTGCCCCAGTAACAGAACGTCGTAAGCAATAAATGGCTCATGACTAAACTAAATGGCATAACTGTTACATTTTTGTTGATATTAGTAAAATACCCCCCCCCCCTCCTCCTGCCTAAAAAAAAAATAAATAAATAAATAAATACAAAATAAAAATTCCTGTGAAGGATGTATTCTTATGGATGGCAGAAAACATTCACGCTCAGTTTTCTTGAAACTTTACTTTGCACGTTAATCGATTGCGCCCTTTCTTCCGGTAAAACTTTCGTCACTTTCTGTTTCGGGGCGAAACGTATTTATCTATTGAGCATCCATATACGGTGTAATCGGACGGTTATTAATTATGACAACAACACTTTAATTCATAGTGACAAAACTGTTTATTGAAAATAAAAATGTACAGTATAAATTTAAGAATCCACGGCACAAATCATAAACATTATAGAACAATGTTCTTATTGTTATCATAGTTATTACAAAGCTCGATTACAAAAACAACTAATAAACTATTATGTTGGTTGTTTTACTCATGTAAATACTCAGACAGTTGCATTTCATCTTTTGGTAAACCACAGACCTCCAACTTTATTGTTGCAACAAAAAGAAGAAATGGCTAAACACATTATACTTTTGTACCGAGGATATTTTAGTGGTCTACTATGCTATTTTTAAAAATAAAAGGGAAAAATCAACTGATTGGTTGAAAAGAATAATAATGCACAAAAGAATGAGCAATCCTTTACGGGGAACGGGTTCGAAGCCGGTTCAAAAAACGATATTTCCTTTTCGCTCGACCCCAACGGCCTCATTCAAGACCGCTGAGATGGGCTGATGAGCTTGTTCGCTCGACCTCACCAGCCTCATACCGGACCGCTGGGATGGGCTGATGAGCTTGTTCGCTCGACCCCACCGGCCTCATACCGGACCGCTGGGATGGGCTGATGAGCTTGTTTGCTCGACCCCACCGGCCTCATACCGGACCGCTGGGATGGGCTGATGAGCTTGTTCGCTCGACCCCACCGGCCTCATACCGGACCGCTGGGATGGGCTGATGAGCTTGTTCGCTCGACCCCACCGGCCTCACCGGACCGCTGGGATGGGCTGATGAGCTTGTTCGCTCGACCCCACCGGCCTTGGAGCGAGTGAACACTTCTTTGCGCATGTTTAAATTTGCATCTCGAAGGACTTGTCACTATTTCGATTCCCGTGTTGTCCTTACATCTATGGAACTTTCATGCGAAAAATCGGAGTAAACTTTGAAAAAAGACGTTCAGGGAGTGAGTTAGTAATAAACACTTTTAGACGACGAGTTATTGTTTATGTTGGCGTCATTTTAGTTCACTGAAAATGAAATCAGCTTTCCTTCAACGCGTGTTCACATGGTGAGTTAGCCACAGCCGTAGCCACCAAATAAGACTCCCGGGTCCAGTATTCCGGGTCCCGGGGACTGTGACTCATTTCTAGGTCAGGCTAACCTGGAAACTTCCCCGAAAATGGGACTTTGACTAGGATTCTGCGTCAGTTTGACCCAGTTTGATAGAGGTTCCGGGTCGGACGCATAAACGGGTCCGGCCCAACGGGACCCGGAGCCTTAAGTGTAGGCCTAGTCTTAAGGTAAAGCAATACAAGGCTTATTGAGAGAATATTTAACCTACTTTTACTACTATTGTAACCGTGAATCCATTGTTTCCAAAAAGCTTACAGTAGAATCATGTGTTCCGTATGGTGGAAGAAGAAAAGGAATTGTAAAACCCAAACTATCAAAATCGACGGCAATTTTTGCTCAATGGTGATTGGAAATGTGACGCAAACTTTAAAAAACAGGATCGGTTCCCCGAAGACTCACTGACGAAATCTTGCGATGAAACACTCATTAAGTTTACAATCGTGCATGCACCATTCTACTTGAATGTTGTTGTCCACATCGAGATAAACTAACCCGATCCGTAAGGTTGAGTTTGTCAATCAAATATACATAATGAAAACAAGGTAAAGCAAACTGGTTTGTCTTTGTTGTTATTAATATTGTATCTATTTGGCCACTGATACAAGAAAACAACATAGGCCTACAGGCAGTCAAAATAAGATAAAACTGCAACTGTGATGCAAGGAAACACGCCATTGAAAGTGACCCACGCGGTCAAAAATACGGTCGATTTCCAAGACCAGTAACCACACTTTATGTGACCCAACATATTTACATATGTACATGAAATTACAAACCTGTGAAAGGCAAGCTCAATCGGTCATCGGAGTCACGAGAAAATAGGGAGAGAAATACATTGTTTTTGCTGTTTTCAACTACCGAGCAATAAAGAACGGTTTGCTTCGAGGTGTTTTTTCTTTTTAAAAATCAGTGGTGTACTGCATTAAGTACACACAACATAATATTATTCAAATCAATACCAAACAGTACACAATAAGTCATCACAAACCTATAATTTCCCATCAATCTAACTTGATGGAAAAGCTGTAAACTGGTCCTGCTGGCTGGTCACTGACAAATATTTATAAGTTCTAAAAACAAAACATCTATGGGAGACTTTAGAACGCTAGGTGGCAGCAGACTTACCAGGTAAATTTTCATTGTTTACGTAGTCCTGAGCATGCGCATATGATAAGAACAATGGGTTTACCTGGTAAGTCTGCTGCCATCTATCCTACTTCGAAGGAAAACACCGACCAATGCTCGGTCAACCACCGCGTGACGAGGGTATCTTTTTTTCAATCGTGCGTTTCCCACGGACGGAATATACCTGTTCAAAGAAAAGAAAAAATACATTGTTATTTAGAAGAAGACACACGCATGTCTGGGTCACATTGCATCAGTGTATAGGGGACATTGGTAATGTCATCTTTACATCTCAAATGTAGGATCATAGATGTTTTTTGTCAACGTATCGATTTATAAGCAAAGTTATAAAGATAAATACAAGAAAAAGTCACATGTGAAAGTTTCAGCTGAGTCGGAGAAAACGGGGAAACAACTTTCACGATGATTTACAAGAACGTCGAGTCCGTCCACGTTTAGTGGGTATACCAACCGCATTTCTGGCCAAAGCATTCGCGTACGGACACAACCCTCAACACTCTGGGATTCCTCTCTCAATTTTTTTTTTATTATAAACAGCTGCAGTGCTTTTGGCACAATTTTTATTTCGGGACGGGGCTGCTTCTTCTTTGAGAGACCGCTTCATTTGCGAATACGCTGCAACCCTGTGGATTTAAGGATAACGTGAACATTTTTCGAAAAGATCGTAACCGGCATGGTGGAGGCGTGATGCTGGCCATCTCTAATGGTCTTCAACCTATGGCTGTTGATTTGCCCGTTGATACTGAAATTGAAATCGTTTTTGTTCAACTAGCTATTGGATCTGAAAAATGGCTGTGTGGGGCATACTATAGACCGCCTTCTTCAGATAGCACCAGTATCGATGTTTTAGAGAATGTTTTAAGCCATCTTGATCTGGACTCATTCGCTGGTGTAATTCTAATGGGTGACTTCAATATTGACTGGTCACCTAGCAACACTGGATACCTTAGATCCTCTTTGGAGAACCTCACCGACGCAATTTGTCTTGACCAACTAGTTCATGAAGTAACTAGATCATCCAGTCACTGATTTTTCGACGAATACGATCCTTGATTTGATCTTCACTTCGCGTCCGGATCGTCTGCGTGACGTTCGTGTTGAGGCTGGTATTGGCAACTCTGATCATTGTATGGTGACTTTCAAGATTCGAGGCTCACCTGGTAAGCTTCCCAAACAGTTCAGAGACATTTATCAATATCATAATGTTGATATTGATCATTATCACAACCTGACTTTTCTGACATTGATAAGGCTTGCTCCGAGTTCACCGATTTATTGTTTGCTTGTGTACGCGAATGTATTCCACTTCGTCGCTGTCGTCGGAAAGTGAAACCCTGGATCTCTGGAGAGCTGCATAAACTCATTTTAGAAAAACGGAGACTTTTTAGGAGGGCTCGTCAATTAAGAACTGAGGTCGTTTGGAATAGCTATAAGCTCATCAGGAATAAAGTTCGTAACGCCTCTAAAAAAACATACAGCGATTTTGTCACACAGCTTTTCAAGAAAAAGGACAATCGGAAGTCCTTTTGGTCTTTCGTTACGAATAAACGCAAATCTTCTGATACGGCTGACTCTTTTTCAGTCGATGGTGCTAAGATACGCGACCCTGCCAAGATTGCTAAAGGATTCAACTGTTTATTCGCTAGTTTCTTTACCAAGCCTACGAGTAGTTCCTGCCGTAACACTGCCCCTGTGTTGGACTTTCCTCAACTCACCAATCTGTACGTGACAAGGGTTCAGATTGCCAATGAAATCAGCAAGCTTCCCCCTGGTAAAACTCATGGTCCCGATGGTATTACTTCTCAAATGTTGAAATTAGCATCTCCTGCCATCATACCTGCTTTGACTAACTTTTACAATCACTCTCTCGGTAATGGCTGTATCCCCACTCAATGGAAATGTGCTAATGTGGTGCCGGTATACAAACGTGGTGATAAAGCAAATATGCTTAACTACAGACCGGTTTCACTGACATCTACAATGTATTTTGTGTAAATTGTTAGAAAAAGTCGTCGTTAAACAGCTCCTAGATCACTGTCTGGACAATGGACTCATTGCTTCCCAGCAACATGGCTTCTTGCCTGGAAGGTCATGCACCACGGCTTTAGTTTCTGCTACTAATGACTGGCTATCATCTTTGGATTCCAAAGTTCCAGCTGTCGACCTTGTATCATTGGATTTTAGTCGAGCATTTGATACAACTTCTCATGATATACTCATCAAAAAACTTGATTTGTGCTACAACATAGGTGCCACTGACCTTCTCTGGATAAAGTCATTTGTTTCTGACCGTGTGCAACGTGTTGTGTATAAGGGAGTCTCGTCTGATTGGCTATCAGTTAGCTCCGGGGTACCTCAAGGATCCGTACTTGGCCCCTTGCTTTTTGTAATTTATGCCAACGATCTCCAGCTTCATTTATCATCCAGTATTGTTCAATATGCTGATGACATTTTTATATTTAGGAATGTCTACTCCCATAATTGTGATCCGGATCTTCAAAATGACTTGATGACTATAGCGGACTGGGCTGAGTCTAACTCTCTAAAGTTAAATTCAGATAAATGTAAAACTGTTCGCTTGTCCTGGAGAAACCTCCCCAAGCCATGTTACCAATTAAATGGAGCTCCACTTGAATGTGTCGACTCATTGAAATTGCTCGGGTGTTCAATTCAGAGCAATTTATCTTGGGATCTCCAGGTCAAAGAAACTGTATCTAAATGTAACCGTTTGATAGGACTGATCCGTTTGATATCTGGCAATTGCAATCCTGAAGTATCTCTACACCTGTATAAATCACTTGTTTTACCAACTTTGGAATATTGCTCACCTGTTTGGTGGATACACAAAAAGAAACATATTAACATACTCGAAGGAGTTCAACGTAGGGCTAGCAGGATGATTTTGCGTCAGAGATATATGGGACAGTCCTACCTTGACAGACTTAATACTTTGGGATTGATGATTTTAACTAAACGTAGAGAATTTTAAAACTTATCCTTCATTGCTAAGCAGATCGTTTTTAACTCTTCTTATTCTAGTTGTAATTTTCTGAGCAACTTCAAGATTAACAGCAGACATTCCGACGTTCTCACTTTTCATCATGGTAAACCTAGAACATATTCTTTTAAATATTCTGCGGTTATACGTTTTCCCAAAGCATTTTCTGAACTGCGTGTTAATACAAGAAACTCGTTGGCTCTGGACTCATTCCAGACGTTTCGTTATATGTTGAGAGATGATCTTGGGAGTTAATTTGTTTTAGGCTCTTTTGTTTGTCGTCTTTAGTATTGTTTTTCATTCGGGCCTCGATTTGTCATTTTCATTAATTTTTTTATTTATTTATTTTTTAATAAATAAATCCTTCTTGATTTGTGTTATTTTATTCCATTATTTATTTATATATTTATATATTTATTTATTTATTCATTTATTTATTTATTTATTTATTTATTTATTCATTTATTTATTTATTTATTTATTTATTTATTTATTTATTTATTTATTTATTCATGTATTTATTTTTTTATTTATTTAATTAATTTATTTATTTTGTTCTTTTCTTATTATGATTATTTGTTATTATTTTTATCATTACATTTTATTTTTATTTAGTTGTGTATTTTTATTTTTGTTTTAATTTAGTTCGTCTGGTTGGTGTTTCTGCTCTTGTTCGGCTATGCGGGGTTTTTAAGTTACGGTAGTTTCTGTCTAAACATTTTAACAATTGTGTTTACTTGCCATGATTTGTTTTACTTTTCAATACAATTTTAGATTTATGTGTATTATATAATGTCAATTTTCATTCTTTTAATGAGCTGGGTCTGGGAGGGCACATCTTTTTTGATGACAGTTTTTGACTTTTGCCTTTCCCTGGACGTCCTTTGCTCATAATATTGTATTGTCCAAAGAATTAAAATAAAAATAAAAATAAAATAACAGTCGGGCAAAAGTATTCATAGTTAAAAAAAATAATCTGAAACGATAAGTCTTAATCTCGGGTTTTCTTCGTTAAATTGTTAAATTTATTTTAATTTACAACATAATACTTGTTCCTCTTTTTGCTTTAAATGGATGCTTGTGTTTGTGCGTGTGTATGCCTCTGACAAAGGTCCGGTTTTGATCGAAAGCTAAGGCCATCTCCCTAGTTTTATATACAGAATCTACGCTAAACTGAAGTACTTAAAGAAACAGAATCGCGCACACGTAAAACCCAAAGTTGTGAATTGCGAGACTTGCAACTTTTGGCTCAATATTATAGCATTCAACTGGGCTTTCTAGCCTACCGCAACTCAAATTTACATAATAACGCGACTTTAAATTTAGATTGAAGTCAAATTTCGTTTCAAAATTTGTGACCTGACCCAAAATTTCCGAATGCTAGATTTGATGAAGTGAAAAAAAGGAAAGTCCACAACTTGGAGTTTGCGAATGTCCCTGATCAGAAGTCCATTTAACAAATTCATTCATTCCATTAGTGCTGCTAGACACAATGAGGGTAGAACATATAATATTGTTGGTGTTATGTTTTTCCCAACCAACAGGAAAAATTACAAATTGCCTCATTTCGGAGCAAAGACCAATTTGTAGGCCTATGTGTTTTCACTGGGGCTTGAGTACTGGACCAAAAGGAAAATACCTGACTCAAACAATTTAATACTTACATAAAACAATCAGGCCGATTATCAGCAGAACTATAATAACACCAGTCACGGCTAGCTGCAAAAGAGAAGATAAAAAAGACAAAGTACAAAATACAAAAGACACTGATACTGATGACAGGAACTAAAAAAGTGAATTACCCTCAGGCATCTAGCTCCTGATAAATTCAAGGACGAGGTAAATGTAATAAAATTCATCATAACAATTTCAAATGAAATTCAAGACAAAAATAAGATAAACTTTAAGTAACGTGTTTAAAACGAATCAAACTTGACAATATTTTTGACTTACAACCGATCAAATTAATTGTTAGAAACAGTAAATTATCAATTTGTATTCATACTATAAACTGTATGATGGGGACCTAGATGTTCATCTAAAATACAACGTTTTAGGTCGAAACTTTTGAAACTAATTTCATTATAGTGTATAATGAAAATTGGGCGATGGATAATCACACTATAGTTTATTTAGATTGTTTTACAAAGATGTAAATTAATTTCAACCTTACCATTTTATTTTTCCATTTGTAGTGCGTCTTGACTTTATTTGCTGTGGTTTTGAATGATGAAGCTTGTGCCAGTAAGTTGTCTGAAGGAAAAAAATAACCCCCCAAAATACATATGCTTTAAATACAAGTCAATATTATATTGAACCCCTCGCCGGTGATTTTCGGCAAAACAGCAGCCTATTTCACTTTCATGCATTCGTATTTAGAGCGATTTTGCCTCTGCAGTTGAAATCGTCCTTCAATTTCACAAAATTTATATAGCATTCTATTCAAAACTTATCATAAGACGTTCGTTTTAGCCATGCGAAATCGGTACTCAATTTAGCAGTCACTTTAAATCGACTCCCGTTATAAAATATCACCATGGGATTGGCCAAACTACCCCTTTCAGGCACATTTGTTACAAGAGGACAGTAAAACAAAGAAACGCAAAATAAGAATGAGATTCGGTTCTTCAGAATGTACTCTTGCTATAGACAGAGCGTCTGGTGTTCTTTATAACGACGGTTGGGTCTTGATAAAGTGCTCTTTGTAACGAGGGTTGGCTGTACATACCTGCCCCATCCATCAAGTCATCTAGTTTCTCGCCTCTCTCAAGTAATTTATCCACAGTCGTATGGAGAATGACTGCCACCTCATCAACCTCTGCCTGTAGCTTTTGAACTCGTTTTTGTTCAGCTTGCGACTTGGCAACTTCACCCTGCTGCTCGTAACGGGCGTTGTTTCCGCTTGAACCATACCTTTCAGGGTGTACAAACAAACGTTTTCAAACACTTTCATTTACACATTTTTAGAGAACATGAAAATTTGCAAAGTAAGAGTAGGTCACTAAATATTGTTTTAGTGTCATTTTAGTTTGTGATTTGATTTTGTTATCCTTTGTGGGAGTTTTCTATCAACCCTCCAAACAACACGGTCCATTCGGTGACAAAAACTTTCAATTACCAAACCAATACAAAATGTTTGGTTCAAATATTATAGACGGTTTCGTTTTTCTTCGATTCACAGCCTGGCTGGCGAACACAAGCAAAGGTCAAAGGTCAAAGGTCAAAGCAGAGCCAACCTTTCTCATATTGTTTGAGGCTTCGAGCATAGTAAGTTGGGGTACATTTTCTACCTCTACGGGCAGTTACACTTGTTCTGCCTCAATGGTTCAACGATCAACGATACGCCATCGACCATCAGTTTACTACATGAACAAAGACATCAATCACAGTCAATATGTCATGTGTGGCAAACAACAACCCTGCGCCATTATTCGGTACCTTGTGGAGACCAAGGACAATACAAACAAGGGTGAAATAAAAGGCCTCCATAGGGGAATTCTGCAGAACAGCAGGGTGCTCCACAAGAAATGTTGTGTGCAACTCATGATTACTGTATAAAAACTCCCATATGAGATGATTTGTAATTAATTAAATATTCCTCCCGTATCCCAGGGACTTGAGAAGTTGACCCTCAACTTCGGCAGGTCACTCCTCAGTTCAACCAGGCTCCCACATACTAGGAAAAATAGTTTAAGAAATTCAACTCACTTAAATACCGACACTGTTAAATGCAGAACCAACTAGGTACAAGAACAGTTGTATTCCCAGCTGAAAATAAGCACTGTTGAACATTTGGCCTGGGGCTAATGTAAGGTTTTTCCTACCTTGTTTTGGTCTTTTTCTGACGCCCTTTTAATTGATTGAGATTTGTCTAGTCTTATTTGACGCTTTTTTTATAACAATATTAATGTATCACTGTATATATAGTGCAACTTTTTAATTATTTTCAATAATTTTTTTGTCAACTTGATAGAGTTTTGTCTGGTTATGTTTATCCATTATCTAATATTTTAAGACTTTACTTAACTCCTTTCTCTATAAACATGTTAATGTTAATTTACCCTTGTATAGTGCAATTTCAACCTATTGGTTACCATACTGTACATTCCTTCGCGTTTTTATTTGTATGAAATAAACCAATAATAATTTGATTTGTTCTGTCCGTAGGTACAACCCCTGGGGGCAGTGGAAAACTGCCCTCTCAAATTCAGGCAAAAGAGTGCAGGAAAAAAATCGGGCACGGCGAGAAGAAAATATTTGACAGAGAAAGCAAACAAGTACTACTACTAGCATAAGAAATTGGCACATTTTTTTATCTGTGTAATACCATGGAGGAAGAAATACTAATAGTTGGACAAAATCGACACCTCTGCCCCCCCCCCCCCCAACCAAAGAGTCCCCATAATGCCCATATCACGGGAACAGTAGAGGAGCGCAATTGGACCTATTACGTGTGGAGATTCCCTTCCAGTCCATGCAAGGTGTTCCTTTGGTGTTTACGTTGTGCCCTGCAGGGTGTACACCTCATGGCCACAGAAACAAACACGTAAACGTTCCCGACCCAAAGCTTCTAACCTCGAGGTACAGACGGTACTTACATGATAAACTCGTAAATCCTGGTTTTTATATTTCCATCAGCTAGAAAAGCTCCTTCACGACGAGTTTGCGATTACATGTTTATTGTACAGTCATAATATATTCTATGTAATGCGTAAAATAATCACAAATGCAGGAGCTTAGACCCACCATAACACATGTTTAACATGACACTGACAGAAGTTCCGACTTAGTTACAGGTCTCACGTATACGTACATACATATTGGTTGTTTATACACAAGCATTCAGACGGTTCCATCATGGTTCGATGCACTCTTAGAATAGAGCAATGCAAACTCACTGGCCGTAGATGACGACTGTATTTGTAATCTGTGACACAGAGCCACGGTTTTTGTGGCTTCCCATGGTTTTCAAACCTCGGTCGGCAAAAACTCGGGCTGTGACGTTGCAAGAACGTTCTTTAAACCATGTGTTGACACAAATGTTTTTTTATATAAAACCCATTTGCGAATCACACCAGAAATTGTGCACCATTGATTATATATAATTATATATGTACGTCATTGGGCAAAATTCTAAGGTCAATTCTTATTTTCGGGTTTCTTCGCTGACTTGTAATTGTATTTCGTCGCAAAATTTTACTTTTTCAACATTATCATTAAAATGTATATAGCCATTAAAACGTATAAACTAAAATGTTTGAAGAAACAGAATCGTGCACGCGTAAAATTCAATATGGTTGGGACCAAAATGGTCCCGGAAGTTTGAACACGCGCGAGACTTGCACAGTCTACTTTTTTTGGCGGATTTGGGGTGGTTTTCTTTATTTTTTATTTTTTTTGCAAATTTTGTAAACAAATATTCATTTTGCTTTCAATGTTTCGACCCACATCCACATAATAATTACTTTGTATCACATCTCAGCATAAGTTTTAGTTTTTGTTTTCGTTTTTGCAGACCTTGGGCTAACACCAAATCAGCTTTACGAACTGAAGACTTGATTCAACATACAGACCTGAAAGAATGGAGTGTATCCACCGACAGGAGTTATCTGCTGAGCGCCGATGAATATCGCGCCCGCTGGAGCGAGTATGAGAACGGCATGGTCCGGGTCGGTAAAGACGGTGAGAGGAACGCCTTTATGGAATGGGAGTGGGAGCCTACCACCGCAGTGCCATCCCACTCCTCGCAACATCGACCTGGAAGTATAATTCCGGTGACTGGGTTTTTGATCAGAATTGTGGATGATGTCCTCAGGTATAAACAAGTCTAGTCAGGTTAGTTTACTACAATAACTCATACAAAATATACTTTTTAACATAATATGTCTAGTTTTTTATTGATCCTCTTAGGTCTTTGGTAACATAACAGGTGTCATTTTAAGCCAATGGCCAAAGGTAATCCTATTATGCACTATAGACTGACATAATTCGGTCACTAATGCGTGTCTTTGCACCCAGAGGGACTCAGAGTGACAGAAGAGGGTCTTTTTTTACCAAGTCCGAAGGATGGAGATAGGACCCAGTTCTGGTCACTCACAGGCCAAAGGGGAGATAGACCGAAATATGCCATTCTATCTGTCCACGCTGTGAAGGAATGTGATTCCCAAAATTGCAAAACCAAGATTTAGGTTTGATAACGGCACAACCAGGTGGATTGGGTCATCAATAGACCTTATGCATTGACGTCATCAAGCCACCATTCTAGAGGGAAACCGGTGATGAAACAATGGAAATGCGAAGACATGTACGGGCGGCGCACAGGACGGGTTCAATAACCAACATTTCTTTGACCGAGGGCGCCCTACTCAAATGACGTCATGGCCATAAGGTCTATGTCAAAATACAGTAGTATACTAGGTTTAAATCATTTGTTTCAAACTTAGCGTATTCTCCCCAGAATGAATAGCGTAAACTACACATTAGTATACAAGGATAATTTCAATAAACCAAATGGGAGACTTTTGGAGACACTTGGTGGCAGCAGACTTACCAGGTAAATCAGTCGTTCTTAGAATTGTGCGCATGCTCAGATCTATGTAAACAATGGAAATTTACCTGGTAAGTCTGCTGCCACCTCGCGTTCAAACACAGAAACAGTGAATAGGCTGTTTATTTGAAAACTTATTATTGTATGGAAATATGTGATCAAATCTGTATACATGAAATACTTGATAAAGGAGCTTTCGGTTTTAGAAAATATACTATGCGAGCAAAATTTTCTTTAATTTCCATTTCAGAGGTATTTCACTTTTGACATTTATACAAGGTAGGCTATATTGGCTAAGGTCATAGTTATTACATAAATTTACGGCTTTAATTTTTGCTTGCAAGCTGGCTCTACGCTTAGCACATTTCATAGTGCCGGTTACCGTATAAGCAATTCCAAAACATGCTAAGCAGGCGGTGGCAAAATCAAGGGGGGCACTTCTGGCTAATTAAAATGTTAGTTTTCGTTTCCATTTTTTCTAAAACAAACCTTTTCCTTTACTCTTGTTACGCTGTTTAGTACATGATAATTTGACATTGAGGTAAAAATAAACACAGTGTCTGCGTGTAAAAACAAAACAATTTAAAACATCAAAATTACTGCATAAAAACTTAAATGTATCTCAGAAGTCCATATTTCAAATGGGGGGCACAGACATCAATTGCAGGGAGGCACGTGACCCTTGGCAAGAAAGAGAGGAATAGAGGAATGGAAAAGTAAAATTGAAGTTTTCTGTGATGTACTCATGTTTTAAAGATACACAACATGCACACATTGTCATCTATAAATTAGTTCATAAAACGATAAATATGCTGATACCTCATAGACTTGGAGATCCAAGTACTTGGTACTCGGCTGTTGGACTCTGTACTCGGGTATTAGATTACTCGGTACTCAGCCACTTGTACTTGTAAACGATGGCCCAAGTACTCGTACTTGAGTACTACTTGGCAACCCAAGTACTCGGCAATACTTGACATTCAACTGATAAGAGGTTTATGCAATGAATTGTTCTTGCTACAAGTAAGGAGATAGGACCTTTAATGTAATGCCAGGTGTAAAAGTGCACTTCTTTTGAACTGTTCACCAATTTTCGCTCTTCTTGAGGCTGCCATCAAGACGAAAGGGTCTCCGCGTCAAAGAAGTATTCTCCAAGATTAGGCCCAGCCCTGCTGATGTTTCTCAGGTGGTCCCCTAGTTCCTTGACGAGTAGAATTTGGTCTCGAAGAAAGTCCCCAAGAAAGTTTTTAAACTGTAGTTTTAAAACAATGAGACTTAGTGATAAAGTTAACTTATTGGTAGTGTGTGGTCCATGCACCCAGGAATAGTAATGCAGTCATGATGGCAAAACTGCAGTTACTGTTTCAAATAAGGAACTTTATCTCATTCAATCAATATTGTACAGTACACTCCAAAAACCACCGGGTCAAAATTGACCCAATTTACAGGTGAGGGAGCCTGACTCATTTCTAGGTCAGTATGACCTGGAATATGTGTCCATATTACCAAAAAATGGGTCAAACTGGTAAATGCAAAAACTCCTAAAATATAATGTCCAGTCCTAGCATTAATTTAGCAGGTCTTGGCCCAATTTTATAGCCATTAGTCATCTTCAGAAAAGTGTCAATCTTAATTGCTCAGCAAAGTGTCATGTCACTAAAAGTGTCATGTCACTGAAAGTGTCATGTCACCAAGGTGATATTGACAATTTATTTATTTATTTATTATTTTTTTTTAAGTAAAGGGCACCTCTGCTTCAAGGGGCACCAAGGCAGTGACCAGCGGCATGGAGGCAAATGCCTGTGTTGCCTCTCTATGACACATTTTCAGGGGCACCAAGAATGACCTGGGGTGGATTTCACAAAGAGTTAAGACTAGTCTTATCTCGAGTTAGGACGAGTTACTCGTCCTAACTTAGGACTAGCCTTAAGTTTTTAATAACTCCTAGGACTAGTCCTAAGTTAAGACTATCTTTGTGAAATCGACCCCAGGGACATAAAGCAATTGCCTCTGTTGCCTCCATTTGGAACATCTTAAGGGGCATCAATGCAATGAACGGGGGCATAGAGGCAATTGCCTGTGTTGCCTCCTGATGGAACAGTTTTAAGGGACACCAAGGCAATCATCAAGGGCATGGAGAGGCATTTGCCTCTGCTGCCTCAAGACAAATCATTTCAAACGGCACTAAGGTAATGACCAGGGGTATGGTGGCAATTCCCATCATGCATCACTACATTCTGAACAAGATTTTGTACAAACATTAGAACATCTCAGCGGTCTTGAGCTAGACTAGTGGGGCCGAGCAAATGCGGACGTAAAAAGCGATGGTCTGTAAGTCTTGCCGTTTCAAACAGTGTGCTGTGCTCGTCTTCAGGAGCACTTCATTTCATTTCACTTTGATTTCATTTCATTTCATAATCTTAAATCTGGTTGTGAAGCCAAGGACTCTGAGAAAAGTGAACTTAATCACTAGTCAAGAACCCCATGGAGAGAAGACAACGAAGGAAGTTTTAGTTTTAGATGTGGGTAAAAAAACAGAGAATTATTCCAGGGAAAACCCACAGATCAAGTAGGGATTGAAAACCCAATCCAAATAGTGCCCCTGCAGGATTCATAACTGGGGTTCCAGGTGAAAGACAGGAAAAGATACCACTACACCAACCTGATCCCCAAAGCATGTCATCATAAATGTTTCTCCTTTGCAGCTGCGCTTCACACAAGCTGAGATTAAACGGCCCTTTTACCAGAATTGCTTTTATCAATGAAGTGATCCATTTATGGTATTACAAAATCTCTACCTACACAAAGTAAAACCAAACTCCACTCTACCTGAGTATCCTTGCTGGCAGCAGCAACTTTTATCAGTTCCAAGAACGCTTTGCTAACCTCCTTCTCAAGGACCAGTGCAACTTCAAATGCTTTCTGACCGGTGGAAAAGTCTTGATTCAAAGACTATACCAAAACAATTAAAGAAAAAACAATAATTCAGGTGAAATTCATGTATTTGTTTTGCATAAGACTGTCATTTCCCTTGAATGTAGGTTTGGTTTTTGTAATGCTGATTTATAGGCCTCATTGTCAATTTATATAAAAGTCACTTGTAAAAGATTCAGTTCGATACAGTATCTTGTTGAGAAATCAGCACAACAAATTTCAAGGTATTTTCATTCAGAACATCGAACACATCCACGTTTAGCGAGGTGACGAGGGTACCAACTGCATCTCCAGCCAAAGCATTCCCAAACGGACACCCCAAAAAGTTGAATCACCAAAACTCTTCTTGAAGTGACACACTTTTGGCCTTTAAATACACTATCACACAATATTTCTGGGTCATTACCAGAGTATGACCTTACCTTTAAGGTGAAATTCATGTTTACATTGTATTTTCAACTTAGAAGAAATAGTTTTGCAATAGAAATTTTATACAGAAAAGGAGTGCCAAAAGAAAAGAGTATAGAACACAAGTAAAGAATTCAAAACAATAATGTTTAATCTTTTTTAAAACACTTGGCACTTTCTGATATTTTTTGTTTTCAGTGTTCCTTTTGATGTTGACTGAAGGCATGTAGGGGTTGCGGTGATAGGGTTTTTTGAGACAGAAATTACCTTAATATCTTGAAGGAAAATCTGACCACCTCTTTGGTTTTGGTAGGCCATCAAGCTATTTGCCACATCTTTCTTTTTGTCAGAGAGTTTCTTGCAGTAACTTTTGAAGCCTGGAAGAGCTACATCTGATCGATCGAAATGGAAAGCCTGGGGGGGGGGGAAACAGACATTGTAGTAAAGGGTCTTTTTTTTTTATGTTTAATTTAATTTTGCCCAAGAAAATTGTTTCTTAATGCTATAATAACCTAATCAAGGCTCAAAGTCAATTTTGAAATCCACAAGACCACAAGGGCTTGTAGCTCAAAATGTTTACTGTACCAGAATTGTTTTTACATGACGAGAATTGTAAAGAGAGAGTAAAAAATACATACAAAGTTTAACACTTAGTCTGAACTGTTTTAAATTGAGCAAGAACTTAAAGTAAGAGAAGATTTATCTCGTTTTGTATGGGTTAGTATGTTTCAATAACTCAACTTTTTGTGGAGTGGATTTTCTGGACCCACGCCGAGCTCACTGTGAAAACAAAGAACACATATAGGCCTAGCTAGAGCCTAATTTTAGCGAAATCCGTTTTCAAAAGAGAACTCAGGTGCATAAACGTGAAAGGAAAAAAGTTTCGAATAGGATTTTGTACATGTACGTGATGACCTATGAGTATGACTATGACTAGCCCACCTTGTCATGCTTGTTGGGCCGTTATGGCTCTCTTTTAACATCGGTCTAAGAGAGCCATAACAGCCCAACAAGGTGGGCTAGACCATGACGTGGAGACGATAGCGGAACGAATTGCATAGGTAGGAGTAGGGCACGGCGTGTCGTCTGCTTGCATATTAATTGCCTCTTGCACAAAAACATTACATTCAACTCACCATCCCCAAGTACACGTATGAACCCTGCAGTTGCAGGTGAATTTGTTTGTTTATCCCTGACTCACAGTCTCGGGGAAAGTTCTGCCTAACTTCGGGTACCGGTGCAGAAGCCATTTTTAAACGAAGAAGCACCCTTGTTCCACTGTACACAAGTTAGCTTTTCTACGAATGTCAGACAACTCGACCGGTGGACAACTCGACGGGTCGGACAACTCGACGGGTCAGACAACTCGACGGGTCGGACAACTCGACGGGTAGTCCGTTCAAGCGTCAGACAGCTCGACTTTTGATCAGACAACTCGACGGGTGGATGGTAAATCCGCATGACGTCTGGCAGAGTGGGGCTGTTCAGCACGGGGGACGATCATGTACCGACTGGGCACGCACGGGCGTCCACGGGCTGGGAGTGGGCTCGCAGACTCGCAGGGGCCCGGGGGGACACGCAAAGACGGCGGGGTTGTCCGGAGATTTACGTGAGGCGCCAGCTGACTGCGAACGGGGCCGGGCGTACACACAACCTCTTATGACACTGGCGAGCAATTTGGCAAAGCATGCGACTTGAATAATATGTTTTGTGCGATTCCAATCGATTGGCAGACTATTTAATTTAATATTGTATTATTAATTAAAACTTATTTATCTTTATATAACCCTGTATTGTAGTTTTGTGCCAGTGAAAATGTGTAATAAAATAAATCTTCGGAACATTAATTCATAAAACTGTCAGGGCGTGCTGATGACAAAGTCATTCTTTTCCGTTTAATATTTCCAAGAAGTGTAAAATGTGTTGGCATATGTAGTATTATACAAAGGTAACTTTATATTTATTGTGAATTCACTGCCGTCGAGTTGTCTGACCCGTCGAGTTGTCTGACCCGTCGAGTTGTCTAGGCGATCCGTCGAGCTGTCTCACTGTCGAGTTGTCTGACCCGTCGAGTTGTCTGACCCGTCGAGTTGTCTGACCCGTCGAGTTGTCCGACCCGTCGAGTTGTCCACCGGTCGAGTTGTCTGAACTCCTTTTCTACTACTTACTAGAGTCCGATCCGAGTGACGGGACGACGACATAAAAGACGACCAAGAAGACACGTGACAGAGCGCCCCCAAGCGACGCTTATCCCAGTATATAAACTCAGCTCTA
The DNA here is from genome assembly GCA_023634235.1 of Pisaster brevispinus. Lineage (NCBI taxonomy): Eukaryota > Metazoa > Echinodermata > Asteroidea > Forcipulatida > Asteriidae > Pisaster > Pisaster brevispinus. The sequence goes on from JAMKCF010000018.1 coordinate 352,565, forward strand.
TTTTTTTTTTGGGGGGGGGGGTTTGGGGGGTGACTACATTTAAATCTTGCAGGTAAAATATGTGGGTAATATGTTTAAATAGGCTATTTGGGTAAGATATGATATGGCACTTGATAGTTGATGATTCGGGCATGATGGTTAAAATTTTTCTGATTTTGTGCCCCCCCCAAAAAAAAATGGGGGCAATTTTTAATTCTAATTAATTTGGGGGTACAAACAAAATGATGACGGAGCCCAAGCCGTAGCCAAAGCTCAAGCCGAACATTGAAAAATAATGCACTTATTTATTTACACTAGAATATGGCAGTAAGCCACTGTCTCAATACCTTGATTTGATTGGTCAGAAGTGAAGACCCAATTGGAGTCCCTATGACATCGGGGACAGATTTCCCGATGACACTGGAACTCGAGGAAACACTATGCTCTGATGACACTACACAGGATGCGATCATATTACAACATCCCCAAAAAGTGACAAGACCAAGAAGCTTTTACTTCAGTGCCTGGATGTTTGGCACCATTACAATTATCGTCCAGATAACACAATTTTCCAAGACAAATTTTCAGAAGAATTCACCTGAAATTATAACAACTATAAAAATGGCTAAACCACTGTGCTTCTCCATTGCCCGTTGAAATGTAAATAATTCATGATTAAATGATAAATTCGAGTGTAGAAGTTCAACATTGCTTAGGTCTAAGAAAAACATGCACCGTTCCAAAGGGGGTAAGTAACAATGGGATAACAGCTTCCTGATGCTTATAAAGGTGTTGTTGCAACTGAATCTTTTCCATACCATGTTAGTTTAATGAGACACTTGCATTGAAACTTATTGAAAAGGATCAACAGAAAATCAAGATGGCAACAGGGATTAACAATGTCATTCGTCAGAATTACAGCGAGGACAGCGAGGCTGCCGTCAACAAACAGATCAACCTGACAATGTACACATCTTACACGTACTTATCTATGGTGAGCTTTCGGTGGTTTTATTTTTATTAATTAAAAAAAAACATCTTAAAGGTGGGGACATAGATTACTTTTTTGTCAGTGTCTACTTGCTGAGAAATGGAAAACAGCACAAACTGTCGATGGTATTTTTCACAGTAGAACTTCAACTAGTTTGTTTAGCGAGGTGACAGAGGGTACCAACCGCATCTCTGGCCGCAGCATTCGCAAACGGGCACCAGCCCACAGAAATTTAAGAAACGATTCATACATGAATCGTTCCTTCAGATGCAAATGCCGCAGTACATGGGGCTTTTTCCAGCCTCGTCTTAGGCTTCGTCTCTGGCTTCGGGCTTTGTTTGATTCTGGAAAAAACCGATGTCAAATTAATGTACACTGCGCCAAAATTGATGAAGGAGCCCAGGCAAGCCGGCAGAGCTGAAACCATCGAATCCGAGGTTTGGGAAAAGGCCCTTGTCAATCTAAGAATCAATGTCCAATGTGGCGAATCTTAAAACAGGTTGATAACAAATACATTTTGGTTATAATAATGCTGAACTTGTTTGTGCGAGCATTGTTGTATAGAATTTTGTTTTAATCATATTTTTGTTGCATGTTTATGTGTATACTCAACATTAAAATCTGGGGGGGGGGGTCCAACATCAACAGTCGGCATTTTTCGACAGAGCCGACATCGCTATTCCATGCGCCCACGAGTTCTTCAAGAGGGCTCACAAAGAGGAGCAGGACCACACGTGGAAGCTGATCAAGTTTCAGAATATGCGAGGGGGCAACATTGTTCTGCAAGACGTCAGGAAACCAGATAGAGACGAGTGGGGATCGCTCAGGGAGGCCATCCAGGCGTCACTGGAGCTCGAGAAACACGTCAACCAGTCCCTGCTGGATCTTTACGCGACTGCCGATCAACATCGCGACGCACAGGTATGTCAAAGTTCACGTGCTAACCTTTTCAGCTTGATGGGTCACATCCATGGCACATCCCCATTATAGGCTTGGGTCATCTATACCCACAGTCTCCACTAGCTTTGCTACTTTCCTTCCCTGCCCTCCTGCACTTGTTACCTACTGACACAGTTCAGTGAGACACAAGATCCCCACCCACTCCAAAAAGTAAAGTTTCAGTTCTAGCTCCGACCTACATGCATCATCGAACTTAAGCCCAGCTCATACATGTTAGCTAAACCTCTCTGATAGAACTGAAGAAGCATGCAGCAATTAACATATCACATCATTGAAGACGATCAGAGAATACTGATCGAAACGTCGAGTTGTCAAACCACCGTCCGGTTCTTCCTCAGAACCGCTACAACTCATAAAGAGATTTGTGTACATGGTATCACCGCAAACCTCACTTGCATGTATTCCCACCACGCAAAGTATCAAAATCCGACTTGCCAATGTTATTAGGCTGTGTCAGAATTTGCGGCTGCGGCTACGGCTTCGGCTACGGCTACGACTAGATCGCCGAGTCATCATGCGTCGAGGCACAGGAAGTCCAATACCATTTGCAACAGTCGTAGCCGTAGCTATAGCTACAACCGCCAGTTTGGATAAGACCTTGTACTCAGTGAGTTCCGAGTCATGCGAAGGCCGGAAATCCACAGGATACCCGGCCGGGATTCGAACCCATGATCCCCGCATTCTATCGAGCAGATTTTATAAAATCCTCCAGCAGAAAGGCCAAGGTCAACTTAGCTTTCGTAGTCGATACTATGTTTAAATTATACATTATTGGTAGAGCTGACGAATTAGTCGCACACAGTGTTCCTGTTTTGTGTGATCAACCATACTTGAAATAACAAGCCTGTGAACATTTCGGCCAACCGCTGTGAGAGTCAGGAGAAAATGGTTTTAAAAAAACATGCACAGCTTTCAGCAATGTTGTCCTTACTTTTGGTTGAAACAACCAAAATCAGCTGTTGCGGTTTTATCAGGTTGTCAGATACAGTTTTCTCGAAGCATGACTGCTTTTCAGAGGGAAATATTTCACAGAAACAATGGTCGTATGACCGTCATAATCAGTAAGCTTTCAGACTACAATGATGTTTGTTATCCGTACTAACCATGTATCTTCACTTTTACAAGTTCATTTGAAATTCATTGGAATCTGTAAAATGCATGTTCCAATTGCTGAGGCTTCTGTGAGACATAAAAATACCAAAACACTGTATTTTATTCTTGCTATCCGTATGGCGACAGAATGCTCTAAACATCGTGCCATCTTCTTTCTGATCGTACCCCTCTCGCTGCGGTGGGTTCCACACCGAGAGTATGCCCACGGTGACGAGAGGTCAATGAAAGCAGACACATTGGTATCTAAATTAATAATCTTCAACCACGATGAAGTCATCACCTTACTCAAGCTGTTCTATCTTTTTACTCTCGTTCGTAGATGTGCGAGTGGATTGGAGCGAACTTTCTAACCAATCAGGTGATGACAATCAAAGAGCTTGGCAATCACTTTACTCAACTGGCGCGAGTCGGTGCCGGTCTCGGAGAGTACATTTACGACAAGGAATCGCTGTGTAACCCACAGTGTTTGTGCGTCCGTCGCCAGCCCCCTAAATGTACATGTAAATAAAGGGACACGGTGCCTTTAAACCTTTCGAAATGGTGCTTTTTAGAAATGACCTACTCCTTATTATTTTTAAGAGTTATTCGTGCACTAAAACACATACAGTGGGTTGTAATTAATGAGTAGTGATTAAAAAACAAAATTTCCTCGGAAGTACAACCATGCAGAGCATGCAGTCTGCCATTTTATGGAGTCCAAAACTTGGTTCTTCAAAATAGCAGACTGTGTCATGTCATTAAATCACACAAAATCACACAATCAACGGAATAAGATACTTATGTGAATCATTTTCTCTACTTTAACGATATTCATTTCACAACAAACGCTTTTTATAGCCCCAAGCGCCCAACCCGAAGGCAATGTGCACCTGTCAAGGTCATCCCTCTTGTGTCGTTCTCAGGTTGCATCATAAAGTTGGGTGTAAACCCTGGCATGATACGGCAGTTTCAAGTTGAATAGATCCTGACTGGCAACCAACCCCGAACAAAGATGTTGACAAAACGGGGAGACTGCCATTAAACATTTCCGGGTCAGAATTGACCAGGGCCCAATTTCACAGAGCTGCTTAAGCAGTTAACAATTTTCTGCTTAGCAGAAATGAGCAGGATACCAGTCACAGATTGTACACATAACCTTAATCTGGTATGCAACATTTTGTTGTGCTTAGCAAATTGTTGAAATTGGGCTCTGGATTCTGGGTCCCAGAGGGCCTTACCCACTCCTGTGTCATGCTGACCGAAAAGTGATTAAAAAGATGGAATTTCAACTATATTCCTGGGCCATAGATTCCGGGTCACACTGACCAAGAAATGAGTCGCCCACGGGACACAGGGCCTAATCCGGGACAATTCCGACTCAAATATTTTTGAGATCACTGTACGACGCACAGAGACATTGCCTCCCTAAATGGTGCAACCTAGTGACGATGCCATCAAGGCCCAATTTCATGAATCGGCGATTACGGAAGCAGGCAATTTCGCGCTTACGTCAAGCGTATTTCACGGGTTAGCAGGGATTTTTTGCTTGTGTGAGTAACTCCACGTTACTAGGCATTCTTCGCTTGCACGTACAGCTAAGTGCAGAATTTCGGCGCTTGCTCAGTGAGCGCAGAATGGTGATCGCAAGCGCAGAATTCTGCGGTGAGCAGAGCCATAAAATTGGGCCCAGCCCAGGTGAATTTGGTCAGTGGTTAAAAAAGGAACACGTTGCCTTCGGTTGGGAGCTCTTGGCTTTACAAGCGTTTATGAAATAGTGTGGAAAAATATATCCCTCGCTTAATGTGAACTAACACGGTTTCCGTCATTTTGCAGAGTCAAAAACTTTGTTCTACAAAATAGCGGACAGTGACTACATATTAATGAAAAATGGATCAAAAGCTAATCTTTCCATGACTGTACAACAGGTGATAATAATAATATGACCCTAACTGGCGTCGTGCTAGATTGCTTGACCATCTTTATCAGGGCTGCCAGTAAATTCAAAGTCTTCATCAGAAGAATTTCGAAAAGCCCTTTTTAATTGCTAAAAGGCACAACGATACTTTGGTCATGCTAATTTTAGACTGTGCTGTCCACGTGGTTACCTCAGCTCAGCGCTTACCATTAATATTGTAAGTATTAACCTAAATACCACACTGATAAAAACTCAATGGTTCAATTTAAAAAAAACTGTAATTGGCCTACCGCCAAATATTTCAGTTGTAAGTATTGATTGTGCGGTCCGCACGACAATCTCAACTCGAAGGTCTGCATGGCTATTATGGTGGCAATTACTCTATACCTAAGTATGGATAATGGAGCTCAAACAAAGAGTCTCAACTAAAGAAATTGTATTGTCAAGGTTTCCAATTTAGTGAAGAGCTTAGTTTTAACAGTTAACGTTGCAGTCGTACATTGACCGAGAACAGTTCAGCCAATCAAATCCCGCCACAGAGGATTTGGTTGTTTCTCTTCAAGTTTTATACGATTTGACCGTTTGTCTATATTATATCTCAATGCTGTGGAAACGGTGACGTCAATGGGTGGAGCTTACTGCCTTAAAATTTGTTTGCGACTAAAGATTTAACTCATTATTTTGATCAGTTAATTTCGTCAAAGATAAAACTGCTTGGTCAGGCAGGACCCTTTTCAATTTTGTCGACACAATTTTCTGCTGACAACTAAGGGTTAAGAGGGGAAAGACAAACTGCATATTTCTTAATATCTGATACAAGAAATTAGATCCACAAATGTTCGGCATGGAATTCATTCTCACAAACTTGTTTCTGGTTTTGATGGTCCAAACCAGCCAAAGTGCAAACCAACAGCAGTTCATCGAAACATTCTACTCGGCTGGAAACCGAGCCTTACTGAATCATGTGTTTCAGTGGAAGACTGTATCTTCTCCTGTGATTTGTGGGCGAGACTGCTCTATGGATTCACAGTGTGCATCATTCAACTACCAAACAGATACCCATGTTTGTGAATTCAACAGTATTACCAGAGCAAACAGTCCTGATAACTTTATCGACTCGCAAGGAAGTGTCTACTTTGATGAAAATGTGGACACTCTTTCATCTGCCGTTCCGAATATGAAGATGAGCAGCAGTTGTCTGATGTTGTATCAAGCCGGTTACCGAGACAGTGGCGTATACACCATCTTCCCTGCAAGTCTGACTGATGGGTTACAGGTTTACTGTGATATGGAGACAGATGGAGGAGGCTGGATCGTGTTCCAGAGAAGACAAGACGGCTCTGTTGACTTTTACCGTAACTGGACTGAATACCAATATGGGTTTGGTGATCTACAGAATGAGTTCTGGTTGGGGAATGATATCCTGCGTGACCTTACTGGCTCAGGACAGTGGCAACTCCGAGTAGATATGGAAGATTGGAAGTCCAACACAACTTGGGCTTCTTTTGGAGAGTTTGCTGTTACAGGTGACAATTACATTCTCCATGTCAGTTTATTTGATGCTCGGAGTACAGCAGGTGATTCAATGTCTTATCATAATGGACTTCCATTTAGTACAAAGGACCAAGACAATGATGCAAATCCAACCGGAAACTGCGCAGTGCAATTTGAAGGTGCTTGGTGGTTTAATGGCTGCTTTTGGGCTCATCTGAACGGTAAATACTATCGACACGGAGAGGAGTCAAATCAGCTTGGAATACAATGGGGCCAGACAAAAGCAGGGAATTATTACTCCTCTATGAAATGCAACATGAAAATACGGCAAGTCAATACTAAAACTCAGACCCTCTAATGGAACACAAAGAATTCAATCGAACAAATCATTTCACAGCAAGAAACATAATCTTCTAATTGAATTGAATGCAAAATCTACAATGTTTTCTAACTACCCAATTTGAAGTACTTTGAAGTAGTGGCTGCCTGTTGCGGGTAATACACTCTAAACAACTCCGGGTTACAATATTGACCCTGATACGGGTCCCGTGGGGCCTGCCGTCGATTTCACCAAACTCTTCCTAACTTAGAATTAATCTTAGGACTTAAGACGAGTCCCAGCCTTGCACTGTAACATGTAAACCTTAAGATTAATCCTAAGTTAGGACTAGTTACTCGTCCTAACTCGAGATGGGATTAATCCTAAAGCGTTTCGTGAAATCGGCTGCTGATCCATTTCTTTGTCCGACTGACCCGGAATCTGTGCAAAATAAATCAGAAATGCGTCATAATGACGCAGAATCTGAGTTAAAAATCTAATTTTTTAAAACAGATTTCCGGCTCTGGACCAGGTCCCCTGTATCCCGAAACAAGGTCAATTATGAGACGGGAGTTTGAGTGTAGAAAAAGATGCTTTGGAATAACATTGATAAATAAATCAGTGTCAAATATTTTGATTTTATGTTATCGAGATCAATCAATATTTAGGTGAACATAAACATTATTTTCCTATACGCTTGAATCGTAAATTGTATGACAAAATTAATGTTTTGATACTTTAATAGGAATCTAAGTCACAGGCTACTTTATGGGAACTTTCAACTTTTAAGTGATGTAGAAGTAACGTATAATGTATAGGACTTGATATTATTTGTTCAAAATGTTACGTTTGTGAGTTGTCCGCAAGCAGTGAGGGATTCGGTTGTGAAATTGTCGTATTAATATTTTCTTCAAGCTCATTCGTTATTGTATAATGTAAAAACAAAATACTAGTCATTTATACAACTTATGTGTCTTTTGTCGTAGAAATTGATAGAAGTTTTAAGGATGGGGAAGAACATAGGGAGATTGTTCATAAATCATACACAAACATCGAAATGCTTGTCGAGTTTGACAATAAAAATTATAAGATCGTTTGTGAAAAGAAAACGTCATCGTTTTCTTTCGGAATAGTGAATTTAAGAAGGTCAGTGCAAAAGTTTGCAAATTCTTCAAATTTGAAAAAAATAGTTTAATACCAGATCAATAATAAAAGGAATGTTATTAAGTAGGCCCCTAAACCTCCTTTCAGCTCTTGTTATGGCATTTCCTATTTTTTAATAAAATGACTTGAGTCTAACACAACATAATTATTGTCTGCCTGTAAATAAATAAACAACTATTTTAAGCATTGAAACTTATCACATTAAAGCTTATAAAAATAATTTTAACATTTTACTTTGTTCTTTTTTAATCTCAAAAGTCCAGATTTCTATAATGGGGGCACTCGGGGCAGAGACATTAATTGGGGGCAACCCCCCCCCCCCAATCCCTCCGCCCTTCGATTTTTTAACTAGTGTTTTCTGCCGTTGGCGGCGCCCTGCATGGTTCCCAGCAAAGACCCGCAAAAATGAAAAGTGAAATCAACACTGAGGTACTCGCAGTGCCTCAAAAGACCAGCGTAAACCAGTTTGTGTTGTGACGTATAACAACACGGACTGGATCTGAATCGCTCCTTATCCCTTTAAGAGTTGTTCATGCACTGAATAAACACATACAGTGTGCTGTAATAAAAAAATAAAAAATAAAAACCACTGCCCTCCTCTGGAAAAACAACCAGTGGAACACACGGTCCGCCTTTTTGTGGAGTCGAAAATTATTTTGATCCTACAAAAATCGCAAGCGCAAAATTCGGCGGAAAGCAATGTAATGGGGCCCTGGTATAGGCCTATATCAGCATCGCTACACGGGCAGCGTGCCGTATCGATACCTCTCGTTCTCTTTGCGTGCACGCTTGTTAACAACTTTCGAGCGCTTGTATGGCGCTTGTAGGACGCTTAGTACGCGCATGTGAAAAACTAAGTATTTTGACGCGATTTCACTTCAAATGAATCATGTTTTTACACGGTCACCCTAAACTGCATACAGTTAAACATATCAAAGAAGAATGAGAGGGCACCAGTTGCTCTTTGACTTGATGCATCTTTTACGCGTTACCATACTTGAGCGGGTGCGAAAGAGTGGATCGGCCACAGGCCTAATTAAAATGGGCTAGATTCTAGCCCATTTTAAAGAACCAATTACAGGGGTTATGAGCGAACAAGACATGCTGAGAAAAAATGGCGCGGCGAGATCGATCACCCCTGGGATTGAGGATGGGCCTATATTGGTTGTCACGCGTATAATAGCGCCAAGAGTAAGCTCGCGCGCCACACGTATGTTTAAACACTTCTCACCGTGTTTTTCGCGCGTATGGCCACGTGGTCTCCGCTCGACCAATCAGTGGATAAACTGTCGAGTCCCACTTATGAATTACATTTTTGGTGAGAGTGGAAATAATGTTGACATAGGCCCTATTTGCATAACGTATAATGATGGGCATTGTGATTCGCGTTTGGTGATGACTCCGAAAGAAACTGTGTAATTGTTGTTCAAGGCCAAGAAATCTTTTCTTTGAAGGCCTACTAAGCATCTCGTCTACAAAGTGCCCCATTGATCCTTAGAAGAACTTTCCGCTGTGCTCGTTTGAAAGCTTCCTTCTTACTCACGGCCAGATATACGGCTGGTACTCGCTGTCATCTCGCTAAACGTAGATGGATGGCGAAACGTTCTGGATGAAAACTGTGACAGTTTTAGCTGTTTTCTCAACAAGTAGACACGGTATTCAACTGATTCTCAGGTGACTTTTAAGGAAAGCCTGCTTCTTGATAGGCCTATAAGTATACATTAGCATTACGTTGAAAAAAAAACAAAAAACGATATCCCTACTAGACATGCGTACTAATACAATTAAGCCCTATAGGCCTAGTTTTCATCTCGCGACCCAAAACTCGATGTTTGAAAACGGTTTTTTATTTTATTTTATTTCTATTTTTTTATTATTACTTTTTAAAAAAGTATTTCGTTGTCTTATATATGTTGCTTCGTACAAATTGTGGATACTGGTTTTTGACAACAACAAATTTCAAACGAAACTCCAAACGGAAACACTCTTTCCACACACAAAATGTATCGAATTACTGATCCGATTACACTTCCCGCGTTTGTGAATTTCCGGCTGTTCCTGACTTGTGTACTAGGTACCAAATGTAAACAAACAAATTATCTTGAGTTTCGCCCCACAGTCTTTTTCATATTACCCCCTACCGCCCGCCCCTCCCCCAGTGAACAGACTGATTATAAGCTGACAGGGGCAGGGTATCCTGTTCCCCGCTCAACGTCCGTGTGTGTGTGTGAAAGAAAGTCAAGACAGGTATCCAGCATACCCTTTCACTTTAGACAGGTACCCACCTGTCAACGACCACAGTAACTCTTATATACGATAGAGGGAAAGGAAACTAGTCATATTCACTCGACGTATGAATCACCATCATGGAATTTTGAACGAAACGCAATTTGAATGTCGAAGGTTGAATAATTTTATCATTTTTATTAAAGCTGTTTCATCATGAAGTTGTTACCTGTCTCCCTTGTCGTTCTCATGATCATGTCTTGTAGTATTAGTGTCTGTAAGTAATTTTAGCTCGATATGTAAATTTTCATTTTGAAAGGAAGGATAAATGCCGAGCTTTTGACCGAGTCATTAGTGAATGGTCCACAGTGTGGTGTGGGTTTTTTCCCACTCAATAGTGAAGTAGGGCTATTCATGGAGCAATATTGCTCCATGGGCTATTTTAGTATACTAGTATGTAGTATTACTATTAGTATTGATTTGATTGCTTGATTGAATTTATTCGGATTAAATACAGCAAGAACATGGCAAAAATACATACACAAAACAGGAGGTAAAAACAATGGAATAAAATAAACCAAAATAGAACACAAGAAAGAAAAACTGCTCAAAATAATGTCATGTCTGTCGGTCTGTGTCACTGTCAGTGAGTGATGTCATTGTGTACCGCGGCCGGTACGGACGTTTACAAACATGATTTCTTCCTCCATGGATGGTTTGACAGTGTGGATGAAATCGAATCATTTGAAACTCTCAGGGAATGGCCATGATTTGATGTGGTAACTGGAGTGGACCGAACCAAATGAGTAGCAATTATTATTGTTTAAATGAGACAAAAAGGGTTCAGAAAATGCATTATTTAATTCTATTTTTAATTAAAAGTACAAACTTATAAAATATTTATTGTAGTTCAAGTTGTAACCTCTGTCAATTCTTAACTTTTTAATGTTTCATTTTGTTAGATTAGAAAAGTCAAATAAGCATTTTACATATTTGGGGAAATACCAAAGTCATGTGTCACCATGGTCAAGCTGTTACTAGTGTTACATGTGCAGCGTTTGCAATCATAAAGGTGTGGGTTCGAATCTGGCCAAACTACCCGCTGATTTCACAATGACGAATAAGTTTTGTATTCTACTTCTAGTTACTGAATCACAATAACTTTGTATTTGTTTGAGAGAGAGATCGGCGAGCTTGGCACAAACATCCTCCTTGTTGGGAAGATCATCTAAAATTCTAAAGAATCCGTAGATTCACCAACTGGTTCGAAGTTTTGACATCTGCAGTCATGATGGCAGATGTAATTTTTTTGAAAAAACAGGGCCCCAGTTACTTTGTCTTACATATCCGAGCCACAGTTTGAATTAGACGAAGGTAAAAAAGGGATTTCAAGGTTTTTCAAAAGAATGTTGGACGTTATTTCCCTTTTTTCAGTATTCCTCTTATAAGGATTTGGTAGCTGAAGTGTTAATTATGTTGACCTTAACATTTGTCTATAGTGACAGCCCTCGAGTGCTACTCATGTCGGAATTGTCCAAAGGATTTCATGGACGACCGGACGGGACCCGTGACAGAGCAATGTCCGCTGGAGGATCAAAGCGTGAAGGTCAAGCTAGCGAGATGTAGCAAGCACGTTGAAAGAGATGGAAGTACGTATCAATGGATTCAAACCCTAGACACAGGCGCAACACAGAGCTGCCAACTCTCCCCGATTCTGCAGAAAATTGCCTGAAAATGAACCAATCTTTCCATGTTGTAATGAAGCAGAATTGCGCAGTAAGCAGAGCCATGAAACTGGGCTATGAGATTGTTTCCTTTAAAGGCAGGGTATACTTTTGGTAATTGTCAAAGACCAGTTTCCTCACTTGGTATATCCTAACATACATGTATGCATACAATAACAAACCTGTGAAACTTTGGGCTCATTTGGTCACTGAATTAAGCTTCAAGAAAATAATTAAAGAAAAATCACCCTTGTTGCAAAGAACTGTGTGTTTTCAGACACCTGAGAAAGGCTTCATGCCAGAAGCCTTTCTCAGATTTAAATTTGTTGGTGAAAAATTATCTCCTTCTCTAAAACTTTACTACTTCTAAAGGGTGTCGTTTCTAACAATGTTTTATAATATCAACAGCTCTACAGTGCTTTTTACCAAGTAAGTTTTTATGGTCATAAATTTTTGGAGTAACTACCAAAGGTATACCCTGCTTTTAAATGCGGGGTATACCTTTCTTTCTAAGATAGATAGAAAGATAGATACCCTGCTTTAAAGTTCCACTCACTCCATAGATTGAAAGAAATAACCATTTTATTAATTGCATCCGCATTAAAAAAAAAACTTGGTCAATAAAATGCAGTGTCTACTTAATAAGGAAATAGCAAAATCTGTCATGGTTTCAGTATTTTCATCAAGAATGTCGAATCCATCCACCCTTAGCAAGGTGGCAGTGGGTACCAAACACATCACTGGGTGTAGTATTCACAAACGAAAACCACAGAAATTTGAATCTTCAAAGGATGGCTGTAGGGGATCTTTTGAGATTCAAATTTGTTGCCATACATTTATTGATTTCTAATCAACGGGGACATTTCAGACAAGATATTTTTGCCAGATGCTTACTACCATTATAATCTTTATAATAATGAGGCTATCAGATAAATATTACACATTTCTTATTCAATGTCATTATCAAAGTGTGACCCTACCCTTAAACTCATCGTTCAGAAATAAAACAAATATGCTTCACCATTCTTAAATTCTCCACTTGCATTCAGGAGCTGATTGGTAAATGCACTCCTCAATCAGGCTTGTATGCAATGCACCTAAATGCTTATGTAGTGAACGCAAGTGTGCCTTCAATCTTACTTGGGTCTGATGCAACTTTCTTATTAAGCCCAAATATCTGGCGTCACACTTCGAGGCTCGTGAATAATGCCAGATACCGACCTTTGAGCAACTGGCATGATCCTGCCAGTTGCTTCGCTTCCATTCACACGGCGGAAATTCTCAGTTTACACACACGTGTACACAGATTGCATTGTGAATAAAACAACATACATACAAACATTATGCACACGCGCGCAGCAGCGGACGCTTGAAAAGGTTGTGCTGATGGTGTGGCTAACAAACACGTCACTTTGGAGCAGACCAATCATAACAGATATGGAAAACTTGCGTCACGGCATGTTTATCCAATGAAATCGTTGTATCCAATAAAATCATTGGGTCTGTAAAACCAGTGCCTGTCTTTATTCGCAAGGATAGACAGGGGACCAGTCTACTCTCTTATTTGCATTCTTACTATAAAAACTTAAAGTTTGTATCCTCAACTTTTGGACTTTTCTCTTTGCCATTTAAGCTTTGGGCAAGAGAGAGCACTCTCTGGGTATTTCTCTATTTTTTGATGGGAGCATGGCTCTGGCCATGCTCAGAATACTCTTTAGTTGGGAGGGATAATGTTCTAGAGCTCCCTGTGAGTATTGTTTTGTATTTGATTCATCTTTTTATCAAAGAAATATTATAGTTTTTAGGGCCTTTTGAATCAGGTATTGTAAAAATTTATGTAAACTGATACAGTTAAGTTTTGCCCTTCACAAGTGACTGTGTTGTGCTATGTGTTTTGTATTCTGTTGTTTGGAGGATTAAAAGCAATTCAAGTGCAGGAGATCATTGTATATTTTAGAGGTCATCGTGTGAATTCTGCATGAAATATTAAGCATAATACTACATGCAGAATCTCCTTCATGTGCCTCTACACTCATAATTATTGTAAGTAAATTACTCATCAGTTTTAATTATTCATTATTCAGAAATCAACCGAGGCTGCTCAACCGTACCTGAGTGCGCCACTCATGAGCGCATCAGCAAGTGCTCCCACGAGCGCAATATGGAAAACACGCATGCCTGTGAGACTTGCTGCGAGGGAAACAAATGTAACTCTGCTACCATGGCAACTGTAAGCCCCACCCTCTTTCTCACCATTGGGGCGCTGTTGGCCCTGTACCATGCGTAATTGTCTTCTCAGCTCTTTTTCAGTTGTAAATTATGTTAGTAATGGGCTCTTCAAAATTCCAGGGATACTGTTAGTTATTCCACAATGTAATAAGTAAAAATAGCAGGATAAATCTACACGTACAACAGTGTTTGCCCTTGACATTGGTCTGCTGGCCAATTGCCAGTTAAAAGACCTTTCAAAATTCTGTCCGACAAGCCCAGCTGGCTAGTTTATTGAGCTTCCACTGGTACATGTGAATCACTGATTGTTCATATTGCTTCGGATTTAAAAGTCAACCAGTGTTGAAAGGGAACCATAAAACATGGACCAGAGAAAAAGCTGGCAGAATAGTGAAAGGACGAGCTGATGAGTCCTCCTGGATTGTCATTGAAAAGTTAAGAGTAATCATCGGTGCAATGTAATTATTTGTTTTTTGATGCACAAAGAGTTTACAAGGTTTTGGCCAAGACTTGAAAGTTTTTAGTTCCCAGATCTGTTGTAACTGTGTGTGTAGTTTAGGAACTTACAGTTGTGTTAATCTGTTTCCCTTCTGTGTGTACTTTTGGGTTGAACAAAGAAAAATTTACAAGAGCGGGATTTGAGTTTTAACTTTTGATTTAAGTTTACGATGCACCCTGGGAAGTGGCAGCAGAATGAATCACCTTTAGGGAATGTGACTATCTATTTTTTACTTGAGAATTTGTGTAAATATTTTGTAAATCCTGCTTTTTCTACATCCAGAAGAGTGTACATATTCAAAAGCAGGTTTTCGGTATTTTATATTTGGATCTTGTGATACTTTACAACATTCAGCACTTTACAGGGTTAACACCAACTTTTCGATCGAGATTAGCTCCTTCAAAAGTTTCTCATGAACTTTATGATTTTCAAAAGAAAGTACCCTTTGAAATTTGAAAATGTGAAATTTCTAAACTTCTATGGGAAAATTTTGAAGAGGCATTAAGGCCAAGACAAGGGCCAAATTTCATAGAGATGCTCAAGCGGCCAATTTTGCATAACAATAATTTTGCTAAGCAAAACTTAGCAGGATACCAGTTAAAGATAGTACATGTGACATTGTTATTTGGCTGGTAATCTTATTCTGATGTAAGCACAATTTTGTTGAGCTTAGCTATTTTTGTGCTTTTAAAAGCAAGCTTCATGAAATTGGCCCAGGGCCACATCCATGGTTTCCTGTCAAGAGCTCCAGGCTTGGTTACTTTGCTCTTGGGTTTATGTTAGTGCATGCGGACATCCAGTAGATGATAAAATGTTGACCATGCTTTCTATTTTACTTGTTTAGTACTAGCTTAACCTTAAACCAAGAACCATAACCAACCCGTCAAAATTCTACTGCATGTTTTGTTTGATTCTGTTGGACTGAGGGCTGCACTAGTAAACTGATAGTGCTTTACATGGGCAGGCCCGATGCTTTGTTTGTGAATGGGGAATGGGCACCAAGGTGTATTCTTCTTAGTTAAGGGCACCTCTATGAGGAAATTGTAAATTTCTATTGGAATATTTCAAGGGGCACAGGGGCAGCGATCAGGGCAATGGAGGCAATTGCCTCTGTTGCCTTCGTGATCAGGCCTGCATGGGATCAGGCAAACCACATCAGTTTGGATGTTACTGTATGGTGTTGGACTGAGGACTGCATTAGTAAACTGATCACACTTTACACAGGATCAGGCTAACCACCATAATCAAAGTCCATAAGTTTAGGTACGGAATGTTGGTGCTGATGCCCCTAAAGCGAAACTAATTCCTCAATCAAAATGAGGAAGCAGGTGTACTTTTGAACCCTGCAAACAATTGAGGCTGTAACATTTATATTTTGATATTATGTGAACCGGATGCTGTATTTCCTGAAATATTGAGTGAACATTTGAGCTTCTGTGGAGCCACGAAAAGGGTTTAAAGTTAGGGTCATGGAAAATTCTTTTAAAAAAGATACAATGGCAAAAAACACTCACGTTAATTTCACAGGAAAGTTGAATCAATTCATGTTTAGCTTACTTACTCAAATAGATGTCATTTGACAGCACCTTTGTTAACGTGAGGTTTGAGAGATAATATGTTGTTGCCATTTCATAAGGACTCTAAAACTGTTGGAAAATGAGTGCCTCATAGAAACTAAACTTGACCCTGTTTCATGCCCTTTTCAATAAGCTTCTGATAATTATGTGAACAGAATCATGTATTTGAGTTAACACAGAGAATAAAAAGTGCTTCTCTGTGGCCATTAAAAAAATCAATTGTTTTTAGTACTGTAGAAACATTGTTTTGCTTTCGTAAGCTTTTTAACAGGGTATGTTTTTTTTAAAGTAGTTGTAAGTTATTAGACAGGGTGGTGGTTTAAACAAAATAAATAAATCTGTATTGATTTTATACTATTCTACAAAAAAGGCTCTTCAAATTTGTCTGTATTAGTTGTCCGTTGTTTCTAGCTTGGTCACATTCATTTTGTTTAACTCTTACTGTCTGACTCTTCAATACCGATTACTGTAAACATATGGCTCTGTTTTTTTTAAACATATACCAAATACCTTATCAGCTTTTTGAGAGCCTCAATTTTTTTAAACATACATTATTGAACTGGACCTAGATTAATCTCCCATAGCTTAATAAAAATTATACGACTTTCGTTTATGTGTTTTAGGTATCGCTGAACAGCCAAATGTTAACGGAATTTTGTCAACCCCCAAAAAGGAGACCAAATTGTTTTGTTTAAAAAAAGAAGAAGCAAGAATTAATATTAATTTGTTTTTATTGAAAATGAATAAGTATGGATGGAACTTTAGGACAGTAAACAGTAATCTGAATTATATGTACTGTTGTGGCGGAACGGTGCGAATGAAAATAGTGTTTCGGGCGTTACATTGTCCGTAAACATGCTTACCCCAAATTTCACTAAACAGAACCAAAATTGTATTTATGATATCAGTACATGTATTAAAATACACTTAGTGGTTACTCCAGTTAATCAGATGCAATGATGTCGTTGAAAACATTTTTTTATCAAATGAAAAAGTTATCTCATTTTCCGTAAACATTTTTGTTATCCGAAACAATCTTAATTTTGAAGTATCAGAAAAAATAGTTGCAGAATCTTGTTACTATTTTATATTAAAAGACAGTCAAGAAAGCTTCCCTTCACAGCATAAATAATTGCACTTTCTAATTGCATTATCACAATATCAGCCAAACAAAGTTTCTGTTAACAGTTTTAATGTCCGAAACAAATCTAACATCCGAAACAAAAAACTATCGTTTCTAAGCTAATAGCTCAAAGTATAGAGGGCATCTAAAGTGAATCAATCATCATTAAATAGTTCAATTTAGTTTTTAAAACATATCTAGACATAAATTAGATCATCCATGCTCAACAAATTTCTTGTAGGACAAAAACATTGTTTCGGACGTTACACTATTTTATTGTTAACACAAATCTGTCACCTTTTTAATGCAGTTTTAATTTTATCTACTTTATTTTACTTTTTCTTTTTTGTGTCATGTTAAGAAAACTGTTTCAATCATTTTATTTAGTTTAAATGTAAAACTAACATGTGTATGATGCCAAAATCCAAAATTACCATCAGCTATTTCACCTTTCTTCAATAAACTGGTAACAATGAAGCATTTAAAGATACTTTATGTGGGGCATGACATTGTTGGATTGCTTTAAAACAACCATACTTTTATTAAAACTAAACCTTTTTTCAACTACAACTACCCATCAGAATTCTTTGGCTATATTAATTACTTTCTGGGATGGGGGCACTGAAGCAAGTTTCGGACGTTATATAGTGTTAACACACAGTTTTATCATCAGAAAAGTTTAAATGCGGGAAAAAATTTGATGTCCTCATTCAAGCCCTTCCTGTTGCTGCTGTAATGTTTTGTTTTGTTGTGTTTGTTTGCTTGTTTTTAAAATGTTATTGGGTGTGGATCCCAGGTTGTTAACTTTGCAGGTTACAAAACAACTTGGCTATGTAAATCATCCTGTCTACGTCTTTCCATGAGTGTTTCCTGTTAATGAAACATTATGGGGGAATCCCCTACTCCGAGCACGCAATAGTGCTCCACAAAAGCCCCAGGGCGTGGGCTGTAATGAGAGAGATTGGACCAATCACGCCAAATGACGCCACGCCGAACGTTTCTATTGGTGTTGGTGGTCTACCTGCCAAGCTGATGGATTTCTCATCATTCACAGAATTGCCAAACACCTGGGAAAACCCTGAGTTAAAGGAGATGCCTTGCATTAATATCCACTAAAAAGGGTAACGAAGATAAACACCTTCATCACGTTCAACTTGCTAATACACCGTGCAGGTCTCGCGCGTACACCAACATTTTGGGGCCACTTTGTTTCAACGCGTGAAGGAAACAAACTCGAACAATGGATATGTATTTTAGTAGCCTATGTCATTGGAAATTTTACTAGGGGAAAAATTAATCGTCACAACATTTCAATTGCCTAATATTTAG
The DNA here is from genome assembly GCA_023634235.1 of Pisaster brevispinus. Classification (NCBI taxonomy): domain Eukaryota; kingdom Metazoa; phylum Echinodermata; class Asteroidea; order Forcipulatida; family Asteriidae; genus Pisaster; species Pisaster brevispinus. The sequence goes on from JAMKCF010000018.1 coordinate 371,186, forward strand.
CTCACATTATTTAGAACTTCGGCCTACAGGTTTATTTAATGCAGGAGTGGTAGAGCTGGCAAACCAGTCTCGACTGTTCATGTTTTGTTACCCGTTGTGTGAGCCAGGAGAAACCATGAAAACCATGCACAGTTTTTAGCATGTAAACACATTGTCCTTAATTTTTCATGCAACAACCAAAATCACCTGTTGCATTTTTGTCGATTTGCAGATACTATACAGTTTTCTTGAATATGACTTCATTTCAGAGGGAAATGTTTCACCGAAAAAATGATTCTAGTAGGCCTACGAACTTCATAATCAGTAAGCTTTCAGTCCCAAAATAAACGATGTTTTTGTATCCTTACCAATTAGGTCTTCACTGCGCAGTAATGACCGGGTTGGTGGCTGGCCGCTGTTACTGGACCGAGCCGAAGGATTAATAAATACCCTTAATGAAGAATAACGGTACCGTGCAAACACAACTTTTACACAGCAATGTGATTGTTTAGGGGCCATTTATTCGCTAGTTTACAGAGCCGGTCTTTATATCGCATGTTAATACACCCCCACGTGACCAATCTTCGACCAATTAGAGTGCGTAAACTCTCCTAGGTATTTATTAATACTGCACTGTATAATAATACCTTTAAAGTAATTAGCATAATTATTTCATTGGAAGGGTCTAGTATATGACTCATTCCGACGCATACAAAAGGACATGACCTTGGCCTTGCGTAGGAGGAGGAGCTAGATCGTTTATCTTGCAACGACAGGAGGAGCGCAGTCTCTCTCTCCTCATCAGTGCGAGTGCAACAATCAACTCGTGCGGACGTGAAGATCAACTGTAAAAACGTCAAGATTTCCCAGACGAAAAAATCCAGCAGTTTGCAGTCAAGCTCCCTCTGAGCTCTGTCGAGATTTTGCTGTGACTCCACCTGATACTTCGATCACCCGTCAGCGAAATTTTCCGTGAAGATGAAGGCGGTTATTTACGCAGCAATCCTGTTGGCTGTGTGCATCGCACAAGGTATGATCAAGTTGTTTTTTTACTTCCTAATCCTAGTGTTGGTAGCCATTTTGTGTGTGTGTGTAGTAGGCCTAATGTTGTGATTGATGGCTGCTTTGCCTTGCTGTGCACCCGCCAGTTTTGTAGTCGAGTCACCTGTGTCGAGTCCGAGTCCGAGTCACGAGTCATTAGGTCCGAGTCCCGAGTCACTTGGTCCGAGTCCGAGTCCGAGTCACGAGTCACTTGGTCCGAGTCCGAGTCCGAGTCACGAGTCACTGTTTAAATATTGATGGCAAACCAAATGTTGTAAAATAAGCAGTGTTGTAGGTCTCGAGACCGGTTTTGCCGGTCTCGGGTCTCGGTCTCCCCCTCGGTACCCTGAGGTCTCGGTCTTGGTCTCGGTCTTGGTCTCGGTCTCGGACCCATCTGGTCTCGAATATTTGGCTGGTCTCGCTTCGAGACCAGCCTTTTTTACCATTATGCAATTCATTATGCAATCTTCCTCCCCTGCCTGCGCAATACGATTTTGCATTCAACCAGTAACATGTACAGAACACACACTGTGTAGCATGCACATAAAATAATCCTGCACTTTGTACCATACATACATGTATCAATTATTGCTATCTATGTGAGGACTTTCCTTTGTCCCTCTAACTTAACACTCTCCATAGACTAAGCGCACGAAAAAATGTTAGGACACAAAAATACAAAGGATTCCAATGTGAGGACTGTTTCAATATGCCATGCTTCATACATTAGGTAATAAACAATGATTTAAGTTGCACAAGATTGTAGACACGAGTCACTGTTTTAAGCTAACATCCGGGAACGTTTAATGCAACACTCAAAAGGTTAAGGGTCAGTAAACAAGTTTATGCATATTGCAACATCCTCCTCTTTTTGAGGAAGAAGCATTTGAAAACAACAACTCTAATTTTAACACTGGAAAAACCTGTTATTTGAGAAGAGTATTATATCATGTTTTCTCCAAAAAAAAAAATGGAAAACAAAATATATAATTTGTTAATTAGAGAAGCATTTTTTGTTTTCTCTCTCTTTTTCTTCTGGTAAAATGATGGATTCAAATGAGAAACCACAATACTTTTAGACTTTTAGCTTTGGAAGGTACACATCTTTTAGAATGCCTTTTATGTTTGAATAATGAAGTAAACAAAAAATAAAAAAAACACATTTAATTTAAAATGTGTTACTGTTGTCATTTAGTAAACAGCAACTTAAGTTTTGCCTCAGAATCAGAACTTAGTATTTCACATAGTCTTTCAGTCTAATAGGCTCGTTGATCAGTCTACCAGATCTGGTTTTTGGCAAGTCGTTCAGTTCACTGGTTTCTTTTTCAGGGTTTGGGACCATCGGTTGGGACTGTTTTGGGAGGTCTTCCAAGTTAGGCATGTGTATGGGTTTCTTGGGTGTTCCGGGTCTATCAGGTAAATGTGGGATTGGGTGATGCTTTGGGGGTGGAGTGTTCTGTTTTCCAAAGTTTTGGTTAGCGGTGGTGGGTGTATGTAAGTGTCTTATGTTCGTGTGATCCCGCATGACTGGTGGTTCTTCACGTGTCTTCTTCAGATCAACACGATTGCGTCTCAAAATCTGTCCTTGCTGGGTTTCGATTTCATATGATCTCTCATCCAGTCTCTTGTTTACCATGGCCCTGGGCCATTGTTTTTCTCCTGGGCGGTATGGTTTCAGTCGGACTATATCTCCTTCTGCTAGCAACGGTAAGTCCTTTGCGTGTTTGTTGTACATGTCCGACTGTTTTCTCTGGAGATGTTTCATTTTGGCACGCTCACTATTCAAGATGTCTGTGCCTCTTGGTACTAACAGGCTGTTAGATGTGGGGAGAAGGGTTCTGGTTCTCCGGCTATGCAGTCTTTGTGCCGGACTGCTGCTGATTCCTTGAGTTGGGGTATTTCTCAGTTCAAGAAGTGCCATGTAGGGATCAGATTTGGCTTTTTTGCACTTCTTTAGTAGTCTTTTGGCAGCCTTCACAGCTGATTCCACTTTACCATTAGATTGGCTGTGTTTGGGGGAAATAGTAAAATGTTCAAAATCCCAAGCCTTGGAGAAATTCTTGAAGTCATCTGACGTGAACTGACCACCATTGTCGCTGATGACCGAGTTTGGGATGCCATATCTTGCAAAGTGAGCTTTCAACTTTTTTATGACATTTTTGGAGGTCAGGTCATGGAGTCTGTCTATTTCCCAGAAATTGGACAGGTAGTCGATGGTGATCAAGTAGTCTTTGTCATCGTACTCTAGAAGATCGATTCCAATTTTCTCCCAAGGGCGGTGTGGTAGATCATGAGGCATGAGTGTTTCTTTTTGGTTTTTGGTTTCATATGATCGACAAGCATCACATTTCGATACAAGCTGCTTTATCTCAGCAGACATGCCTGGCCAGTATAGACACTCTCGAGCTCTTCTGAGGGAACTTTCAACACCGAGATGAGAGTTGTGAACTGTCTGTGTCATTTCTGTCCTGAGTGAGCTTGGTATTATAATGCGCTCCCCTCGAAACACAAGACCATCATGAATGGAAAGTTCGTCACGAACGTTGAAGTATGGCAACGTTTGAGATGGAAGGGAGTTTTTCGTATCGGGCCACCCTTGCTGAATCACCACTTTCAGTAGTTGCAGAGATCATCTTTGTCTGTTTCTTCTTTTATTTTTTGTAGTCTGTCTGGTCCAATACTCAAGTTGTCAACCAGGTTGACCTGAGCAAAATCATCTGATCCATCAGTGTAAGGTAGGTAGGATCTGGACAGCATATCTGCGAGATGCATCTCTGTGCCTTTTTTCCAGATAATCTCTATGTCGTAATTCAACATTTTCATCAGCATGCCTTGGAGACGTCTGGGGGCACGATGAAGCGGTTTCTTTACAATCGTCTCCAGTGGTTTATGGTCACTTTCAACAAGAACTTTATGACCAAAAGTGTATTGATGGAATCGTTCTAGTGAAAACACAATTGCAAGAGCTTCCTTTTCAATTTGTGCATATCTCTGCTCAGTTGGGGTCAACGCTCTACTGGCATAAGCAATGGGTTTTCCTCCTTGTAGGAGTGCTGCACCAAGACCTGATTTACTGGCATCACATTGTATGGTCAAATCTCTCTTTGGATCATAGTAGGCCAGTATTGGTGCAGTTGTAACCAGTGTTTTTATGTCAGCCATTGCTCTGTCGTGTTCTTCAGTCCACTGCCATTCTGCGCCTTTTCGTGTGAGTTTTCTGATTGGTTCAAAAACTTCTGATAGTCTTGGGAGAAATTTTGCCAAGTATGTGACACTTCCTTGAAGTCGTTGTATCTCTACGGGGTTGGTTGGATTACTCATCTTGGTGATGGCTTCAACTATTTTGGCATCGATTTTTAGACCTTCACTGGTGACAACATGTCCCATGAAGTTGATGCTTGAGGATTTAATTTCAGATTTGTCTCCATTGAGTTTGATGCCTTTTTCTCTGCATCTCTGGAGGAGTTGTTTTAGCCTTGCATTGTGGCTTTCTTCTGCCTCGTCAGTTGTGTCTCCGACACCAAAAACTATGATATCATCGGCAACGCATTCTATGCCCTCGAGGTCAGCAATTGCCTGGTGGAGCCGTTTTTGAAATATTTCAGAGCTGACTTTCAGACCAAATGGGAGTCTTTTCCATCTGTATCTGCCAAATGGCGTCATCATAGTAGTGAGCAGGCTACTCTGGTCATCAAGAACACAATGTAGATACCCAGATCGGAGATCCAGCTTCGAGAATATTTTAGCTCTGGAGAGTTCGGGTAAGATGTCTTCTATAACTGGCAATTCGTACAATTCTCTTTGTAGTACTTTGTTCAGTGGACGTGGATCGATACAGTATCGTAGATCATTGGAGTTTTTCTTTGCTGTCACCGCCATGCGACTACACCATTCAGTAGGTTCGTCAACTGGTGCAAGAATGTCGTCTTTAACTAGTTGTGCTAGTCCTGTTTTAACTTTGAGTTTCAGTGACACTGGTACCTTCTTAGGGGAGCATTGCACTGGTTTTGCTTCTTCTGCAATGTGAAGGTGAACTACACCTGGTAGAGAACCTGGAAGAAATAAACGAATATTGCAGAAAAAAGCCAACCTCGGAATTAAACCAACCAATAGCACAATAGTTTTCAAATGCTTTACCTGGCCTCAGATGCTCACTGTTTTATTGCTGTCATAAGTTGTTTGACATTGTCATGATGATGAAAGAAGTTGACATTCAAGCTAAATAATTTCATCGTTATTATCATTTCACAACAAGTCAACTGAGAAATGGGGAAACTAATAATGATCTATCATCATGACAATGTCATAAAAATTATGACAGGACTTAATCAGTGAGCATTTGAGGCCAGGTAAAAGCGTTCGAAAACTATTGTGTTATTGGTTGGTTTAATTTTGAGTTTAATTTACTTCTGCAATATTCATTTATTTCTGAGTTGTTCGTTTATTTCTGAGTTGTTCGATTATTACAGAGTTGTTCGTTTTAATTCTGACTTGCTTGTTTATTTCGAAACTTTGTTGTATGGCGCGTGCAGTGTGTTTCTCGCTCATGGTGTTTCCCATTTTCAAAATCTGCATTGTAAAAGCACGTACTAAGCTTTTTATTAATATTTTTAAATAGTTTCTGTACGCAGTATGATTATTTTTGTTTGTGAAATATGTGTTTATTTTTGAGGTACTTCAAAACAATGTGCATCTAAATTTATTTACTTTTTAGAGTGGGAATTTGTTAAATTATTTACATCCCTTTTTTCCGGCTTGTATTTGTTTGTATTTTATGTAGGCCTCAACTTTGAAAACAGGTGGTTTTTTGAATCCATAAGTGTATTTCTTGCTGTCTGTTTTTTTGCATATCACTTTGTTTTGTGATTTAGATTTTTATTTTTGTGAAAGTTCCTTAATATTTGTGATGTATGTTTTTTGTTTGCTTGGTTTTTAGTTGTTTTTTTTTGTTGCTTGTTTGTATTGCTTTTTTTTCTGGGATTTCTGTTTTGTATGTATTTATCACTCTGGGTGCTTTAGTATAATATTCCAGCTCCGGGTGCTTTAGTTTATACCAGCACCCCCTTCCAAAAAGTTGGGGGTGCTGCAGCACCCACAGCACCCCCCGCTCTCGCAGGCCTGTCCAGGAGTATCAAGATGGGCAAGAGCCACCCAAGCCAAGAAAGCTGTTGACTACTTCAAGATGACTACTGGTCAATCAAGCCTTGGTTACGGATGCCTTGGTATGGAGAAGTTTTTTCCGGAAAGGATTTTTTCCAAATCCATAGATACCTTCATTGCTGTGACAATGCTACATATAATGGCGATGACCCAAACAGAGACAGACTGTGCAAAGTGCGATATCTCATAAATACATTGGAAGAAAACTTCAAGTCAGCATATACACCATCAGAACATATTTCTATTGATGAACAAATGATAGAGACAACATGCAGAGTTTGGTTTATACAAATACATGCCAAAGAAGCCTACCAGAGGCCCTATACCATGTGTAGCTGCAAGGACATCTGGTATGCATCAGCAGGTAGCAAACATTGACAATGGAATAAGGCGGACATGTCATGTGTGGGTGTGCGTGCCTTTACACACGCCAACTTACAGGGTATTTTTAACAATAGAACAATGCTACCCCACAAGGTTTTCTTTGTTCAAGTGGTACCCCACAGAGGATTTCTTTAGAAAAGGGAATAATAGAACAACAATGGAAGTACCCCGTAACTGCCATATGTAAGGGTGTGTGTGAGTTTGTTTTCACATTCAAACCGGGGACCTATAACAAAAGAGGACAATAGGGTCCCCGGTTGGGTAAAGGTCCCCAGTTGGAAATTGTGTACAAAACCAATGGGAGCTGTTGCCAAAAAGTTAAAGTCCAAACAAAAGAGGGACAAAAGGAGGTCCCCGATTGGAGGTGTGAGGTCAATGATAAAGGAATGCAGTCAAAGAGAAAGACTAAATTTTGTATTACTAATTAGCTGTTCCGACACTTAGGAGTCGGAACAGCTATTGTTTTCGTCAGGATTTTTATTTGTTTTTCTTATTATTATTCTTTATTTCCACCAAAATGCCATAGGTTTTGTACATGCATTTTTTACCTCCTAAAGTCATACTATAGGCTTAGTAAAAAATAGTCAGATCATATATCATATTAAAGCTTAGGTCATGAAGCTATAGTAAAATGTAATTAACTTAACTTAATTAATTAATTTACTCAGTTATAATGACATGAATATTTAATTAGCCAATCTTGAGACCACCATATCTCAAAAAGTATACGTCTGATCGTCAAACTTTTTTCGATTTTATACTTGTTGGATACTGTAAAACTGTTTGCTGGCCTAAAATGCCGGACGACGTCACCATGACGTCATTTAAAGCGCGTTTTGTATCTGTGTACAAAACCCATGGCTGTAAGATTCTAAATTTGATCAAGTCCCAGTCCCCTATACGAGCGATGTTGTTGCGTATTTTGTACATAATACACAAACTCTTCACGGTGGAAGACTTAGGGAAGTTTATTTTTTAACGCATATCATGGGACACGTCCTTGCATGGAGGACTTATCCTTGCAAGCGTCTTTGAAGTTTGAGCAACGAACTCGGGCCAGCAAATCACCCCGAAAAGGGTGCAGTTTGAGTTAATTTAGTCAACACTGAAGGCCTCCAAAATTGCCAGAACGTAGTCAGGGATTCAAGCTGAAAAGCTAGAGAGTGAAATGGCCAAACGGACGACAAGAAGAAAAATTCCACGGGTAAGTGACTTATGAATGATCAGAAACTCCTTGTCCGGATACTAGGCAAACTCGATTGGGCAGTACGGAATGATCCTTACACACCGTGAGCCTGTGTCAATGATGGTGTTCACCGTCATGTCACTAAACAATAAAATAAAAATTACCGGTAGCCGTTAACGAGAGGCACTTATTGTTCCCTTCGCACTTATCACTTCTGAACCTGACATATTCCGTTATTCAATGCCAATATTAACGAAAGAAAAGATAATTGTACGTAAAGAACTAGCCTTGGTTTTTTTTTATTTTTTAATTTGAACCACAATTCAAGTAATTTACTGCACGGGTCTCGATAACTAAACATCTTTTCAGCAAACTCGAGCGATAGGAATGGGGTCAAAATATCCAGACCACAAAGGTCTTTGGACCATAATGGAGTAAAAAATAGGTTGACTGGGTACCCCGTGGTCACGTTCGAAAGACCGTGCAAGTCTGGCGACGATAAGGTCACATTGAGCTTCCAGGCACCTCTGAGTCATCAGCTAATGGGAGATTAACGTGGGTGCAATTTTAGGTGATTTTTTTAAATTTTTTAAATCACTTGTTTCCACATCAAAAACATTTTGGTGGAATGGCTACATTTTAAACTAACAATTTAATAAGTGAAATTAGAATAAGATCAGGAAACTTATAGACATGAAGAAACCCTGCTCAACATCCTATCGCTTTGAGCTGCTGGGCGGTACAGTGGCTACCTACCTTTTAGCCACTGGACAGCCCACTTGCCCAAAGCGAAACACTGTAACGTGCGGTGGAAAACTCTCACCAGCTTGTGCTTGTAGAAAAACGTGACATCAAAATAAAACTAAAATAGCCATCGGTGCGCTTTGTTCAAGTCAATGGCAATCATTATTAGCTGTTTCGTAGCGCAGCGCTGCGAAACAGCTCTTGTTTTCGTTAAAGTTTTTTTTATTATTATTTTTTTTTATATTTATTTATTTATTTTTTTATTTGTCTGTTTCAGTAATAAAAGCCATTGAGATAACGCACGTTCGTTCTATGCGGGCTTTTGCCTAGTTCCTAAAGAGCAATTGCAATGAAACTTTCAGTGATGAAAGGCATTGGTGCAATAATGCCCCTCAAACAATGATGTCATGATGACGTCATCACCTGTCACGTGACGTCATCTTAAAGGTTTCTATTTTAAATATTTGAAAATCTGTAACAAATCAGCCACAAGAGACCGTAGGTTTTTGTTTGCGGGATTGTATAGGGATAAATTAGGTCTTCATTTTATTCAGTGTGCGTGACCTCACATGACCTCTACTTCCGGTCGAAACCGGAAGTGCCTCGTAATACAAAAGTGCTAAAAGTTATGAAAATGCTTTTAACGATGTTAGTGTCTGGCAAGAGTGTGCATTTAAAAAAAAATACCTATGACGTCACGATACACACGAGCGCCCTCTATCGGCAGGTTGAAAACTGTTCAAAATGAACTTTTTGAAGATGTGTGTCCGGAGAAGTTTTTTGTAATCACTTCAAAATTTACACACATGTTGATCGTCAAGCAGCCATCATATGTGTGAAGTTTCAGATCAATGACATCATCGGGGGTCACGTGACGCAGCATTAAAGGTGCCTTTTTTGAAGTCGTATATCTCCCTAAGTATTAGTGCGATCATGTTGAAACTTGGTAGGTTGTTAGATATTGGCAAGTTCTTGTGAATTTTGAAATGATTTTTAATGATTTTTTCAATTTTTTGCACCTTTTAGTCATAAATTGCTAATAAAACGTGGTATAATCCAAGTTCTTTTTTAAACAGGCTTGATACATCATAACTGCTTTGAATACAAAAAACTTTCAAATTCAGTTGAGTAATTTGAAAAAGTTATGACGAAACAGCTCGGCATTTGTGCACAAATGCAATCATGTCTAGTTAATTATTAATTTTCCCCTGACTGGTAACATGTTAATAAGGATGAAATTATTTAGCTTTAATGTATTTTTTTTCGTTCATCATCATGGTAATGTCAAAAACGTATGACTATTAGCAGTTGATCAGTGAGCATTTGATTGATGCCAGGGATAAGCCTTCAAAAACTATTGTGTTCATTCTTATAAAAAATTAATGAGGGGCACTTATTGTTCCCTTGGGTTTTATCACTTCTAAACCTGACATATTCCGTTATTCAATGACAATAATAAACGAAAGGACGATAAATATACGTAAACAACTATGCATTGGAAATATTTTTCAATTTGAGCCACAATCTAGTAATTTACTGCAAGAGTCTCGAAAAACTAAATATCTTTTCACCCAACAACGCCTCGCCATTTTGGGGTAGTCATTATGCAAATTACACTAATGATATTCCTGCCCCCCCCCCCAAAAGGAGAGATTTATGTGCCAAATCGTGTCTCTGATTGTACGAAAGAGCATTTTAAGAACTTAAGCGGGCCCGGACTATACGCCGTATACGACAATTGTCTTTGAAAAAAAACCAGCACCCCTTTGCAAAAATTTGTTCTCGCGGGCCTGCTCCTGGAGTGGCTAGGAATGGGTGCTGCAAGACTGAAGGATTCTCCTGGGTGTCATTGAAAGCTTCCCACACTAAAGGTTGGACAACTTCAGCTTTACGACGAACAAGTCTGGGATGACGTTTCCTTTGATTGGAACGCCTATCACTGGTACTTGGCTGGGGATTCAACTCATCATCACTTCCCAAGGAAGGGGGGCATGGGCATTGTCATCTTCATCAGGGTCACTTTCAACCTGCTCACAATAAGTGTAAACAAAAAATGTCATTATTTTGAATCAGGATTGGGGACGGGGTGAGCAAATCGGATTGGTAATTGGTTCGCATGAATCACAATTCATGCGACTAAATTGTACAAATTATTTATAAATTTGTAAAAATTCTGTCCAGTTGTTATAAAGTAAAGCATTATGTGTAAAAAATCAAAATAAACAAATCAAGAAAAATTTAACAAAATAAGAAAAACTAAAAGAACAATACAAAATAAATAATAAATTAACAAGATTGATAATTTAACACTAATATAAAATCGGCAATGGCAAATCATTTGGCAATTTTTTCTCCTACAATGTACCATGTTTTTGGGGATAAATCCCTGATATGTAGCACTAGTTCTAAATACAAACAAAATCACCAGATTTATTTATTCTGATTGATTAGGCCATACAAAGAACTACTCTTTGTTCTAAAACTATTAAACAAGTTTGTAATTCGTATTGTGAAAAGTGGAATATTATGAGCTTCATTGCATAAGGTATTTGTCGAAAAACGGAAGTCAACAGTTTCCCTCTAACAAATAATTACTTACTAAATCGCCACAGTATAAAGAAAATTGCCAACAATTCAAGAGCTTGTTGTGCTTTGAACATTGCCATCAATCATTGCCGAGTGCGAAAACTGCTCTCAAAAACATGACTTTTTGGGGCAAAACTTTGACAAATGGCAACCCCCCCCCAAAAAAGGTCACAATATCGCCCTCAAGAGTTCTCTTTCCCATTCTGAAAACTGTGGCTGTGCGATCTTTATTTTTCGTTTTACAACTGTTTTCCTGAAGGGATTTAAACCGGTTGCTAGCGACCGGTTGGCGTATGAAAGAGTTAATATTAAATGCAGGCCTGATGCTTTAGTTTTTGAAAGGGCACCAAGCTCCTTGGTAAAGTACTAAAGGGCATGATGGGAAATTTAAACTTAAGTATCAGGTTTACAAACGAAAACAAAACTGGCTAACCCTTGGGGATGGGCAGGGTTCATAAAGTCATTAAAGGAACATGTTGCCTTCGGATGGGGCTCCATTTTGTGGAGTCAAACATTTGGTTCCTACCCGAACACCTTGTTATGCTAAATTTCTAGCAGTTCCATCTGTATTTTATAAATTTTGTGTTTACTTTTTTTATTTCAATTGTTTAATGCAGCATCAGCTCTGAAGTGCTACACTTGTGAAGACTGTCAATTGTCCGGATTTCTGGCCATTGTTGAGAACTCACAGGAATGTACTGGTTTACAAGGAAGCTGCAGAAAGACTGTGGGTTCATCAGGAGGTAAGCTCGTTTAAAAATTAAGGTTGGGTCAACGTTTGGTTTTTGTCAACAGAATGCTGATTTTCAGGCAAAATTGTTAAGAAAGATTCAATAAAAGTCATCTGTGATAGTTCAGTTGCAAAAAATGTCTACTTGTTGAGAAAACAGCAAAAAAACTGTCACACTATTCTCATCAAGAACGTTGAATCCATCGGGTAGCGGGTACCAATTGCATCTCTGGTCACAGCATTTTGTTTTTTAAAAGGCACCCTAAAAAATTTAATCTACATACTTTTATTGAGTATGAGAATGAGCACCATCAAAATGGTACAGAGTAATACTCGAGTACAAACTCAGAACACAAGGACTACAAAACCCCCAAATGGTAGTTGAAATACCTGAGGACTTGTCAAAATTCTCTTTAAGTGGTTTGGTTAGATAGATAGTTCAGTATTGAAAAGCATCCCTGTTTTAGTTTAATATGAAATATGGACTACTGAAAGAGTTGGCACACTTACTAGTGAATGTAGAAACTGACTGGTCCTGCTGGCTAGTCACTGAAAAAGTAAACGATCAAGATCTTGTCCACCCAACCTGTTGGTCGCAAAATATATTTAAGAATGTCTTCCTTTGTCTGATCTCAATTCTCACCCTACAGGTGTTTCCCGCGGCTGTGCAACACAGTTGGAGTGTGGTTTTACCAATGTCCTTGCAAGATGCAACTCTGCATCAGACACAAGCTGCCAGATATGTTGCAGCTCCGACAACTGCAACGGTGCTGTGGCAACGAAGGCATCCTTCATGGGTCTCGCCCTGGCACTTGCAACCGCTGTGTTCAGCAAGTACTTGTAGGATCTATGGCCAATGATGTGCACAAGCTCAGATTCGGTACTTAGTACGGTAATATTTGTAGCAAGTACGGTAATATTTGTAGCAAGTAAAACACATGTTTTCAATTTTTAAACAGTATGGCATGATTGAAGTCCCACAATTCATTTCAAAAAGCTAAAGGTTTGGTGTTACCTATAATAATAATAATAATACTGGACCAGAACTGTTTTTACAAGACCAGAATCAAAATGAGAAAAACTTCCTGACACATTTTTCAGATGTGTTTAACTTGTTTTTAATTGAACAAACATGCTGGAGAAGATTTATCTCATCTTTTTATTTATTTTTATTTTTTTGGGGGGAGGGGCAGTATCGTGTATTAATTTCTCAAAAGAACTGAAAGTATTTTATTACACTCAAAGTCAACATTTGAACACAATTAAGGAATTATTATTCATTAATATCCAGTTAGTTGCTACACCCCAATGTTCAAACACCCCTACGTTCTGTCACCCTAATCCTAACCCTGACCCTGCTCCTAACATAAACCCTAGCTAACCACTAGTGTGTAGATCACAAGAGTTATTAGAATATGGAGTTTTTGTAACATATGGGTGTCGGAAGAGAACACTCACTGAAGTATACAATCATGTTTTATGCAAGTAAAATTTGTTTTTAAATACACGCAGCTAGTCATAGAAATATTATTTTTACAATAAGCTTGTCTCTCAAAAATGTTAAGGCCACGTTACACAGGAGGGAATTTTTTCAGGCAACTTGGAGGCAACCAACTGCATTGTATGCATAACGAACACATCGGCAGCACAAGAGACATTCTTCTAGCTGTAACTATCCCCAAGAAAAAGATGAGGCATCTGAAATGCAAATGAAATTTGTTGTTGGAAATTGCCTGGAGCTGGTTGCCTGTAAAATTGCCTCGTTTGACATGGCCTCTGATCAGTTTTGGAGATTCAGATATGTCAACCTGTGCCTCACAACTCGTATGAACATAATACTTTATTGTTGTGTTTCAATGCCATGCCAAGGCAGCAACTCCTTTCCATTTCACATCAGCAGACCCTAGCAGACACAATGGCAAGTTTACAGTGAGCTTGTTTTTTATTTTTAAAAATGCCAGTTGCCCTTGGAGAAACAAAAAACATCAACCTTTCACAATACAATTCGATTGTTGGAACTTCGCCCCCACAATTTGGTGGTATAAAAACACACCAACACCCCATTTGACTTTACAGCTAGCGCTAGCAGGAGGAACAAATCATTTGATGGCTATTGGCTTGTGAAAAAAGGAAAGTCTCATCGTGCTAGGGAAGTTTCCTGCAACTTCCTACATTCCATTGTTCTTAAAATAAAATTGGTTAAACCTATGTCAACTGAAATATTGTATGGATTATAGTATGCCCTCTGTATAGATTTAGATGGAAATTCCTATCAACGTTTTTTGTTTTTTTTTTTTTTTTTTTTTTTTTTTTTTGGGGGGGGTTATTGTCTGGTTTACCCTGCCTGTACGGTTAAAAGAACTTAAGGTGACACTCACATGTTCAAGTTTGTTGTCTTGTGCTTATACCTACCTAACTGAAAAGATTATCTCCATGGTCAAACCATTAGAGCAAACCAAAAACAAGGAAGAAAGTGAATGGCAACTCAGGCCTTGCAATGAAGCCTTTTGTAAGTAGCCCCACCAGGTTAGCAATCTGTGCGTTTTACTTGCCCCCAGGAAGTTTTAGTAGCCCAAATTTAAAACATGTATTTTCAAAACTTTATTTTTCTGATGTACTAATGGTAGATATCACAACCAGTTTAATGAAAGTACATGCACTCACTCAAAAACATATTCAAACATTAAAAAAAAATTGTATTCATACTTAATGAAGAAATATGATTGTTACAAAAAAAAGTAGGTTGGACAGTTTTGAGTGGCCCCCAGGGGGCAAGCTGAGAAGTTCATTTTCTTTTAATTATTGCATCACAGGTGCAGCTGGCTCATTGGAGCTGCCATGAATATGTAAGGTTTTCTTTCACATTCTCCCTTGTTGAATAAAAAACTTAATGTCATGAACTTTGGTCCTGCATGCAATATGCTTGTACACATGGCTGATGTGTCTCTTATTCACTTATTGTGCCAACTTATTAAGAGTCTGTCTTTCGGGTTGCATTTTATTGGTGTATTGTCCTTTTTTACATCTATATGTTGTTTTTGTATTGGGTTTTGTTGTTAATACTTTTTATCTTTGAGTAGCACCTTTAATAATAAACAACTTGTTTAAAACTTGAGTATGTCTCCATATCGTAAAGTTCTTCGGTGTCGTCAATAGAAGGATTGCCTCTTAAAACAATGACAGTCGTTCACCAGTATGAACAAAGTGTAAAGTGCACACACTACTACTGTAGTAGTCTCCGTTGATGTTGGCTTTGACCCCCCCCCCCCCCGCCCACCATTATAAGATATGAAAGGGTTTTAAAGAAGTGACATGTATGAACCTAAGGGTTTTAAAGAAGTGACATGTATGAACCTAAGGTTTTGAACAAAGTTCTGGCTGAGAATCTTCACAGTCTATCCATGGCAGGAAGGAAATACATCCTTCCTCCATGGTCTATCATGGTGCAGCCATTTTGATGTTCTCCATTCAAGTCGATGTAACCAAACCAAGGCGAAAGGGCCAAAGATGGTTCCTTTTTGTATGATGAATATTAGCATCCATTTTTGTGTTGGATAGAGGGACCATGACCAAGATGGCAGCATGATTAAGGGCTTGTGTGATCCCTCGAACACGTGTTCAGTAGTTTCCTGAATGGAGTTTCCTCCAATGTAATTTTGGAGAATAAAGATTTTTTTTAATAGTTTTGTCCAAAATTTAATTTTATTCACCAAATAGGACCGTCTACAAAACTCAATTCAGACAGTGTGCCTACCTGTGTTGAACACACAGTATGCTGCATATTAGCATATACATCCATTATAAATTAGGCCTCAATAAACGTATTATGCAGGATTGGTAGAGCTGCCCAAATAGTTGCAGACATTGCTCATGTTGGTGTGCTCAACCATATACATGAAATAGTTGCAGACAGTGCTCATGTTGGTGTGCTCAACCGTATACATAAAATAGTTGGAGACATTGCTCATGTTGGTGTGCTCAACCATATACATGAAATAGTTGCAGACATTGCTCATGTTGGTGTGCTCAACCATATACATGAAATAGTTGCAGACAGTGCTCATGTTGGTGTGCTCAACCATATACATGAAATAGTTGCAGACAGTGCTCATGTTGGTGTGCTCAACCATATACATGAAATAGTTGCAGACAGTGCTCATGTTGGTGTGCTCAACCATATACATGAAATAAAAAACCTGTGAAAATTTTGACTTAATCTGTTGTGGAGTCGGGAGAAAATTGTGGAAACCGTGCAGTTTTCAGCATGTAAACACATGGTCCTTAATTTGGGTTCTTTTGTATCAACTAAAATCAGCTGTTGTGTTTTTCTAGGTTTTCAGATACAATTTTCTTGAATACGACTTCAATTCAGAGGGAAATATCTCACAGAAAAAATGGTATGAACTTCTAGTATGAACTTTATAATCAGTAAGCTTTCAGACTAAAATTAATGGTGTGTTTAATCCTTACCAAACCTTTAACATACCTTTAACATCCAGTATGCTATACATTGGCATACATCCAGTATGCTATACATTGGCATACATCCAGTAAGTACACCAAACTAATTGAAGCAAAACCAAAAGTCAAACACAATCCATACAAGGTGGCTACAAAAATCAATTCTCTTGGCCTTGAAAGCCTACATGAACCTATTGACGTATTGCAAACAAAGTATTGCTCAAAATTCAGTTAATATTGGGGAATCACCAAGAATGCAGCACGCAATCCAATACAGCGACAATATAAATGCATAATGCAGTAAATGAAGCATACAAAATCATACAAAGAAATTGAGGACCCCCCCTCCAATTTTTTTAAATTATTTAATATAATAATAGTTAAAATATTACATACAAATGTTGGGCATTGATTTTCCCCTCATAGACTGTTGTCATCAAGGAAACGCCAAGGTGACGTAGTTCCACTGTATGCCACACCCAGTTCACACAAAACTGGCTCCAACCTTATTGGAGACATGGTGGCCACTAAAGGAGTGCACTGTTTGGTTTGGATATACCATAGGGTATACAAACAAATTTACCCAAACCTAATTGTGTCATAGATTCAAGCATCCATCATCCCTTACCAAAATGTCCAATTTATCCCAATTGGATATCCAGTTGGAAAGAATTGGATTGAGTTGGTATTGAGTTGGTGTGAGTTGGTGTGAGTTGGTTTATATTGGACTACTGACTTTCCAATTGGAATTAAATCTTAGACCAACTCAGTCCAATTGGAAATCCAATTGGAGTCTTGTTTTAATTGAATTGGAATTAGTTGGAATTTGTTTCTACTAATTGGGAATTTCACCTCCCAATATTTTTCCAATTGGAAATTTATTTCCAAACAGGAAAAACAAAATTTTCATATTATTCCAATGTCACCAACTGGATTTAGAATTGGTTAATTGTACTGGTGTACAATGCTGTAAGTCCCTCAGCTGGGATGGGATATACTATATCCCCATAAGTGTTGGACTGCCAGCCCAATGGGTATAAACTACTTCTTTTGTTCACTGGTCCAATGATCGGTATCAATCTGTTTGACTATTAAGCTGTCGGACCAATGTGCTATCAGACCAGTGGGTAAAAACTTATTTTTGGGTGTAGTTGAAAATATCCAATTGGGTCTAGTTGGGAAGAAATCAAACTGAATCCAACTTGAGTCCAATTGGGTCCAATCGGTTTTGTGCCAACACACAACATTGGACAATTTCCAATGGTAAGGGATATCTCAAAATAGCTTATAGGAGTTGCCTTGTGCTTGTTTTTCTTTTATGAATTGTGCAAGAAATATTTTGGGCGCAATCAATGACATTGAGGAAGTATTATATAACAGAAATACTAGTGCCGCATTCAACCATTCTTGAAGTTAACAGGGACTTTTTGAAACATTAAGATTGAAAATACAAATATTCAAAGATTTGCACATGACCTACATGTTTAAAGGGAGGGTCTACCTTTGGTAATTACTCCACAAAATGATGACCACTAAAACTGACTTGGTAAGAAGCACTGCAGCTCTTGTATAACATTTTGAGAAACGATTCCCTTCAAAGGAATGTGGTTTTAGAGAAACGGTTTCAATCTGAGAGACGTATCACGCATGAAACTTTTCTCAGATGGTGTATTCCTGTTATGGATTATTCTTCCTGCGCGGACAGAACCACTCCAGATCTTTGCCAGTATCTCAAAAAAGCTACCATCTTGTGAAATGAAATTTTCACAGGTTAGTTTCATTATAAAAAATTTAAACAATCGAACACTTCCAAAAAACAAAGCCAAGGCATACATTGTCATGTTCAAAAACTTCCCTGAAAGTAAGTTTGCTTGAAATACATACTTAATGAGAAATGATTGATCGGTTAAGTCAAAAACTGGATGTTTCAAAACAATGAATATAGGTTTTTTTTTCACTATTTTCTTGTGACTCCAATGACCGATTGAGCTTTAATTTTCATTGGTCTCATTTTCATGAATATGTTGGGTCACACAAAGTGCTGGTATTAGTCTCTCACAATAATAGCAGACACCTTTCTAGAGTTTGTACATAAAATAACATACAAGTAGTATACACATAAACTACAAGGGAAACTGACTGGGTAAATGTGTAGATAATGATAAGTTGAATAAACAAACATTGACTACAGCAGGACTTATAACCTGCAACCTCTGGGGCTCTGCTCTACTAAACAAGCTATCTATCCCTAATGTTGGATTTTGTCAATATCTTTGTTCCGGTTGCCATTCAACCTGTAACTGCCAGATTGCAAGGGATCACACCAAAATGTACAATAGAACCTGGGTTAAGCCACAGCAGTGGAATCACCTTAATGGATTCCGCATTTCTTTTCAAATAACAAGTAACATTCAGAAGACACTACTGTTCTGGACACATGTATTTGTTTTTATTTGTACAACTTGCAGCGTTAAAATGAATTAGCAACAAACAGTGTTTTGTCTACTGCAAATCATAAAAGCTTATAAAAACGGCACTAAACTTAATATACTATGTGTGTTACTAGCAACTCTGTGTATATTATGTTGACCTTACATAATCATTATGCTCTTATCTATTGAATTGGTTGGTTTGGGGAACATCCTGACCTCCTCCTTCTAGCTACAAACCCCACGCCTTTGTTTAATAACCTAGATACCATGTCTAACTCTTATCAATCAAGAAGACTTCATGCTAAAGCATGTGTGATGTGCTCCCCTAATATTCATATTGACCTTTGCTAATGACATCACTTAAGTTCCCTCACAAAAGTCAATGAAGAGCTATCATTGGATGAGAGTCATGCGCAGCGCGTACACATGTGCACCGTTGCATTGTTTTGACATCAATAAATAATGGCCAATGCAAGGAGGTCTATTCCATGTAAAAGTTTGTAATCAGTAAATAACGAATCAGCTGAAAATACACCTGTTGCTGTTTAAATTCATTACATTTACAATAATGCTTTTCCGGGAATACCCCATAAAGACAGGACCTCCTCATGATGTGAGGTCACTGGTGGAATGAGGAAGGTAACCAAATCGTTTGAATTTCATTGCTACAAAACAGGCACTGCTGTGGTAGCATAAGCAATTCAAAAAACTTGTTGTTCTACCAGTGATGTCACATGACCTACACCATGAGCCAGATTCGTTTTTATGGGTGTTCCCGGAGTAGTGGGGCAGATAGGGGAAATATTTTAGGGCGTTGTGCCTTTGATAATTTGGCACACAGAGTATATCATGAGAACTATATTTGGCAACGGCTTTTGCAGATTTGTCCTTTGGACAAACTATAGGTTCAATAAAAAGCAGTATGCACCATTTTCAAAATGGCTGCCATTGCTTGTTATTCAACCTACCCATTAGCCAAATAACTTTCTCATGACATACTCTGTGTGCCAAATTCTTAGCTTGTATCATCAAAGGCACAATCCCATCACCTACCAATCATAATACAGAACAATCATGTAAACAATATTTGTTAACAAATAGTACATGAAGGGGATTGGGTATTTATTTCATCATGTACATCTCTTCAACCTTAGAGTATTTCCAAGACCATTTTATACAATAGATAGATCCCAATAGACGCCAATCTTTACGGGTAAATTGCATTTTTGGCTTGCAGGCGCATCAAGCGCTAAAATTATTAATGCAGCCGCGCTGTTCACTAACCAATTTTGCAATGAGTTTGAGAAAAGCGCACGTGCCGCACGTCGCTCTCATGCGAAACGCATGACTGTGTGTTCCAAATTGCCTGTAAAGATGGCCGATTTACAACATATAGCGACCTATCTATAAACAGGCAGCAAAAAAAACATTCCTTAAAATCTTACCTACCCCTTAAATCAGTGCAACAATCATGACAATAAGCCATTTTGAGAACATGGTTGACAAAAAATACTAGACACTATTAGATTGGGGTAAATTTGTCAGTCACCCAAACCCTGGCAAGGCAACAGTCTCAATTGGGTACAGCAAAGAAGTCAAACCTGGGCTAGCGTCCACCATATCTCAAAAAGGTTAACTGCATGCTTTCTACAAACTTGTGCATGCTATTCACAATCTGAGTGGTGCACAACGATCGCAAAGTTCCTGTGTGAAATAAACAAAGTCCCATACACGGAAGTGTTGCACAGAATACTGCAGGACTATGTCGAACTGGCCTGCAGCTGTGCCCTCACAGTGTCTTGTCTGTTTTCCAGAGGCCAATGTACTACATGGGTAAAATACAATTTTGTTGAAATTTTGTGGAATTCTGAGTGCACTGATTGTAGGGGGATTTATACAAGCTTTCAAAAAGAGATTGGTAACATTTTCAAAGAGCTGTACAGACAGTTCAGTATATTCCTGTTTACAATCGTTTTTCACTAATATAAAAATTGATTATTACAAAACAAAGGTTAGAAAAATTTACAGAAATTTACAAATTCTCAGCCAAAGACAAAAAGACTATGAACAATTCAAAAACATCTGGGAATAAAGCAGATGTCATTTTTTCTTGAATCAATATGCTCTTGATTAAAAGAAAATTGTCAAAACTTGAACATGAATGTTAACTTTTTACAAGCCTTCTACCCTTACACATGTACGTCAGAAGAACAGTATATTAAAAGCAATTTTAATTTGTTTTGTCAGTAATTAAATGAGTTTGTTTTGATTCTTCTCCTCTCCAAACCAAAATAAAAAATTTTAGTAAAAAAACAACAGGTTCTTAAAAATAAATCAAAAATACTTTGTTGGTATTTTACTCATACAGTTATGTCTAAGCACTGTATACTCAGTACTTTTCTGAGTCCTGTGCAAAAACAAATCCACAAGCATATTACTAGGATGGGATTCGAAACCACAAGATCTTAGACCTTGGCATGTATCCAATGTCAACGTATTCTCTAAGGGGCTTCGAAGTTAAAGGTGACTGTAGGTCGAAGACTCACCCCAAGCTAATTCTGCTGGTAATAGTGTTATCCGGCTATGTTCCACTAGGGATCTTGTGAAATTTCGAGATTTTTGACTGTACCGTTAATGAGTAAACACAATTTGTTTACAAAGGTACAGTCACTTGCTGCACGATGCCTCGAGGGAGTGAGTACTGAGTATACAGTGCTTCACACTGTAATGGTGCATGGGTAAAACACAAATAATATTTATTCCCAGTTGTGAATTTAATATAAATTAAAATACTTTATAGTACTTTTGCAGAAATCTGCCACTTCAATTCAATTTGGAAAATTTCATCAAAAATATATGCAAGACTTTCAAGAAATACTGGATGAAAAAGTGCACCTTTAAATGAATACTTCGAGCTGTGATTAATCAATTTAAAATAAATAGTACCATAATCAATCATTTTTGTCAAAACTTGATAATCAATGTTATTTTGGGTATCAGTACAAACTGATAAACAATAAAACAATTATATAGAACCATTCAATTATCAATAATTCATGAAAACTATGTGTAACTTTAGTTGATGATTTATCAATTATTATCAACAGCATTGATTGATACCCCAAAGTATTGATTCTTAACCAATAACGTTGGTCTAAAAAAAATCAATTTGATCAATAACTGAAAATTGATCAGGCATTCATATATTGACTTCTGAAAAGTAGTAAAGTAAAGCAGGTCATCAGAGTATTGATCGCTGTAATTGTTTCTCAAACTTTGTTAAAATACCCATTTCATTTTCGTCCATCCTTCTCTAATATATACACACAAATATCTATGCCTATTTAGTTAAATTCTGAGGCAGTGGTTACAAAAAATTCAATATTTATCTTGTCATGTCTGATCCCAAATATCAGGCAATCCTTTCATTTATAATTACAAAATATATATAAAAACTCTGGACCATAAAATGAATATTAGAATAATATATACACACAAACAAACAAAAACGATGATGCAGTCACTGGGGTAACAGAGTTGGTAAAAACAAAGATTGGCCAGAGAACGTGGCATCTCTGGAACATCAAAAATGCTTGCTCAGCTTGGAGACAAATTGTGAAAAGGCAGGCTTCAAAAATCACACTGTCCTGCAGTGTTGAACTCAAAATAACCATGTACGTCAGTAGCTTGAGGCTTGGACAGGTGGCTCACTTGTTGTAACAGGTTGATGTTTGGACCACTTTTTACCTTGGCCGGCCGAGTCACTTGTCGTAACAGGTTCTGCTGTGTCGTGCGGCAGCACGAAGGCTTGGTATCAAATGGCAATAGCTTGTCCCTTGGACCACTTTTTAACTTGGCAGGCTGAGTCACTTGTTGCAACAGGCTCCCAAAATGGCGCACCCAAGATTATTGTGATGATGACGTAAGGTGAATAGACCTTTTTCATGGTGTGGCCATTCTGATTTTCACTTATCTGAACCAATGTAACCAAAGCGAGGCTGGAAGTATAAATAGTCTGGTTCCTTTTTTAATGCAATAAAAGTTAGCATTCATTACTGTTACTGGATACAGGGAACATGACCAAGATGATGGCAGCACAGTCAAACCTTGAAATCATTTTGATCATCATTGATATAAACACTAATAAACCTAAAATAGTTGACAAGAGGATAAATGCTGGAATCCTTTCTCAACCTTCGTAAACTCACAGCCACTAAGCACCCAAACTGGTGAGCCAATGTTAACTGTCATGGGTTTCTGCAGACTGTAGTCCTTATCCAAAAGCAACCCACAAGCAAGAACTGTTGTTGGATCCGGATAGGCTTTTTTTTTGGGGGGGGGGGCCTTAGCCGTCTTAAGTCCACCTCAGTGAGATTCACATTTCTGTCATGTCCAAGTTCTTAAGTTTGCACCATCAGCTAGCACATTGTTCCGAGAGTTGAGGACGAGTAGGAATACCCACAAGCCCCTGCTGCATCCTCCTCTTGGCAATTGGTTGTGACATTGAGGGGTTTACAATCCTGTTTGCCATTGTCTCTTTTCAGGGGTAGCTCACCTGGCTGTGGAGGGAGCATCTTCGCTGCCTCTTCGTTGTTTAGTTTGACAACGAGGTTGGCCTGGGAAATTCTACTCTGCTGTTGTGTTAAATAAACAAAATAAGAAAAATTTAATTAGTTAAACCACTTTGAATATTTTTAGTGCTCACAATTTTTTTTCTTTCATAACATTTGTTTTTGTCCAGGGTTTCCCTTTCGCACCTTGTTGTATTTTGATGTTTGTGCAATAAAGGTGATAAACTGAACTAAAATATTGTTAATTTTGGTTTTTACCCTACATCGATGTGTGTTAGCACTGTATACTCAGTACTTTCCCGAGTTCTGTGAAAAAAATCACAGGCATATTACTCGGGTGGGATTCGAACCCACAACCTTTGCAATTCTAGACCACCGAGATTGCCCGGTAGCTAGAGGCAGTTCAAATCCTATATTTTAGCAGCAGGTACTGCAACGATTTAATAGATGTTAATTTTGTAGTACTGAGTATACAGTGCTAACACACATCGTTGTAGGGTAAAAACCAAAATTAATATTCTTTATCCCCGATGCAAAATTAACATCTATTAAAATATTGTTGTCAAAATGAAACCATGACTAGACCAGGTAAAGACAATAAACATTCTCATAAAATGCACCAGGATTTTCTGTTCTCGTTCGAGAAAACATGAAATGCGCTCATCATGAACCAACCAAACCTGGAATCCCGGACTTTACTCTTGTATGCTGCGTACAAAGATAAATAATGTTTCCCTTCAGCGTTTACAAGTTTTTGAATATTTTCAAAATCAACTTCTCTTCTTCATTCAGTTTCATTGCTTTTAATGAATGAGAGACAACCAGAGAGGACTTTGTATTGCACCAAACACCATGAGCACCTCGGTGGGAACCGGCACTGAACATGACGTCATTATTAAAATGATTATCAATGTGAACGCAAGATACTTACTGGCTTTGAGTAGTATTTCCAGGAGCACGGTTGCGTCTTTGGTATGATCGTGATCTCATTTGTGATGTGATTAAACCTCGGATTGGAGAAGGTCACAATGGGGTCAGCGCGACATACCTGCCGCTTCCTAGTTCAAAGAAAGAAGACAAAACTTCAGTTACAACATAATGCAAAGTTATATATGAGTGTTTGAGAAGTCCTCAGTTAGGATAAAGCTAAATAGGAAATGCATACTTTCTTATATCATTTACGTTATTTGCAATTCATGAACATTTATATTTTCAATCTTAAAGGCAGAGTATACTTTTGGTAATTGTCAAAGACCAGTATCCTCACTTCGTGTATCCCAACATATGCATAAAATACCAAATCTGTCAAAATTTGGGCTCAATTGGTCATCGAAGTTGCAAGAAAATAATGAAAGAAAAACACCCTTGTTTCATAGAATTGTATGCTTTCAGATGCCTGAGGTATACCTGAAGCCTTTCTCAGATTCAAATTTGGGGGTAAAAAATTACCTCTTAAACTACATTACTTCAAAGGGGGTCATTTCTAACAATGTTTTACAATATCAACAGCTCTCCAGTGCTCTCCACCAAATACGTTTTTATGATCACTAATTTTTGGAGTAATTACCAAAAGTACAACAATGTGATGCAGACCTTTTAATGAGGTGTCACATCTCATGTAAGTTTAAAAGCTACTTACTGATATCTTCTCCACACTACAAATACGATAAGAAGTAGAACAAGAAACAGAAGGAGTAAAATCCCAATGACGACGAAAATGTAGGAACCCGTGTCTGGCGCCAACTGACCCGTGCCAGGATCTTGACCGCTGTATGACCTTTGACACAGACCAAGCTGTTCATCCCTCAGTGAACACCCTCTGCAGAAGACAAGGATGACAAAAACATCCCAAATTTAGTTTTTAGGCTCAAATTTTAAGGTGTGAATTGCCTTGGAGCCATGCATGTGGATTGGTAGAGCTGCCATTTGCATCTTGCAACCAGGGAGATTTTGTATAACAATCAGGCAGATAGATTAGAATTACATTAACGTAATAGGAAAAAAATGTCCATAATCAGGGAGTTTTTCTAATTTGTTCATTTGAACACAGAAAGATTGGATTAATTTCAGGAAACTTCCTGCAGAATCAGGGAGAGTTGGCAGCTCTGGGTTAGATTTTCAGTCCTTGCCCAATTGCATGGGTTTTCTTCTCTACACAGGTATCTTCAAACCTACAGATTACAGTGCAAAAAGGCATATTGATTGAGTTTCACAACCAGAAAGTATAAATGAAGAAACATAAACATACATCATTCTCTTGGCTTAGTTTTTCTGGGCAGGGGTGTAACATTCCCTGAACGCAAACAAAAGCAAAGTGTGTCCCCAGCCAATATGTTTATACCCGGTTTCATCGGCATTAAACGGCTGAGAATATTTGTATTCCCCGGGGAGCCAGTCCATTGCAGGTTACTCCTCAGCTCCAACCAGTACCCATTTGTACTCCAAGTATCGCAACTGCCCAGGCCAGGATTCGAACCCCTTTACAGAACTTGAGTCCATCTCCCTAGACTGCTCAGCCCCTACACCCCAACCTTCCACAGAGCGTGCGTTTTTTGTTTGTCATGTTTCTTTTTTTTACCTTGGTATTTTATTACTGAAGGGGGTGTTCATCCCTGGGTCGACTGGAATCTTGTTTGTATGCTTGGAGGGGTCGTCTGTAGCTTCTTTGGTTGACAGGGGAACATCGTTGGGAGAGATGGTCCCGTTGACATCAACGATAGGAATACGGGGTGTCGGTGACGGAAGAATTACAGGTCCACCTGGTCCTGAATATAAAAAACATGACCCAAGTAATTAGAAATTTACTTTGCTGAGCAAAAAATCAGCAGGGTACCAGTTGTATAAACACTTTACGGCAATTTGACTAGTAAACTTTATCTGTAGCAAATCTTTTTGGTTTTAAGTACATTATGTTTATTGGCTTTATAAAAATAATATGAATATTATGGCGACGTTTCTGCTGAGCACAAATATGCTTTGGCAATATTGCTTTGTGGCGTTAAGTGGCCAAACAGTATGTGCACCTCAATTCAAGCTCTGATGTTTCTGATCAGCAGAGTGTAGGTTCGAGTCTCAGTCTTGACCACTTGTGTCTTTGAGCAAGAAACTTCACTATTATTGCTTTGTCCTTCGGATGGGACATAAAGCCCTAGGTCCCATGCATTGTGTAATGCACATAAAAGAACCCAGTTACAGTTATTGCTAAATGAAGGGGGTTACCCCTGGTGTTTCTTACAGTGGCTGCTGAATGCACCGCAGCACCTTGTTACCTTTATAAGGTGATACATTAATAAGTCATTCACATGGTTTAATAATCCTTTGAATGAATTCATAGTGTGTTCGTAAAGTTTAATTACCCATTCGAAAAATCTGTTTTAAAACTTTAAGAATCCCCCAAAAGTATCAACCGTTTTCCATATCGAAGCATTTTAATTGGTCTCATAAATTTTTTTTGAACTTGAAAAACCTGTCTTTAAATTGTTCATAATAAGAAGAGCTCCAAATTTTAAACAAAGTCTTGAAATTGTTCTGACAAATAAATGGAGACTCACTGAGGGAACATTCTCTGGCGTCTCTGTACTGCTCGTCAGGGCAGGCACACACATGACCCTGAGGGCGGGCTAGACACAGGTGGCTACATCCTCCGTTACCGATGGCGCAAGGGTTCAGTCCTGGGATTGAGGAAATCAGAGTTTCAAAAGCTCACTAATTATTAGTGAAAAAAGTTCACTACATATTATAACATAATTTTTTAATGAAGTAATAACTGCAGGCTCTTTCCCTTGCCACGTTTCCATGGTTTTCATTTCCAAGAAACATATCTTTACACAAACAGTCAAAACATTTATGGCGTGTCTTGACAAAGGGAAGAAATTGAAAAATTGAGCGGGATTCAAGCCTGCAACCTCTCAGATTAACGTGCCAGTGCTCTAAAAACTAGGCTATCTAGCCCTATTCCTGGCGGCCTCCCTAACTTGTCAAGATCTTTGTTCGGGGGTGCCAGTCAGAAGCCATACAACTATTGTCAGTTTGTTAGTTCAAAGTTTATTCTTGGTTCCAAGTTTAGTTCTGAAAGTTGATTAGTTGCAGTTCCTCCTGTACACACCTGTTTGTCTGACTGGGCTGACCATCTGGATGTTCATTCCTCGGAAAGAACCTGGCAGGGACTGTTTGTCTTGTCCAGTAGTCTTATCAACAGACTCAATGGTGGACGTCTGCCAATCAGTCCAGTAAATACGACTTAAATACTACAAGAGAAAACAGCGAAGTGGAATAAATAGATTCTATCTCATATAATATTTTGAATCAAAATGACTATTTAAACT
Source organism: Pisaster brevispinus (assembly GCA_023634235.1). Taxonomy (NCBI): domain Eukaryota; kingdom Metazoa; phylum Echinodermata; class Asteroidea; order Forcipulatida; family Asteriidae; genus Pisaster; species Pisaster brevispinus. The sequence goes on from JAMKCF010000018.1 coordinate 398,785, forward strand.
GTCATGGCTGAACATCAGACTCAAGTTCTGATCACTGAGCCATAGAGTGTCAGTTTATTATTATTATTATTATTACTATTATTATTATTTTTATTGTATTTTTTATTTACTTTTATATTTTAATTTATAAGGCCATTTCTAAAAAAAAACACACAAAAAACATACAGTATACAAATAGTCTGTTTGAACACTAAAAAGGGGCTGGGAGTGGGGGAGGGTTGGGCTCATATCAAGTTGGCCAGGATTAACAAAAGCATAGCCAAACACTGTGACTTGAAAGTCTGCTAATCCAAACTTGAAAATGGGAACATTAAAAATAAAGTATATACCTTTACAAGTCAACAAAACATTAAGATAATATATACATAATAAAACTAGCATTTGGAAAAAATAAACTAAAAAAATCGACAAATAAATAAATAAATGTTTAACAAATGAAAAAATAATCAATTTTTAGCAAAATCAGAAGGCAATGGGATAGAAAAAAGAATAACTAAATAACAATTAAACAAATAAATGAACAGATAAATAAACCAATCAATAAATAAACACATAAACGAATCAATAAATAAATTAACAGATAAATCAATCAATCTATAAACAGATAAACAAATCAATCAATAAATAAACAGATAAATAAATAAATATATCAACAAACAGATTAATAAAGAAATGTATAAATAGTACACACAAAATAAAAGCATTAATATGAACTTGTGAATATACAATAAAACATAAAAATGTGATAAATGAGAACTCTACTGGAAAGTTAATTTAGGAAAAAGACCAATAATTAAGATCATCTAAAGAAGACAAACATCTCACAACAAACTTTACAAGCATAAGTCATGAAAGTGACCAATACGGGCATAAGTCATGAAAGTGACCAATAACTTTATGCCAGCCTGCAATATATGATATCAGATGATGAACGTATGTACACAGTTCACACATGAACATGAATAATTTTAAACACAGTTGCCACCATACATAACCCGTAACATGCAACATGATGTACCCCTAAGGCCTCCCCCCCCAAATGAATCTCTATTTTGTTATGGGAATCTCAAGAATTCTCTAGAGGATATTCATGGGGAGGTGTATAAGAGGGAAAGAGTGAATGGGAACATTTTAAAATATATATACATTTTTTTAGGGGGGGGGGGCTCCCTCTGCCACATTTTTGGCATGGTACAAGTTGAACAGTAATAACCATGATGACTTACCAGCGTCACTCCGTACGAATGGGTCATGTTCCGAGTCAACACGCTACGATACTCTCCATTGAAATCGGCCGTTTCCAGTTTGTCCAGATGAGCATCCGCCCAGTATAGTCGCTTGGTTTCATAATCTATCGTCAGGCCGTTAGGCCATTTCAGGTCCTCGCTGATGAGCGTGCGACGATTTGTCCCATCGAAGTAGGCCCGCTCTATTTTAGGATACGTCCCCCAATCAGTCCAGAAAATATACCTACAATAAGGAATCAAACTTAACAGATTTATTTGTGTGTGATTTTTCTGGAGAGAGAAACACCAGAGGGCCTGGAACAAAAGCCGCTTGACGTAGGAGAGAACCAACGCACAACTCTTATTAACATATGGCCTTAGCCAGGATTCGAACCAAGGCCACAGTGGTGAGAGGAGAGTGCTTTACACACTAGCCACCCATGACACCCTTTACACACTAGCCACCCATGCCACCCTTTACACACTAGCCACCCATGCCACCCTTTACACATTACACATCTATCTACCATTCTACATAAAATGCAATTCTAAAAATCGACATAGCTTCCCCGGAATTGCTGGGTGATAAGACACAAAAGTGACCCCTGACAGGACTCAAAGTAGTTGACTCCTTTTATTCTCACTCACCCTTTTCTTGGATAGACTACAATGGCTCTAGGCTCATCCAAATTGGTATCGATGATGACCTTACGAGATGACCCGTCCAGTCGTGACACCTCGATCTTGTTCCGACCGGTGTCCGTCCAGTATAAATTCCGTCCGATCCAGTCCACTGCTAGTCCTTCCGTAGTTCCAAGACTTGTTGAAACGATCGTTTCACTATTACTGCCATCATAGTCAACTCTCCTACAAGATTTGATGAAGAAAAGATGAAATGTCTACTAGAGTACGGCAGGTTGGTGATGGGATTGTGCCTTTGTTGATTAGAAATCAACAAAAACATTTGAATTTCTGAGGGTTGGTGTCCGTTCGCGAATGCTGCAAACAGAGATGCAGTTGGTACTTGCTGTCACCTGGCAAATTACCTGTGATTAATTTTTTTAAAGTGATACAACAGACTAGTTTCAGTACCTGATGACGTTTAAGAAGACATCAGTGTAGTAGATGTGCTGCTCCACGCTGTCAAAGTCCAATGCTACAGCATTCTCAATGTCCTCACGAATCGGCAAGATGACGTCAATGTGTTCATCGGTATCCATGGAGATGCGCCGGAGGGTTTTACTAGTTGCAAACAGTAGGAACGTCGACGGAACTGAGTAGGGAGAAAAGTCAACAATAATCAAACACGGCGTGTGTTAAGGCTTCACAAAATTGTTACAGCAAATCGAATATATCCAAACTACACCATACACTGCATTATTAAATAACATGAAAGAAAATAGCCAAAAGTATCTTTAATGTCCAATCTCAAAGCAAATGCAATCATTTCAAGGTTGCAGTGTCACATAGAATGCCTACATGTTACTGAGCATCCTTTAGGCTCTACTTTCACAAGGTGGAAGAACCTACCATTGGAGACACAAGTGACGTGATCTGGCTTCAACTTGATTCCGGTTGGACAGGCGCAGGAATATCCCAGCGGGTTTGGCAAACAGAGGTGGCTGCAACCCCCATTATCATCACCACACCGATTCACACCTTTCACAATAAAACAAAAAGAATAACAATTTCACTAACAATAATAATTTCATACAATTGTCCTTAAGATATATTTTTAACTGACAACAAATGAAGAAGCTTCCGTCACAAATAAAAATATAGAAAATTGTGGAATTACAACCAGGACCAAATAAAAAATAAAAGCAGGTGACAATAATTAATCCTTGGAAAATTTATTTGCTCAAAAACAAATTAGCGGAGCACCAGTTGCAACAATATAAACAGCAAAACACTTTGGATGGTAAGCCGTTTTGACTAAAATATTTATGCAAAAGGGATTTAGAATGGATTTTTAAAGTTGAACGGTTAGTGCCCTGCTCAACTACTTGCCTTTTGTGACTTGTGGCACGGACTCAAACCAAATGACTCTGGGCTTGGACTTGGACTCAACAATGAGGACACACTGACTCAACACTCAAAGTTAAAAATGAGGACTTTCTATTCTCAGATCTCGGTTGAAACACCTTAACTCATTTTGTCTTACCTCTCTTGTTAATATCAATGGCAATGATGTCCATCAAGTCGGGCAAATTTTCCCGGATACTAATCACATTGTCCCCAGTCCGTTTATCAGCTCGCCTAATCGAATCCACCTGCCAATCAGTCCAGAAAATATAATCCCCAGCTTGCGTCAAACCGTATGGATGGATAACATCTTTTGTGACCAGGGTCTGTCGGTTGCTGCCATCTAAATTTGACGACGCAATGAGCTGAAGAAAATAATTTCAAACAAGGATTTCAGTGAACATATACCACTTCTTTATGATTATCAAAAACGTATGATATAGTTAATAAATATAATAAAAGTATAGTGCAGAGCTGTAAATAGAGAGAGTTGCATCAACTTGCGATTAGAAGCCGTTTTTCATTCCAAAAACTTGCATATATGCACACAGGATGCAAGAAGCCTGCACATTGGTTTGTGCTGCATTTTGGACAAAAAATGGCATCTATCAACCACGTGGTCATAGAAACTGGTCCCTCTATGTCGCAACTTTCTCAATACACAGCTCTGGTAGCGTGCAATTGTTTTTGTTTACCTGGTGGTTCAAGCTCCCATCACACCAGAACAAGGTCCGCTCCTCGTAGTCGATGGTCAGTCCGTTCGGCCATGTGATGTCTCTGTCGATCAGAACCTCGCTATTCTGACCATCCATCCAGGCCCTGGCAATGAGGGGGACCTCACCCCAGTCAGTCCAGTACATGTACCTGACAAAACCAGACGACACTTGCCAACTTGATTAAAATTGTCCTGGATAAAATATTTCTTAAGTGCAGAAAAAAAAGGCAGAAATTGGTTACTGGCTGAGATGCCATGCAAAGTAGATGACATGTGACTGGTTCCCAACTTTTCGTTGCTTTAAAGCAAATTAGTCTGGATAAGCCTCCTCGCTAATTTTATCAAAAATTTTCTTACCCATCTTGATGGTCAAGAGCCAACGCTCTCGGCTTGTCAATATTCTCCCAGATCAGGACTTTTCGATTCTCTCCGTTAAGGTCGCTGACTTCAATCCATCTCTTCCCGGTGTCCGTCCAGTAGATCTTCCTCCCAGCTGAATCAACGCGGAGTCCGTCCGTCACGACGAGGTTGGAGTCAATGACAACCTCAGAGTTACTGCCATCCAGGTCTGATCGACTGATAGTCTTCATTGTGATCCCAGCCCAGTAGATTTTTTCTGGATACACAAGAATAATGTGTCGTTTTACACAAAATGTACCTTTGGGTTTAAGCTCAGTCAAGCATTAAAGAAAAACATCAAGCAAAATGGTAGAGACTCACTTTCTATGACATCAACGTCCACTGCAATTGCCTTTTGGATGTTATCAGGAAGGATCTGGACATCGGCGTAGTATGGCACATCAAGAGATATCTGACGAAGGTCCGTACGGCGGGCGACCATCAGAAACTCATTCATGCCTGGAGAGATACAACCAGACGTAACTTTGTGATTGGAGAAAAGTAACATCTAAGAGGCATGTCATTACCCTGACAAATTTTCAGCAGAGCGTGGGTTCAAGTCCTGGTCTTGACACTTGTGTCCAAAGCAAGACACTTAACCATTATTGCCTTGCCCTTTGGATGAGACGTAAGGCCGTAGGTCAATGTATTTTGTAATCCATATAAAAGAACTCAGTACACTTATCATTAAGAGAAGGGGTTCGCCCCGTGTTTCTGGCATGGTTGGATGTATTAAGTTTGCCTCACAGCACCTTGTAAACCGTTACAAGTTGCTACATGTATGTAAAATGGCTCGTATAATTCCAAACATAGCTCTGCATACTTGTAGAAAAAATAGTGAACACTTTGGGACACTCCAGGTGTGCAAAACGCTTTATAAGAATTGTGTATTACTATCATTATTAATATTACATATACATGTCGTAATGTGAAGACTTGAACTGTCAATAGATTAGGATTCATTCAGGAGACTTTGTCTTGATTATGGCCACTGTTGCATAGACGAGCAATTAAGTAATTTGTCAATAATTTGGTGACACATAGACGAGCAATAATCATTAAATCAGAACTGTGACTTTATTAGAGAGTGAAGATCAACCAGTCAGTAGAGAATCACATACTCAGAATCAACAAAACATTTAGATCAAACATGGTCCCTAGAGGGCGCCATTAAACTTGTTAAAGTCCCTTACTCAACAGCTACATCAATGCTGAGGCCTGTTTTAGACGCTGCATCTGTAACAAATGGCCATAGCCATTTGGACTTGGTTCATTTGGACTTGACCTTACCTGTTTCACAAGTATGTCCGTCGGACTTCAGCGTAATGCCAACGGTGCAGGCGCAGCTGTACCCTCTAGCGTTGGGGGACATCAGGCAGATGTGACTGCAGCCCCCATTGTTAACAAGACATGGTGAGCTTACTGTACAAGGCAAAAACGATACAGGTCTGCATTTCAAAAATGGCTAAATTCATTTTTACTTTTTAATTGACTACCACTTATCATTGGCAGATGTTTCTAGTGCTATACCTTAGATAAAAGCTTATAACTTTCTTTAATCTATAAAGATAGCTTTAAAACAAGTGACATTTTTAGGGTCAAATCGGCCAAAAACTTGGCATACAACCATCTTTAATGCTTAAGTGTGTCAATAAAATCAGCAACGACCAAAGTTTGTATCTCTGCTTTTCATTATCCCTTAAGAGACCATACACCCATACACAGCTAATAGTGTTGGGTTTTTTCACACATTTTTTTTCTAGTAAAAGTGTCTGAAGAAACAATTTGAAACAGAAATTTGGTTTTGTTGTAGAAACATAGATTCTATGTTAACTTGGAAACATTGGAAAATGTTAATTCAGGTTATGACGTTTTTGGTCGCGTGAAAATTTGTCAAATCTTGCCACCATATGCGGCCGCTATGCTCTCAGACAGGTTACAGACAATACATAAATGCTCCCTTACCTCTTTGCCTGTGCCTACTGTAGACATGTATATCCATCAGGTCTTCCAGGCCATCGGTCATCGTTAAACGAGATTCACCAGTCAGTTTATCTGCGCTCTCGATGGACAACGTCTGCCAGTCCGTCCAGTAAATACGCTCCTTGAAGACAGTCAGACCAAAGGGGTGTGGGATCTGCTGGTCAATTAGGGTCTGACCAAAAAAAAGTGGAAAAAAGGAAACTGGGGTTGAGATTTGTTTTACAATTTGTTTTGTGGAAACTTAAAAGAATTGACCATATTTTTGACCGCATGAGGGCACTGTCATCAGGGAATGTCTTGCATCACAATAGCAGTTTTAGCTTATTATAATTGCCTGTTTGTAGTTTTCTTGCACCAATGAAGAAATACATAAAAAATAGCGATAAAAAAGTGAAAAAACCCTGTTTGTTTACTTGTTTTTCATCATGTGAAATTTATCCACATTACTCACGTGGTAAAAAATACAGCGAATTGCAATGAATGTACTTCACCAAAATCAGTGACAGTGTACCATCCCTTTATGATGTTTCTTGAAAACTATAGGATTGGAATGAATGTCTCTTCCAAAACTCAAAAATGTACCACTGAGCACAGCCAGAGGGAGGGAAAACCTGAGGGCTCGGAGAAAAACCCTCACTTAGGAGAACAAAGCACAACTCTATGGCCTTAACCAGGAATCGAACCAAGACCACGGTAGCGAGATGCGAGCATTTTATGCACTAGCCAACCATGCCACCTTGCATTTCTTTCCCCAAACCAATAATGTATCAACCCTTTCTAACATGACTTGTGAAAACTCGATAACTCAAGTTTTGTTTTAGCAACAACAACAAAAACACTTATCAAAATAGTGAACTTCTCTCCTACCTGTCTTCCACTGCCGTCCATGTTTGCAAACTCGATTTTCTTGGCACCAGCATCTGTCCAGTACAATCTCCGAAGTTCATAGTCAAGGGCCAGGCCGTTTGGCCACACAAGGTCCTGGTAAACTATGGCCACACGACTTGACCCATCCATCCCAGCGCGCTCTATCTTTGGGTTGGATCCCCAGTCCGTCCAAAACATATACCTTCAAATACACACAGAATTCTACATGTTGATAATCTTGCCTTACTATTATTAATAATATTATTATTACTATATCCTTCGATAATGAAACCAAGGTGACCCTAAAAAGAGCAAATTTTATAGAGCTGTTTAAGCAGAAAATATTGTTTAAAAAAATGTCTGGATAATTTCTGCGCTGAGCTACTTTTTGTGCACAAGCAGCTTGATAAAATTAGACTCTGTACGCCTGAAGATACCTGTGTAGAGAAGATGATGAAGGCATCAATTTTAGATGTGGGAGGAAAACTCCAAACAGGGAAAAACCCACACAATTAGGTCAGCACCGAAAACCCAATCCACATGCAAGGCTCCGGATTGGGATTCAAACCGGCTGGGTCAGAGGTGAAAGGCAGGAATAGAAACTTGGGTCGTGCATCTACATTTATCTTCCTGAATGGTTCAACGGAACTTGTGACTTTCAGTTTACCGTTATTTCAACCATTTTTACCAATTCTCATCAGCCCACATGTAAAATTAAAAGGAGCAGGGCCCAATTTCATGACTCTGCATGACTCTCTCAGTAAAGAATCAGCACTTACGGACATTGACGGAAGCAGGGAATTCCGCTCTTACGTCAAGTATATTTTTGCTTGTGCCATGCATACTCCACGTTATTAGGCATTCTTCGCTTACACAGCTAGCGGAGAAGAGTGATGGCAAGCACAGAATTTGGCGGAAAGCAGAGCCATGAAATTGAGCCCAGATGTCAGCACACTTTCCGGAATGGATCAGGATTAAAAATAGAACACAACACTGTATCCAGTCTTCAGAGTGACAAAACTACAAACCACACATATTGGAGACCTACCTTGATATTGGGTCTACCAAGATATCCCTAGGCCTGTCCAGGTCCTCCCAGAGCAGTATACTTCTATCACTCCCGTCATAGTTCGCAATTTCAATTCTATCCATCCCGGCTTCCGTCCAGTAGAGTTTTTTCGTCACCCAGTCCACAGCTAGGCCTGCTGGGCTTTCTAAGCTTACATCCACAATTAACTATTGAGTACAAAATGGAATGAGTTTGGTTATGAAAAAAAAGACAAACAATCCTTGAATAAATGTAGTACTAAGTCTAACACCATACAGTAACTAAACATCTAAACTGTTGGACTGTGTTTATGGTGGTATGCCAGGCCTCATGCTAAGCATGGTCCGTTTACTAGTGCAGTCCTCAGTCCAACACCATACAGTATTACTGAACACCCAAACTGTCGGACGCTGATTATGGTGGTATGACTGGCCTCATGCCATCATCCTGATCACCAAAGAAAAAGCCGTTTGATTTTTTACGAGATAGGTTAAGGTTACAATGGTGAACTTCCGCATACATTCACAAAGAATTTGCTCAAATCATCTTTGATACAAAATAACACACAAGGGTCATAAGCACTAAAACAACAAAACACTCATACAGCCAATAAAACCATTTTTTCAGAAAATGTGTATAGTCCTGTGTTAAAAACTCCAAGCATGGTGCAACATTTCACAGCAAAATACATCTTACATATCGTTCTTGCCACACAAAACTCACCTTTCATCCAGTAACTCCATTGGACAGCAGTATAATGACAAATAGAATATTCATTACTTATATGTAAATTAGGTGGAAGGGGAGGAGTCTTCAGAGAAAAAACAACAACAATCAATGACAAGTTGATTGTGTGAAGGAAAACTAAAATGTGGATGAACAAATTCTCAGAGCCTCAATAGAAAATTTGCATTTGATAAAAGACAAATTTTATCAAGTTCCTACAAAAGGGGACCAGTCCAAACCAATATAATTATTTCACAAGGCATTGTGGCTGGTACTTTGTTGTTGATAAAGCAAGACCTAGGCCATTTCAGAGTTAGCGGCTACAGCTGCAGCTGCAGCTTGGTTACCGTCATGGCCGAGCGGTCTAGTGCACCAGACTGAAGTTCTGGTAATGTTCAAGTGTGGGTTTGGGTTGTTCTTCCCCCAATGGCAACCGACCTTTCAAAAGAAAATTATTTGCAGCCAAAACAGGGTTGGTCTTAAACTTTATTTCAGAAACTCGCCAGCTGGACCTCTTAGCTTTTTCCCTAGTTGGTATTTCTGATGAAATCATTTCCAACATTGAATTAGACAGCAAGACCACTTGGACGGTGCTTTGGCTGGTTCTTGACTTGAGGACAGCAACCCCCCAAAAAAACCTTGACAGCAGGAAATATCCTAGAGCTATGTTTTCAAAGGAAAATCAATACTGATCAATGAAGTCTCACCTCTTGGTCGGAGCCGTCCCACTTTGCTCTATTTATGGTGTCGTCGACGACGTCTGTCCAGAAGATCAACTCCTCCTGGTCATCCCAGTCTAGAGCTACGGCGCTGTTCAGCTTTTCAAGCGGGATGACGACATCGGTGAAATCGTCCGTATCAAAGGAGACCCGACGGATATAATCACTTCCAGCAAACAACAGGAAAGTTTCAATTTCTGGAGGGTAGAATATTGCAGGAATTGATGAAAAATTCATAGTCGAAAAAGACTTAACATTGCCTTTATATCTGCCCAACACAAGCTAATGTCTTTTGGTGTTCAAAATGCTATTAATGCCGGTATTCACTTTTGTAGGATTGCTGTTGTATTTTGGCACAATTACATGGTCCAGCAGATCGTTCTTGCAGTCCAATGGATTGCAGGCATGTGCTTACAAATGTTCTTTTGCACCAAGAATGTGTCCTACTTTTAAAATGCTCCCTAAGTCATCAAGGTAACTATAATTGCTTCTCTTTACCCGGGGGGGGGGGGGGGGGGGGGGTAAATGGGTACCTGTGAGGGCAGAGATGGTTCTTGTGATTGATTTAGCTTGGTGCGCTACATATTTGGCAGCACATGCTGTATACTCCACAGGGAGTCGATATGGTTGAAGGAATGAAATGACTGGGATAATTGTTCATGCCCAACGAGCATCAAATTGGTGTAAACCTGCACTAAGTGTCCACTATTCTAATTAATATTGTGTGTGCCCTCCACTAACACTGGCCTTTATATCTGCCCTATCCCTGGCTAATGATCTTGATGTATGCCTTACGCAAGCTAATGCCTTTTATATTGACCTACCTTCAGCACATGTGGAGTCGTTATAAAGCTTGAAACCTGTGGGGCAGGCACAGCTGAAACTGACCAGGTTCGGCAGACAAAGGTGACTGCAGCCGCCATTGTTATCACCACACTTGTTGATGACTGAATATCAGAGAAGAGGGGAAAACATGAGTAACACAACTTGAATATTCTAGTTGTGAACTGGGATTCTAAGGAATTGGGATGGTGACCCCATTTTGGTTTTCTTCGATAGAATTCAATGAGATCAAACCAAGGGCTGAAAGGGTAAAAAATAGTCAATTTAAACCTTGGTTGGACAACTTTAAAGCAGGCATTATTTGATAGAGCAGTAAAGATTCCCCATTAACAGAATAGAAATGTCCATACCTGATCATGTGAGCGGTCAATTTCAAATAGGGTTGTACCATTTGGTTGCCTTTGGGATGGAATGGGTGAATATCCACAGGGGAGTGCAGTTGTGAAATTGCATTATTTGAAACAAAACGAAAACCTGATTCTTCCCCTTTTACAGAATGGAACAAACCAATCTGGACCATTGACCGATCAATTTCAAACAGTTTTTTACAGAATGGAACAAACCAATCTAGACCATTGACCGATCAATTTCAAACAGTTTTTTACAGAATGGAACAAACCAATCTAGACCATTGACCGATCAATTTCAAACAGTTTTGCTTACTTTCAAAATGTTGACAATTGGAATAACAATCTAAAATCAGGCACATTTTAAAAGCAGCAAAGAATCCCCCATGTGCAGAATAGAAGTTTCCAATTCTGACCATGCAAGTGGTCAATATTACAACATTGGGACATACCATCTGGTTGCCTCTGGGGGTGGAATGAGTGGATATCCATCGGGAAGTGCAGCTGGCTCTGAATCATCTCGATTCCTGTCCCAGTGAATTTGTTGGCGCTGTTGATGCTCTTTGTGTGCCAGTCGGTCCAGTAGATGGAATCCTCAAACAATGTGATGGCGAAAGGGTGAGGGAGACCTGAAAGTTTTTTTTTTAGTTTGTTTTTATTATATTAAATGAAAATTCCATTAAATGAAAACTAACAATCATATTCAACAATCAACTAGAAAATCATTGAAATGTTTATTTCTTATAATAAAAGCTCAGTTAAACTAAATATACAAAGGCAATTTTATGAAATCCATACAACAGCACTAGCGACCTTATAGTCCTGATCCAACGATTTTCACTACTCATACCTTAACAAAGCAAAACAAATTGACAAACCTATTCAATTCTTCTTCTTCTTTTTTCAAAAGAAAGCTCAAAATTCTATACTTTTTCACATATTTTTGACAGACATGACAAAGTTTTAAATGTTTATAAATATTTGTGATATTGTTATCATCGTACCTTGATTTATGATAGCTTTCCTTTGTGATCCATTCAAGTTTGCGCTTTCGATGACATGGTGTTTAGCGTCGACCCAGTAGACTTTCTGAGTGGTGTAGTCGATGGTCAGTCCATTCGGCCAGAAGAGGTTGGTGTTGGCAATGATCCGGCGAGAGCTGCCGTCCATCCCGGCCGACTCGATCTTCGGAGTGCTACCCCAGTCTGTCCAGAACATTAACCTGCATGAAACAGCGGGAAAGATTGTATGTCTTGAGTGTCATGGCCTAGGGGTTTATTGCACGTGTGGGTAGTTATCTGTGCACATCTGGGCCCAATTTCATGGCTCTGCTTACCGCCGAGATCTGCGCTTGCGATCACCATTCTCCACTTACTGTGCAAGCGCTGAATTTCTGTGCTAGCTGTGTAAGCGCAGAATGCCTAGTAACATGGAGTATGCGCGCACAAGCTAAAATTCTCTGCTAACCCATGAAATACGCTTGACGTAAGCGCGGAATTCCCTGCTTCCGTAAGCGCTGATTCTTTGCTTACAGTAAGCAGAGCCATGAAACTGGGCCCAGCTCTTGAGGCAAGTCGTGCACGTCAACACATTAGCTGTTTGGCAATTTTCATCTTTGCTATTTGGTTCATCTGGACACAAATTAAAAAAATTAATTATAATAAGACTGGGTTTTTACATAGCACTTTATCACAACCCTAGGTGCGTATTAAAGCGATCACTATTGTCACAAAAGCAGTCAAGTGAAAACAGATGATAGCAATGAAAGCACACAGAGATAGCAGGGGGATGAACAGAGAGGAGGGTAGACCACAATTATTCTTATTATAACTCTCTCAATACAGAGCTCTGGCATACCCTTGTTCAGGGTGGACAGCAAACGCCCTCGGCTTCTCCATGTCTTCCCAGATCAGAACCGATCGTTGACTTCCATCCAGATTACTGACTTCAATTCTTGATGTCCCTGAGTCAGTCCAGTATAACTTCCTTCCGATCCAATCAACGGCAATACCACCTGGGTAATACAGGAAGCAATCAAGCTCAGTCAAAGACTAAATAAATTAGTAGGCGGGGTAGATCAGGTACTGTGAATAACATGGTACTTTCATTTACAGAAAATTTATTTATTTATTGAAAGTGTTCAAACTTGTTACGTTAAATTGCACTTGTTTACAAATGGGGTGAATGAAAGTAGTGAAGAAAATGTTTTATTTTATTTCAAAGAGCAGACAACAAAACATTGCCCAACACACGACAAAATAATTTATTGATACTGCAAAATAATACTTCAAACTGTTAGAGTGACGCACATTTTATAAACAGTAGCGCAAACAGTCGCTCGAGTGGAACGCGCCCTAGGACTGGGGAACTGGACCATGTGAGATACTTATTAATTTATTGTCTCACCTGGACTTTCGAGCCCTGTTGTGATGACGTTTCGAACCCCTGTCCCGTTGAGATAGACCCTCTTAATACTATCCAGCGTAACGTCAGACCAGAACACCAGCTCCTCACCAATCAGGTAATCCAGGGCGATGGCATTTTCCAAATCCCTCAGAATTGGAGTGTAGTGGAAGTTGCTTGGTTCCAGTCGACGGATATCAATGCGGTTGGCAAACAGGAGGTAGGGTTCCGGACCTTTGATAAAAAGGTTGGGGATTATTTTGCTAGCCTTCGAGAAAGACTCTGCTAGGGTCGAAACGTCAGGCCACTAACATTTTTTTTGCATTTATACCATAGGTCCTTTTGGTTGGTAAGCAGTTTGCAACAGCTAATTCTATTTTTCAAGAATAATAATAGTAACAATAACTACAAATATAGTGTCTTACATGTTGACACAGGGGATTTACCTAACTCCAGTCGGTGAAGATAAAGTTTCAGTCGATGGGAATCATTCAAGGAGACAATTTTTTTGTTTACGATTGTGAAATGTTTGACCAAAAAAAAAATAATTTGAGATCTTCCATTTCTAGTATGTTCAGACAGAAATATTAACGGAAACTTACACAAAATTGAAATTGTCCAAAACTTATTGTTCCTACTATTTATGGGGATGTCATCCAGGGTTCTCCCCAGGATGTTTCAAAACTGTGAAACATTGTGGACCCAGAATTTTGAAGTTAGGGCTTAGCAGGCTGTATTGAAATGATATCCCTGAAATGTTTTTACTTGATGTTTATCTGTGGTTTTAAAAGCCATACTGTGCATTCTAAATGTCTTTTCCTTATGGCTCCTGTGAATTTCATCTTAAGTAAAAATTATTATTATTTTGTTAATTTGTTATTTTTGTATACCGGTTGCACTTTGAATGTATCAGCCCCAATACTCTAGCTTGTGCATGGGGAGAACCCTGTCATCTATTTTTAAAATATGCTTGTCACATTCAAGTCAATCCAAATGACTCTGTTGCTAAATTCAGATTGAATCAGGTACGGGATTAAGATAACTTTGGAATGAGACGTACCTTGTGCCTTACAGGTTGTCCCATCCAGCCGGAGTTCATATCCAGCGATGCATGAACATTCATATGACCCTACAGTGTTGACGCAAACTTGACTACAGATTCCCTCTTCCTCTTCTTCGCATTCATTCACGTCTAAAAAAAGCAAGGAAAAAAATGTTGATGGGAAAATTTCAAAAATCTGGTTGTATCAATTAATAAACCCTGAGGGAAACTGACAGGAGCAGGACAGTTCTTTTCAGAAGTGCATGTACGTAGTCTTCTGAATTCCGAAATCTACTCTGTGACAGTAGAATAAATAGCAAGACAAGTTCTCATGAACAATCTAGACAGCATAGTAGATATATACACAAGGTGTAAACACAAACTGAATATACATTGACACGTCACCATGCAATCCCATTAGCAAGTACCCCGTAACCAACCAGACTCCTCACCTAGACACTCTTTCCCGTCTCCACCGATCAGGTAACCATGGTTACAGGAGCATCTCACACCTGGGCTTAAGCCAGTGCAGATCTGATCACATCCACCGTTATCTGAGCCGCAGGATTGTCTGGTCAAATCATCCGAATCTAAAACAACGAAAGGCATTCTTAATAGATGGTAATTTTGCATTCTTACTATAGATTGAGCGTTGCTTGCCTACATAGACTCTTAAAGGCAGGGTGTACTTTTGGTAACTACTCCACAATTCAATGACCATAATAACTTACTTGGAGAGCTGTTGATGTTATAAAACATTGTGAGAAACGACCCCCTTTAAAGTAGTAGTTTAAGAGAACAAGGGCATTTTTCACCCCCAAATTTGAATCAGAGAAATGCTTCAGGCCAGAGCCTAAGCCAAAGCCCTTTGTACTTACAACATGGCTGAACAGGTCTCTCATCACTGCTGTCTCCACAGTCATCGTTACCATTACAGACTTTAGACAATCCAATACACTGACGGTTCTTGCACTGGAACTGATCATTGCCACACACTCTAGAGTTGGCTGTTAGAGAATCAGAAATATTTAGAAAATACTGAGGTGGCAAACTTCTACCACAATGGGGCCTTGCCAGGGCCCAATGTCATGGCTCTGCTTACCTCAAACTTCTGCACTTATGACCCAAAGAATGATGTGCTTTGCAGGCGCCATAAGCACAGAATTCTGCAGTAAGCAGAGTCATGAAATTGGGCTCAATTTCACTTAAGTGTAATCTTACGCTGACAGTTCATTTTTAGAGATTGGGTTGTGTGTTTTTGAAAGAACTTCTGTGTTTTGAGTAAATTTTGATAATGCTTTCTCATTGAGATTGTAGTTGACAAACAAGATTAGAATTTGAGTAGTGACTTTTTGAAGATCAATGTTTTGTTGAGTAAACTTTAAACATTGTCCAATTGAGATTGTAGATAAGTTGAATTTTAAGTTCACTTTAGAGAGTGTAGTTGAAAGCATAAGTTTGTTTTGAACGAGTTCCAAGTTGAACTTATGAAACAAGAATTGCAAAAACAGTTTTCTCCACGACACTTGGGGATTTTATCAGAACAAAACTAGTTTTATTTTGACAAATCCTAAAGTTGACTTTGAAATTCCAGGTGTTTCAGTTTTGAAATCACCCCGACTTCAAAATGAAAAACAAAAAACGTTCCCTGTTCAACTTACGGCAATCTTCCTCATCACTGTTGTCGGAGCAGTCTGGTTCCCCGTCACACCTCCATGCTTCTCTTATACATCTTCCTGTTATACACTGGAACTGGTCAGGAGAACAGGTGTGCTCGGCTAAAGGGTGAAAAAGGTCCAACGAACTTTACATTTTTAAGACTGACTTTTAAAACTGATCATACAACATAATTGACGGACTGTAGAAGTGTTCTTCTAGGCTGTTTAATCAGTTTAAAGGGGCACATTGCTTTCAGATTGGGCACTTTGGGCTATAAAAAGCATTTGTTTTGAAATGAATATGGTACAAAAAAGATATTTAAAAAGTAACATATAATAATTTAAACATAAACAGCCCTTGAAATTGTGGTGTTTTTTATGTAATTTCATGACAGAACAGAGTCCGCTATTTTGTACAACCAAGTTTTTGACTCCACAAAATGGTGGATTATATGTTCCGCTGGTTGTGTCTCCAGAGGCCAAGTGTTTTTCAATCACTTCTCACTAATGACAACACTGTAGTTATTTTGAGAGATTTGAAGACAATATGCCCCTTTACACTTTCCCTCTGAAACCCCCCCCCCAACTATCCCAACCCATCCCAGCCCTCCTCCCAACTCCCAGATCGATCACCAAGATCTAATGACTCACGGCATTCAAGTTCATCTGACAGGTCTTCACAGTCGTAGTCCCCGTCGCATCTCCACCGACCATAGATGCATGTATCGTCACCACATCTGAACTCATCATCTGTACAGGTCATATTCTGGCCTCCTGGAGAAAGTCAACATAAATACAATAGTTCATATGTTTCTTTGCCAATACTGGGTGCCAATCATGATCAATAACTATAGCATACATTACACAAAACAAATTGGTGATCACAAAGAGAGCAGGGACATACCCCTGTACATGTACTTTTATTGATTTCAAATCAATGGGGGGCACTTTGGACCAAATCATTTTACAGGATGCTTACTACCATTACCATCTTGATAACATGTATGACACTACATGAGGGTCTTCAAAACTTATGCAATCTTATTTCACCAAATCCTTCTAATTTTGTGACCTCCTTCAACAGTTGTCCTTTGGGTTAGACACTCCCAAGGACTTTCAAAGCTGATTGAGTCAAAGCTCATCTGGTCATTGCAAACAAGGGAGGAAATATATTATTTTATTGATGTTATTATGGTATGGTTAAAAATCATTGACTCCCTAAAAAACTTTGGGAAACCTACCACAGTTGGCCTCATCGCTGGAGTCGTCGCAATCATTGTCACCATCGCAGACGTAGTCCTTCAGAATACAGTTTCCAGTCTGGCACAGGAACTGCCCATAGCTGCACGGCACTACACTATCCGCTGAAACAAAAAATGTAACAAGAATGCTATCAGATGGAGGCACCTTGTGCTGGGGTGAAAGAGGGGTGAGAATGCATTTTTCTAAATAAAATCCTAAAATTGGATAACCGTTTTCTTTTTGGTGTGGAGATGACGCACTCTTAGTTTACAGACAATTTCATTTTAGAGGCAAAATATTAAAGTAAGTAGGGAACCCGACTATCTTAGACATTAGCCTCACTATGAATCTTATAGACTCCAGTGTATTAACAACTAAGATGGCTTACGGCATGAGGTTTCGTCAGAGCCGTCAGGGCAGTCTATGTCCCCGTCACAGGCCCAGGAGCTGGCGACGCATCCACCAGCCAGGCAAGAAAACTCTGTTGCTTTACATGACTGGGCAGCTATGAAAAAATAGAAGAGAAAGCAAGTGTTTGAAATTTTACTTTTTCTGATTAAATGACGTAGGGTCATAAATTTTTCATCAACGTTATGCTGATTTATAGGCAAAATTATCAAGAAAGATACAATAAAAGTCACATGTTAAAGTTTCAGCTGAAAACAGTGTCTACTTGCTAAGAACATGCTTGGAAAATATCACAGTATTTTCAGAAGAACGATGAATTCATCCACAATAAGTGAGGTGACAGCGGGTACCAGCCGCATCTCTGGATCGCAGCATTCACGAATGGACACCAACCATGATAAATCTGAGAAGCGATTCATGCATCAATTGTTTTTCAGATTCAAATGTTTTGGGGTGAAAAATTATCCAAACCATATTACTTCAAGAGGAGTCCTTTCTCAATTTAGACTATCAACAGATGCACTGCTTCTCACCAACTGACATGACTGACCAAGTAAGTTTTTATGGTAAAAAAAGCTTACCAACAAAATCACCAACTTTAGCCATCTGTAATGTTTACATACATGAAGGATCTCTAGAAAGAGCTAAAATGTATTGTATAACACTTGAAAATGACATTAAAATCTAAGAGGAAAAAACTTACGACATATTTCATCTGATCCATCTCCACAGTCATCTTCCCCGTCACACACCCACTGCTGTCTGATGCACTTATTATTTGCACACTGGAATTTACTCTTCCCTTCACACTCCTCCGTAGCTAAAAGATAAACAAATTTATCTTTTAAATATGCGTAAATTTTGCATCACTTTTAATTTCAAAGAAATACTAATAATATTAATAGAGAACAAAATGAATACTCAGATTAATACCAAATCTATGGTTTGGGGCAAGCTTTTGTATACCAACCTCCTGATGGGCAAATCCTTGTTTTGTACCATAGTGCCATATACACATTCATTCAGATTTGTGTTCGCTGTCTCTTATAAATTTATGCAAAAGCTTTCCCCAAATCAAGTGACATAGCAACTGCCTAGAAGTCTGAGAAATTCAAATTTAAGCAGTCACTTGTGACTAAGCAAGTCACTTTACCAGACATTATTCAAATCTAAGGCAATGTGCAAATTGATGGCTTCAGCAGTGGCCGGCTGTGGCCGGATCCCCCAACAGTCCTATTCGTCAACGTTATAGACCTTTATCACTCTGCTGCAATCTTTGTCACATTCCCTGAACACCAAGTGGCAAAAATAGTTCCCACTCCATAACACCAAAGGGTGCCAGACTATTTTTCCTTCCAGCCTCAGTTTGTTCATACTGATTTATATGGAAGAGAAAGAAGAAGTAGCCGAAGTCACTTGATTCAAACATGACCTAATTCACAATGGCTTACTCCCCACAAGCTAAAAAGACTGGCATATCAGTCTACTTACGACAACTGGTCTCATCAGACACATCACCGCAGTCGTTGTCCGTGTCACAAACCCAGCTCTGGGGTATGCACTTTCCATTCCCACATTCAAACTGATCAGCTGAACATGTCGGCAAAGCTGTAAAACAGAAAGTAAGCCCAAGCAACAATTAATATTTGTTATGCACCGTCCATATCAAGTGGATAAACTCTCATTACCAAATTGGTTTGACATAAACAACTGCCAGTGATCACTTTGCTTGACCACTCAAGCGTGAGCCACTGACTCTTAAAGAACAGAAAGCTTTAGTTCAAAGACTCTAATCACTTTGAAGATACTGTTTTACAGCAAAATAAGAAATAACAAATTGTCTCACTCAATATTAATTCCCTTTCAAATAATTGGAAAATCATTGAGATCATCCAATTTATGTCAAAAATCTTGATCTTTGTTTCCTCAGTGTGATCTCAAACATTTTTTTTAACACCATATTGGGGCTCTGTAAGTGTTTGGCATTTCCGATCTTTCCACTCCAATTTGAAGGGATTGCATTATAGCAACCTTATTATATTTTACCATCATTGGCAAGACGTCATGTTTCTCTTTCCAACTATTGTAAAGCTTGGGTACGGAGGGTGAGCATGGACAAAACTTCAGCTTTATAACAAAATGGCCTTTGTGCTTAGGCTTGAGTGCTTTTTGTCAAAAGTAAAAAAGAGGGGGTACGAGTTCAGTGGACTGAAGTGCCTGATATGGAAAAAGTTTTTTTTTAAAACAAGGTTTGAATATCGGCAAGACTTGGTCTTTCTTCATTAGGAACTTTCTTTAAATTTTTTGGAGTTTCAAAACTTTGCCTAATTCTGAAAATTTGGGGTGGTCAGGTTGGCATTGTCGTTTCTTTCCTCACCTTCCATCTGTCCTGGCCCTGGTCCGAATCCCACCGGGGGGCACTATGTGGATTGGGTTTCAGCCCCTGCCTGATTGCATGGGTTTTCCTCATTTGGACTTTTCCTCCCACATCCTAAACTGAACATTTCTTCTCGTTATCTAATCACCATCTTGTTCCTGGCGCTTGCGCCGTTGGATGTACCATGAAGTAAAAAATAAATAAATAAATAAAATAAATGTTCTACTTACCGCAGCCGACTTCATCAGCTCCATCACCACAGTCGTCATCACCGTCGCATTTCCATTGAGGTGGGATGCATATGCAATCTCCTGTCACCTTAGGCGGGCATGTGAACTCATTGTGTTTGCACTGACAGGAATTAGGGGTTGTGAGGAACAGGTAACCTAGAAGAATAAACAGGGATGAGATTTGATGATTTTGATGAGTAGGATACCAGTCACAAATCTGGTACAACTGTGACTCGTTTTTTGGGGGGCTGGTACTGGTAGGTATCCTTTTTCTGGTCAGCAAAATTTTGCTGTACCCCTACATATTTACTTTTCATGCTTGAGCAGCTCTATGAAACTGGGCTCTGGTACAGAGGATCATGGGAGGCTGAAGCCACTCAGCACCCCCCCCCCCCAACCTCCTGGGTGAAACATTGCAAATGATTTACAGATTCTCTTCAAATGAGTAAAGCACTGGGCTGCTGGGGAAGAGAAACATCTCCCCTAGATCAAGATGAAGCCCCACCCCTTCAAATCAATTCTCAACAGTCAATGCTCCCAGTCTCCCACCCCTCCTCCTCCCCCAGCCTTGAAAATGTAAGTTACCAATGAAGACATAAGACACTAGATGTACTTTGTGTTTCAGGAAGTGACTCCGTGGGAATACCGGCGCTGCCGCTAAGTTATGAAACATGCAAGATTACTCAATGAGGTTTGGTTGATTTACAAACTCAGCATCCATCCCCGAGAAAGAAACCAAACAAGTTCAAAGAATCTTGTAAAATTACTCCCCTTATACATACTAGCTTAGAACTGACTACTACATGTACCAAAGCGGGTCTAGTACTGAGAAACCTCAGTGTCACCCGCTGACAAAAGAAATCAGTGCCCGTTGTTAAGCCAGTGGGAAAATTCTTTAGCCAGGGAGAGGGAGTCTGTGAAGGGTCTTGCACTAATCCTTGGTGAATGCGGATTGGAAAGGGGCTTAGGTTGGACTAACTATGGGCTGTAGATTGGCTGCAAATGTCTATTAGGTCTTCAGCGCTATGATGCCTGCATGCTGTGTACAAACACACAGGCAGATTAGAGCATCACTGCTGTGGAGAAATTGCAGGTTTAGTGCAACAGTCACAGTGGTGTAAAATTAACTGTGAACTGATCTTAACAACGAGGTAAATCGGGGCTGTTTTGACATGTATATATTCTTGTGATTTTTTCCTCCCTGCAAAAGAGAATTAATCTGCCCGACCTCAACGCGAACGTGATTCTACAACATAGGCCTACTGTTTCTCGTTCGGATTTGAATTTGACAGAATTTGATTGCCGTTTCTCAAACGGGTATCCATTCCATTTGACTTCTATTCAATTCTTGACATCTACAGTACTGTCATCAGATAGCAATCTCATTGTGTAAAACTGCACCCTCTTCCCAAGCCTAAAAAACATGTTAGAGTTTGCCATCTCAACACAGCTGTAGTTAATCAACACTCAAGGCCCTTTCAAACAAGACAATTTTTAACAAGAGACCTTGACTAATAGCAAATTCCAGTCAGGTGAAAGCTATCCCTGTTAAATAATAACCAAGGACCATTGTTGTTTTTAACGGAGGTCCAGACCTCCTCCAAAAAATAGCAACCATGTGAAAATCAACAGTACACCATATCAATATGTAGTGTGAACTGGTGCCATAACCAAGGACCCTTGCTACAGCGATATCATTACTCTCCTCCACAGAACAAGTCACTAGTAGAACTTTTATAAAAAAGAGTGAATGACCAACCATGACATTTACCACCCTCGCCCCTTAAAAACAAGGGACATTGTGGAGGTAAATTTTGGTTTTAAGAAGTCATGTGAAAGCATGTTAAATAATGAATCAAATGAAGTGACAGACAACCAGCACCCATTACCAAGGACCTTTGTTACTGGTGCTCGTATGAAAGGGCCTTATACTGTCATCTTGAGGTTTGCCAGCCAACACCGTCTTTTGGGGGTAAACCATCACAGCTTAGAATTATCTCCAGATTTAAACCAGAGTAAGGGGCTTGCACAATCAGGTCATAATACCAGGAAGGGGGATGGGTCTAGACAATAGGGGGCTGCTCACGCTGTCTTTTGTAAATTTACTACGGTATTCTCCCCTCAGGGTGTCCTGGCTTTTGTAATCCTCTGGCCTCTACTAAAAAGATAGTTGAGTGTTGGGATGAAGAGGGCCTGGAACTGACATAAGTGTTGGCATTTCTATATTAGCGTGTTCAGGTGCATGTACAAATCTCTGAAACGTATGCACAGGAATGATGTACAAATATTGGACAGTGCAAGCTGGCAGGGGCAATGCCATCACTTTACCCTAGAAGAGGACACTCCAATCAGATTACAATTTTGAGGGGCACCAAAATGTATATCTAATTATGAGTACGCCATACTTATTTACAAAAAACGGAAATGATAGTCAGTATTTAACTTAAAATGCAGGCCTGGAATACCCTATGTACAGGTAAACGTTCATACAAGGGCCAGGTCATTTTACTCGCCACTTTTCGATTTAAGGCCCACCAAAGCCAAGACCAGGGTAGATATTTATTTTCAAGCACCTCTATAAACTGGGAGCATTGTGTAATTAAATTTGTAAGTAATAAATTGACAGAGCCCCTGGGAGAACCGAGACAGAGGTTGAATTACAAGACACACAGGTGGGAGGTATGAGAAGGAGGTTGAATTACACAGGTGAGCCATAATACAGGAAGTCAAATTCTTGGCTTTATCTTAAAGGTGCAATGCCACACATACAAATCAGGGTTCTCCCCAGAATTTGTAAAAACTGTGAAGAAGTCTGGACCCAAATTGTTTTGGATTTATAACTTCCTAACCTTTGACAATGTGTTGGGTACCAACAGGTAGCAACAACTAGACAGTTATGGGTTTGAGGCCCTACATGGTGAGGTATCAATGTACAATGTAGGCCTATGTATTCAGTTTGTGGTAACACCATGTGTATTACAAAGTACTTTGCTGTGTAGATTTGTTCCTGGGAACTTGTCTTGCTACAGTGTGTGTATTTATAGACAGTTTGTAGGAGATTTACTCTTCCAAAAACTTGTTTATACCATCCCTTTAATCTAAGCGAACATGGCCCTCAGGTCACCTTCATCCTGTCCAGGGGTTTGTCAAGGAGTTTGGCAAGCTGTGTAGGGATTGGATATTGAGTTGCTAGGCAACCATCCTTCACAGCTGTTCTGACCACCGCCCACCCTGTGTGATGTGAGCATTTTACACACCTTGGCAGAATTGGCTACCAGCTGAGAAATAGATGTGGGTTTTTTAAAGAAAATAAAGGTGAGATTGGGTGAAAAACAATAAAGACATAATTTCTACAGGTGTAAAATTTAAAGACAAACACAAGACAGTGGTGACAGGTTTGAATTAAAAAAATTTTTTTTAAATAAAATCATGAAAACAAAGTTTACTCTGGGCCCAATTTCATAGAGCTAAGAAAAAGAGTTGCTTAACAGTTTTCTGCTTAGCAGAAATGAGCAGGATACCAGTCAACAATTGTACACTTGACATTATAGTGTGGATGGTAACCTTATTCTTGTAATAATATTTTGTGCTTAAGCACCTCAATGAAATTGGGCACTGGTGGCAACCTGATTAGGCCTGTAAGTTTTTAATGACATTTGAAGAATCCCCACATCACTTTTACGTTTTTATAGTTTGATTTTGATCAACAACAAGAATTTGAATGCAATGAACTCTCTACAAAATTCCTGTCAACCATAGTCTAATTTTTGTAATTTTCATTATCACAAAGTCACTTAATATGGCCTTACAAACAAAATTAACAGTAACCCGTTTCTGCTAACCAAAAGATTTTTCTGTGCTAAGCAAATTATTGCTCCCTGCTAACGAGTTTAACTGGCTCCAGCTGGACCAATGAAACAACCAAACGAAGGACAGTCAGTTACCATGGAATCTAAGGCATGCGGCAAACAATTTCAATAACTTTATTTGGTAATGTCAAAACCCCTATCCCAATTGTGAGGTCAGGCATGTTGAGACAACCCTGGAACCTCTTGAGGCACCTCAAGGGCCTCTCAGGGGGTACCTCTGGGGTAGCTGCATGCTCAGACAATCCCCAGGCACATTGCGCTACCTTTCCTCCATGTTGTAAAGTCTGCGATGAAGCTGTGACAACAGTTGGAAAATTGGACCAGGATTCACAGTTTTTAAAGGAAGGGGCATAGATTTTATTTTTTGTCAACATAATGCTAAATCTGTAGGCAAAATTAAAGAGAAAGATACAATAAAAGTCACATGTGAAAGTTTCAGCTGAATACAGTGTCTACTTTCTGAGAAAACAAAAAACTGTCACTGTACTTTTATAAGAGTGCCAAATCCATCCATGTTTGTCGAGGTGACAGTGGGCACCAACCACATCTCTGGCCGTAGCACTCACAAACTGACAAGAATCCTTAGAAACCTGAGATAATGAATCAATTCTCAGATTCAAATGTTTTGGGGTGAAAAATTTATCCAAACCATTTTACTTTGAAGGGAATCCTTTCTCAAAATAGATTATACAAGTATCAGAGCTGTGGTGCTTCTCACCAAGTAAGTTATTATTGTCAATCATTTTTGGAGTATTTATCAATCTACAATGTATGACCTTTTGCACATTCAACCTCTTGACTGACAAAGCCTGGGCCCTATTTCATACAGCTGCTTAAAAGCTCTTTTCACACGAGAGCAATTTAGCAGGGGTCCCTTGCTTTATTTTAGCATGGCTTAAAAAATTCCAAAAATGGCAATTCGTGTGAAAGGACCACATCGTTTGATGCTCCAAGGTCTTCTCAAACATTGCTAAATTTTGTCGGAGGCCAGACCTCTTGCTGAACATTGTTCTGCTAAGCAAAAATAAGCAGCAAACCAGACACAAACTGGTAACCTTATTCTGGTAAGCACAATTTTGTTGTGCTTTGCTACTTGTTTGTGTATGGCAGCTCAATGAAATTGGGCCCTTGGATATTGTTGTGCACTCGTAAGATGTTTTCTGTCCTTCAACAAAAGATTTCGCAGCTTGATGTTACAAAACAGCACTTTCTTCACATATGTACATGTAGTCTGAGGAATTCAAATTTGAATTTTCAGTTGTGACCATGAAAGTCTCTTCACTGGAATTTTTTTCTAATTTATTGGGCCCCCAAGCATGCATTCTTCACCTAAAGTTGTACCAGCCATCACATCGTCACAAACTATAAAGAAACTATCATCCAACAATGCAAGGAACCCTGCAAACAAACAAATTACTGGTCTCTCATTTGAACAGAAACTCACCACCCAACAAAAAAGTCACAAATAGCTCACAGTGGCATGAAAAGAATTCTGCTGGAGCCACACCGGCCCACCAGTTTTGGCATTTCAAAAGCTGGCACAAACGACCTTTTCATTTGACCGCTTAAGGGGGGTTACAGTGAAATCCTCTCTTTTCAATAACAGATCTGTACCTGGCGGACTGTTATCGCTGAAATTGTTCTGCCACCAAGATGCTGATTCCAAGACAGTTGACAATGTGGGCCACGGTAAAACAAGTTCCTGTTACTGGAGCAGGTCTAAATATAAATGCTACATGAACCTTTTCTACTTTTCTACTAAATGTGATGCTACTTTCATTGATTGTTTTTGGTTGTTTTTGCAGAGCCCAAGCCAGCAGCCAGAGTCCAAGCCAGAGTCCAAGCCAGAACCCAAGACAGAGCCCAAGCCAGAGCCCAAGCCAGAGTCCAAGCCAGAGTCCAAGCCAGAGCCATGGTTTTAAATTGCCTTTGTGAAGTTTGTTTAGAGCTCTTAATAATTTCATCAGCCTTGTGTTTATCCAAAAAGTCAAATGAGGCTTGGGTGATCCAAGGTCTCCAAACAATCAAAGGAATCCCTGTAAGTAGAAAATCAAGTGATTACGTCTTGATTGATCCATATTAGAGTATTTTGTTTGTTTGAAAAGACCTTCGTCCAGTTGAAGCAAGCTCAGCGTATTTAACATAACACCCAAGTAAATCTTTGTCATTTGATTGGAGGACTGTTGGTCATGCATCATTCATAAAAAAACCTCAAATTGCCAATTGACCCAAGTCACCTGACATTATAAACCCAATTATCTTAATTGGTTTTACCCCCTGCTAAAATATAGAATTCAAACTGCCTCTACCTACTGGGCAATCTCAGTGGTTTAGTGGTAAAACATCTGCTCTAGAATGGCAGAGGTCCTGGGTTCGAATCCCACCAGAGTACCTGTGGGGTTTTTTTTCACAGGACTCAGGAAAGTATCGAGTATACAGTGCTTTACACACATCAGTGTATGGGTAAAACCAAATAATGTTCTTCATCCCTGAAGCAAATTTAACATCTATTAAATTCAATAATCTTAGTTGCACCATTTTAGGAGTAAATGTCCTTTTTATGTTAATACAAGTGTCCTGACCCACACACCCACCCAAACTTTTAATTTTTGAGTACTGGTACTGACAGACTGTTCAATATACTTTATAACTGAAGAACAGAGGAGGCGAGTTACACAATTGATTCAGCACTAAGCACATGTCTGAGTGTACCCTATTTAACCTTTGGCGTATTAGCCGCCCATTGTATAAGCCGCAGTACACAAGAATCAGCAAAGCAAAATTATGGTGCAGAAACTTTATACCCGGTAACCTTTTTGAGGGCCTAAATCAATGTATATAAGCTAGGGCTTTATTATGCCAAAGATTATGGTAACAGCTATGAAATAAAAACAAGGAGACCAATCAAATTGCCCCAGGGCCCTGTTACACAAAGTTGTTCAGCAAAAATGTATCATGAAAATACAAGTTCATAAACTTGTAGGTTTCTTTTTTACACACTAACCCCAATTTTTGAATTTTAAATATTGACTGACTATAGGCTTACATTATATCCCAGAGCTGCCAACTCTCCCTGATTCTGCAGAAGGTTCTCTGACAGTAAACAAATCTTTCCATGTTCTGATTAACAAATTGAAAAACTCCCTGATTATGGAAACTTTTTCCCTATTATGTTAAATGTAAACTCTAAATATCTCCCAGATTGTTGTACAAAATCTTCCTGACTGCAAGATGCAAATGTTGGCAGCTCTGTACCTTACTGAAGAACAAGGGGGTATTATCCTTTCTCACCACATTCTCAGAGGAACATGGCACCTGCATCAGAAAGTCAGAACGTCTCCTGGAACATTTTGACTAGGGCACCAAAACCATGACAAGGGGGAATGAACTTAAGCACCCTTGTGGTGTTGCCACCAAATAAATCATATGTTTTTGTCAACATTTCCTACACCAAACAGCTCCTTTCTTTGTCAACTTTTTACAGCACAGTCCGTTCATTTGATATAAAACCGACAAGAAATACTAAATGAAGTAATTAGACTTCCGCCTCAGAAGAGAAGGGGTGAAAAAATACAAAATTTCATTACTTTGTGGTGTAAACTCCCTCTGGCTGTTTTGGAGGCTGTCAAGTTATCAAATGCAGCCATCTTGGCCAAGTTGACCTACGACCCCTTCCTGCAAACCTCCCAATCTGTCATGCTCAATTCCCTCCCGCCTATTCTGTCTAAACATACAATGGGTATCATTCCATCAATCCAAACCCTTAGAATGATGAATTGATACCATACTGCAGAGCCTGGGAAGCTCTTAACATATGCTCCGACTTAACCTCTCTCGCCTCATCATTTATCAACTTGTTTTCTACGTTACAATCTGTTTTTCCCTCCGCTCCTCCCCCTTGACTTCTTTTCACCCTTTTTACTTTTCCCTCCAGACAAAATCATGTTCTACATGTACATGTGTACACTCTCAACTAATCATTTAAAACTTCTTTTCTATGTTAACCCTAACAGACTTATGTAAGCCCATTTGCTTACACACAGCCCCACCAAATCCTCCTACATGTATATCCTTCAGAAGTAGAGCATAAAAAGCTCATATGTGTCAAAGAGCCCAAATCCTTCTGGTTTTCCTCATCATAACATTCCCGTCCCCCAACAGCCCATATCCTTCGGAATAGAAGGATTTGGGCCAAAAATAACCTGACAGCCCAATCCTTCTAAAAATACTCTCACAGCAGAAACCAATTTAATGAATGAATGTACTCTTCCAATAACCAATGATGTACCATCCCTTTATGATAGTTTTCTTGATTGAAATAGAGGATTGAAGTGAATGTACTTGTCCAAAGACCCAAAAGATGTACCATCCTTTTACGACATGTGTCTTGAACACAAGATGATTGGAATGAATGTACTCTTCCAATAACTAGTGATGTACATGGTACAATGTATCATACAGGAAGCACATGGTACCACACCTTCACAGTATTTTTTTTTTCTTCAAAATTAGAATATCAATGTGTTTTTCATCACTTGGGAGTGCATTTCACACAGGACACAAACTCATAAAAAACGCCTGGTTAGAATGGTCTTGCCAGTACAATAGTCATAATGACTTGTTGATTACAACTATACAGACAAAAAGCACTTCAGTGTCTGTGAAATTCTCCAATGGGAGTGCAAGGCAATTATTTAGAAGGTGACATTTCAGCAGGGGTTCTTTTGTCACAACTATTTTAGCTAATGTGTGGCAAACAACAAACAACCCAGGGGGGTCTGTAGATGGTAAACACACAGTAATATGCCCCCCCCCCCAATCACCAATCCCCCTTGTTATTTTAAAGGTACTGTCTTGCTGCCTTTTGTGGCACATCAACAATTCTTCAACTGTTTTTCTTCCAACCATGCTTCTGTGTAAGAAAAATGTTAATATCGGTCGGAAACTATTGAAGGGGCAGCATGGACAAGACTACAATCTAGGGTCCAATTTCAAAGAGCTGCTTCATCGCAGAAAGTATTGCTTAACAATTGTCTGCTTAGCAGAAATGAGCAGGTTACCGGTCACAAATTGTACATGTGACATGGTAGTTTGGCTGGTAACCTTCTTTTGGTAAGCATAATTTTGTTGTGCTTAAACAGCTCTATGAAATTGGGCCCTGGTCATAACCTGGGCTCAATTTCATAGAGCTGCTAAGCACAAAAATTTGCTTAGCATGAAATTTCTTCCTTGATAAAAACAAGATTACCAACCAAATTTCCATGTGTTGCATATTGCTTGTTACTGGTAGTCAGCTGTTGTTTTCTTATCCTGAAAATCACGTGGAAATTTGGTTGGTAACCCTGTTTTTATCAAGGAAGAAATTTCATGCTAAGCAAATTTGTTTGCTTAGCAGCTCTATGAAATTGGGCCCTGTTGGGACCCCAGCCCCCGGTCAATGCTGACTCTCAGTGGGCAGTCTGCGCTTCCAGCTGGGGTGGTTACTACTATTGTTATTACGGTATCATACTCATTATTACATGTATGACTTAATCGGCTAAGATTTCAACTACATGCAACAATACAAGAAAGTAATATTTGTTACTGTTTTGTTACTATTAATGATGTAGTGCAACAGGAACAGAAAGGCAAGAACTACTGGAATCAGATGACAAGACAAACTCATTGTTATTCTAAAATGGTCAAGATTAATAAAAGTGACCCAAATCATTGAGACTTGAAAGCCATACTGGGAATAGAATTCCAAACAAATAAATCAAAAATGATGACAACATTGAGCAGGGGAGCTGGGAATGGGGCAACTCAAGCATTTTGGCTGGGTTTGTAATGTAGGACCAACAGAAGCAGTTGGCCTTGTGGCCTCTTTGTAATTCCAGGCCTGTTTTTCTTTGTTTTACTGTAATTTGCTCCATAAGCACCTCCACACCATGCAAAGCTTCAAACATTACTTAAATGTTTTGAAATCCATACAAGCTTCACCAACGACCTTACACTCCTGAGTGGGCAAAGTATCAACTGCAAAGAGTTTTAAGATTACAACTTTATATCCTAAGTAGCTTAATGATACCATGGAGCTACAAAACTGTATGAAGATACTGAGCTTGGCTCTTTAGCAACAATTTTCTGTACCGACTTCAAGGTTTGCGCTTAACGAAAACATGGGCACCAGTTTGTCAATCAACCTCATGAGTACAGGCATCCCTGATGGACGTCAAACAAATATAAAGTCCTCTTCATACTCCATTACATCAGACGACGCTCACAATGAAACCCATGGTCTTATTATTTTTCCCAAAGTTAAACAGCCCATGTGTAACATTTAAAATCCACCCGACGTAGACAGAGCTGATGAAAAGCCCATCCCTGTGTTTAAGGAACCCTACAGTTATTCATGGACATCTTATTGTCTCCTGTGACAAGATTTTTTTTTTAAAGTTCCCCCAGACATGCCGGAGCAGATTTTAGAGACCACTGAGCACTGAAATCTAGCCAGTCAACCAAGTGATCCAGTGATTAGACTGGCATCACAGATGGAACTCTTACAGATAACATTCCTTCCCCCCCCCCACCTTTCCTAGACCACACCACGTGCCTACAGGTGCCTACAGGTGACCTCAATCCTCCAACATTTTGTCCAATATCCTCCTCTCCTACGACATTAGATTTGACATTTGTGGAAATTCCTGAAAAATGTCTTGCTAGCCCGAGGGTCTCCCTTATTCTAGACCCAGAACCTCTCAAATGTTACAATTCATCACCAGAAATCCAAAACCACAGGTTTGGACACAACATGGACTTATTTCTTTCTCCCTTTGGTGACTTCTTTTCTTCTTTCAAAAATGTTTGAAGGCTCAAGGAGTTTTTGAGAAAATCCTGAAATCAGGAAAAATCCTGAGGAGTTTCCTACATATGTAGGCTCTACATCACTTCACAATAACATGTTTGGACATAGATAAGACTGGAATGCCTGACCCAATTGTTATTTGGGCGAACAACTACACCAATAACCCTCATCCCTTCTGAATCATTTCAGCAAAACAGATATAGAAGGGTGGGGGGAGTCAAAGGCAAAGTTTGTAGCATTACAGGTCAGTGGCTAGTTTTGTCAACCCTGTAAGCAATTTCTTTATTCTATGTATTATTTATTTATTAGTTCTTGTTGTGAAGCCAAGGGCTCTCAGAGAAGTGAACTTAATTGCTTATGTACAAGCCCAGACCCCGTGTAGAAAGGACAATCAGGATGAGGAAGGAAGTTTCAGTTTAACATGTGGGAGGCAAACCCAAGAGAATTATTCTAGGAAAAAATCCTCACAATCAGACTGAACACCCCATCCACATACATGTAGCGCCTCCAGTGGGATTCGAACCAGGGTCCTAGAGGTGGAAGGCGAGGAACAATACCACTACGCCAACCCAACCACCCAGCAGAGCAGACCTACTGTAATGTATTAAAGCACAGTTCATATAACTTATTTTATTTTTTTTTACCTCTGCTTGCCACCTTTATTTTTAAAAAGCAAAGCAAACTGCATCCTTCATGTAACTTGCTTTGCAGCTCTTGTAAACTTGTGCGACAAAACAATGCAACTGTGGACAATTGCATGCACTGCCATACTGCCATACAATACATCTGCATATTATACAATGGTATATCACTAGACACATGTATCAGGCATGATACTGTGCCCTTGAAAACAGATCTGAAGATTCTGTTGTATAAATCTCCACATGGGTCAAAAAATCCTACTGAGTGACTGCTCTATATGGTCCTACACGGATTGAAGTGTTGCAGTGTGGAATGGAACAGCGTTCTCCCTTAACACTGGCCCACTGGCCAAATGCTATTTAAACACCCGAGGACCAGCCAAAATTCTCTCCAAGTGGTCCGGCTGGCTAGTCCAGTGTTTATTTATTTAATTTTAAATCTTTAGACATTTTGACAATAAATAAGTTGAACAGGGGCTGTAAAGGGTATACAATGAAAAGCACCCCTATTCATTTGAAATATGGACCAGTGAAAAAGGTTATGGACTAGTGAAATGGCAAGCTGACTGGTCTTGCTTGCCAGTCACTAATAAAGTTAAAGGCAAACCACAGGTACACGTGACTGGTCTGACCTGTGTCCAACATGGAGATGTTCCATCATACAAAAGGCCTTAAATGTAGACATGGTTTAAAAGTCTATCATTTACAACACAGCTACATTTTCAGCTTATAAAATTTACTCTTTTCGTTCTAGATGCTGTTAGCAAAAGCCACTTTCTTGAAGCCTTGCCAGATATGTCTTCCAGAAATTCAAATCAGCCCAGTCGTTCCTTTAAACTGTCAGAAATGTTTATCCCAACTGCTCAAGCAAGCAAAACAACACGTCAAACCCCCATCGAAAAAAACAGTTAAGGACGAAGGAAGGGAAAAAAACGAACAATCGGAACAAATGAGTTGGAGCCAGATAAACAAGTTGTGCTGCTCAGTTAATCATCGCTCGAATTGGTGTGTGACCAGTCCCCAACAATAGGGGCAACCATTTGCACACTCTCACCAGCACCAATAACTAAGGGTTTGAAAAAACAACACTAGTCTATTTCGGTTGATGTTAGAAAGTTGCTGGAGGATAGTTGGGTTGAATTGAATGCAAAGGCATCGATAAGATTCAACAGGCCGGAACGTTTTTCTGGATGTATCGTGCTTGATCGGTTCTATTCATAGCCTTCCCAGGAAAAATAAATCACAATTGATGGAGGGGGGGGGGGCTGATTGAGAAAGACTGAACTAAACCCTGGATTCTTTCTCAGATTCGTGGGATCATTGTGGTGGAGGCCCTATTGACAACAAGTGCCCGCTTTCCTCACACACTCATGCACTCATGGCGAGTGTGCTCGCCTGGTTTCTCCCTGGAGCGTTTAGCGAGAACAAAAGCGGTATAATTCAAGGGTTTACAGCATGTTCTTTCTTTCCACTTCATCCACCTCTCTGCCAGTGGTGCTGCATGGTAGCAACTAGATTATCAATTGAGCAAACTGACTGTGACATATTTTAAGTCTAGATAAAACTTTCACACAGTGTATGTTTAGGTATAACTTTTCTTAAGGAAAGAGTGTTTTGAGGGTCATGTCTTGCTTGCTGTCATGGCTGTAGGAGGGTACACAATGTAGTTAGCCAAAATACTTTATAGCCTTTTTAAGGTATGGTGGACACTACAAGAGTGCACTGTTCAGTTTAGGTGCATACAGCCAGATTTAAAGTACATACATGTACTCAAACCTTAATGGTGCCCTTGTAATGTGCCCACCGTATCTCAAAAAGGCTTATTACTGAAGGGACAATGTTAGCAGTCCAACAAAGTTGGCAGGCTGGGAGAGTATTAAACCATAAAACAAAATGGACCCCCAACCATCATACATTGTAACTGGCCTTGCACTTAAAGGCAAAGTATACCTTTGGTTTTTTGAACCGTTTGAATGATAATCCTATATAAATGTAGACATACAATAAAACTAACATGTGAAAATTTTATTTCAAAAGGTGGTTGCATTTTTTAGATCACCACATAACCACAATACTTCGAAGTGAAATGATTCTCAAAATGCTTTATAGTCTACTATCGAAAGCTGCTGTACTTCTAACCAATAAGTTTTTTTATTGCCATTAATATTAAGAAGAGTGATTACCAAACGTATACCTTCCCTAAAGCTTGTTGTAAAGTAGCCCACCAGGCTAGTAAACTGGGCCTTCTACCATGTCTACCATGTCTACTTTCCCCCAAGAAGTTTCAGTAGTCCGGATTTTAAACATGTATTTTCATAAAATGTATCTTTCTGATGTAGTTCATTGGTAGCGATCACGACCAGTTTGTTGGTCAAATAAGGTCAAAAATTAATGTACACAATTTTAAAATGTATTATTCACATCTGGAAAGGAAGAAATGTGAGCATTTTAAACAAGAAGGTTGCACAATTTTGAGTAGCCCATCACAGTGCAAACTGAGAAACGGTGTTTACTAGCCTGAAGCAGTTTTCAGACAATGCTGCTGGGCTAGTGTTAAGGGTGATCCCTGTGTATGCACCAGTACATGATATACAAGTAGTAAGTGTTCTTGCTTCGTTTCAAAGAGTTTCATGCAATCTGTCTGCAGTCGAGATTCGGCCACCAATGAGTTTAAAATGGCATGTATACAGTACGTGTTGTGTCATATAATACACAAAATGTTTTTTTGAAAAAGACTGTAGTGTGTATAATGTAACAATAGTATTGCACACTGTACCAAATGGTGTTTGAATATCAGCATTCTATGATTGCATGATCAAAGTGCAAAATGGAAAAACTTGACAATATCTTTTCAAATGTAATCAATTACACCAGAGTGTAAAAGATCACGTGACAGATTTTGGCTAGACCATGGGTAAAGGTTAAAGCTTATAATACATAAACTTATTATCAATTTTTCTGTACCACACATCACCCAGCATTCCCCTAGTTTGGATTTTTTTGAAGGCCATTCAGAAAAACAAATGTTTTAAAATTGTGAGGTTTTGTTCGCAAATTTGGGTGGGTAAAAAGAAATAACAAAAAAAATCAGTTTTCAATTCAAATAGGCCTAATAATAGATGAAAACATTTAAGAGGAACAAAATTAAATTCAGGAGAAGAAAATAAAAACTAGAGAGGCCTCTGCAGATTGTCCATAGTGTCTGTACAGCTCCATTGTTATTGGTTTAACCTTGCTATATAACTGACCTTTCCACATGATGGGAAGTTGGTGTGAATTTTTTCTTTCCATACTTAGTTGCATGCTAGAGGAAAGGAAAAGCAATGAATCGAAAACTCCTGAGCTGGGTGAACATTTTGTTTTTAAACATCTGCCCCTCTGAGGCATTACTTTGTTTTCCCAGGAGAAAAGGGTACCGAGGTCGATTTCACAAAGATAGTCCTAACTTAGGACTAGTCCTAGGAGTTATTAAAAACTTAAGGCTTGTCCTAAGTTAGGACGAGTAACTCGTCCTAACTCGAGATAAGACTAGTCTTAACTCTTTGTGAAATCCGCCCCCGGTACATTAAGTCTAGTCGATCAATACTTTAAGACTCAACATTTTGGTTAGGTGTGTGCAGGTCTGGTACTTCACGGAGGCAACAGAGGCAAATGCCTCTGTTGCCCCTGGTCATTGCCTTGGCACCCCTTGAAACATTCTAACCAAAATTTACAATTTCCTCTTACATGTCTTAGAGCTTCTCTTTACAAAGGAGAAACACATTGGTGCCCTTGTCCTTTCAAAAACAAAGCATTAGGCCTAGGCCTGTGCAGGGCTTACATTTTGGAGGAAAATCCACGAGACGTACGTATAGCTTCAAAATGTTGGCTGGACTGGAAATGTTTTTACAAGACCAGAAAAACCAGAATCAAAATGAAAAAAAACCTTCCTGACACAGTTGAGTAACTGTTTTTTGTTGTGGGTTGTTGATTTTGGTGTTGTTTTTGTTGTTGTTGTTGTTGTTGTTGTTGTTTTAAGCAAGTACTAAAACATGTAAGAGAATATGGTCACATTTGTCTTTATGGGTACTGTATTTAGTATACTTCATTATTCAAAGGAATGGGAAGGTATTTTATTAGAATATGAATCAGCTTTTTAAACATAATTTGGTTTTGTTATATATAGATTAAGGTATTTTTGTTCAACTGAAAAACACAAGACCGACGGACTTGTCAGGTCATGAGTTTACTGGCCCGACACTAAAACTACTGGCCTCGGGCCTGTGGTCCAGTGTAAAATTCGAGCTCTGTCTGTGAGTCAAAACAGTTTCGAAGGGAGACCAAATTTTCAACATTGATTATTCTGACTGGCTCTAAACAGAACACCAGGCGACCCAATTTAACACAAACAGAGGGTTCAAAGGGAGCAGCGGAGGGTGACAGGGGTAAAGATATGCCTTGAATGGGTGCTTGGGATACAGGCTACAAGGAAGTTGACTAATAAAAGAGGGATGAGCAGAGCGAGTGTAATTGCTTTACAATTCCTGGAGAGGGTTTAACCGAAGGCATTGAGTGTGTTTTTTAGAGGGAGCACGGTACATAGGGCTGCTTTTTGGGAGGATTTTTAAAAATAAATCTTCATCAGGAGTCTA
Source organism: Pisaster brevispinus (assembly GCA_023634235.1). Lineage (NCBI taxonomy): Eukaryota > Metazoa > Echinodermata > Asteroidea > Forcipulatida > Asteriidae > Pisaster > Pisaster brevispinus. The sequence continues at coordinate 435,028 of JAMKCF010000018.1, forward strand.
GGTGAATCTTGGTGAAACATCTTGGCATGGTGATTGAAATTACTTTGTCAACATTTTCAAAGGGGCTCTTGGTCATACAGGGCAGTGGTGGTCGGACAAAGTGAGTTCACTCATATTGTCTTGATTCCAAGAACTTCTTAAGGCAAACTTTCTTAAAATAGTGGAGAGTATTGGTGTTTATATACATTTTTTTTTCTCAAGCAATCATAATAAAAGAACATACATGGTCAAAATAGCAACAACAAAAAACTCATTAAAAAACCTACAATTACAAAAACACAGAGGAGGTAAGTAAACCCGCCAGAGCCTGATGGATTGTCCGATGGTAGTCTGCAAACTGGCTCCTAAACCCAACCCCCATCCTGGATTGCCAATTGGCAAAATGACTTCTATTAATACAACATAACGAAGAAAATGGCCTTGCTACATTGGTACACCCCTGACTGTTTCACCCTTCTCTCTTTTAAAGAGACAGCCAGCTACCGATCAAAGCTGGTCCCCATTCCCTTGTCAGAGTTAATGGCACCCGGATGGATCATTTACTGAAATGAACATCATGTAAGTGTAAGGGGGTCAATCTCGTAAAACATTTATTTACTGGATCAGACAACCCTTATTGTGCAAATTGTTGACTTCAAAATCTGAACCCATTTTACCACCTGGGGGGTTCCACCTGGGAGGTTCAGCACTAAATTTTAAAGGGGACAGAACAAAATGAATTACAGGGGGAAACAATTACTAGTTTTTTTCGGATCAATCAATTATGACTTGAGAAATGTTTTAAATGAAACAGGTGGTCTCGACTATAATGTAATTGGTACCATGATTTGCCCTAAACTTTTTTTCAGTGACTAGCCAGTTGCACCATTAAGTTTTCATTTTGCTAGTCCCCCAACTTTTTCACTTGTCAAATTTTTCCTTTTAAAATAAGGATGCTATTCAATGCTGAACTAGCCAGGCAGACCACTTGGAGAGAATTTTGATCGGTCCTTATGTGTTTTAACTAGCACTTTGCCAGTGGACCACTGTGAGTGTTAATGCTGGGTAGGCTACAGGTAGATCAACAACACGTAAAGTCGTATGCACTTGCAGCTTGAAATGAACTTTTCATTTTGGAAAAAGGTTCTATGAAAAAATGTCAGCATGTCAGCACATCGGCACCTCCATGCCCCTTGGTCATTGCCTTGGTGCCCCCTTGAAATGTTCCATTACAATTTTTAAATTTTGTTTGCTGTTGACTATTATTTTTTATAAAAGATTTTTACGGACTGCAAAAAAGCCACTGAATTTTTTCAGTTTTGGAGAAAGAGAATTGAAGACGGCTTCAGAAACTACAAATTACGTAGTACAACCTGAAATTGTCAATGGGTTGCCAGCAGCCTGAAAGTTTGCAGACCACTGCAATAAAGGACTCAGAGACATTGAGCAGGGAATCAGACACAAACACCATGTGTACTACGCGTATCAGGCATAGTTCGCTGATTCCAACATTAAACAAATGTCTACAACATTATATAAAACTGACCCCAAAAAAGAAATCAAAATAGATTCATGACACATACACACTCACATTTCAAGAAACAATCTGTCAATTTTGAAGTTATTTTTTATTTATTTTGAGAATGTTTGCTCGAACAATGGGAGCGTGGGGAGTGAACTTGTTTACTCGAGCAACACTTTACACATCGGTAAACAATCCGAACATGAGAAGTTGTCCTATGGAGGAGGGTGTACGTGCTGAGCAGAATGACAATAAAAACCATATTTTTTACCTCACCCTCCCAGGCTCTATTTTTGTCAACACATTACACGCACATGAGGAATTTTGTTCAAAACAGGTACTGTGTAGTTTTTGGCAACAACTTGTTTTTTTCTGATGTTTTGGTTTTGGCGGGAGTATTTTCAGGTGTGTGAAGCTGTTTTGGTGAATGAAAATGAATGAGTGAATACAACCTGGGAGGGCATGGAGGGGGGAGAAATTCAATGGGGGAAAACATTACCATCAATGGTGTAGCCATAACAATAATATACACATTCTGAAAAAGAGGTTTTTTGTGAATTTGTTTTGTGTAATATCATAAATGTGATCAAAAATGGAATGAAGGGAGGAGAAACCAGCGAAGGGTTTGCCAGAGCAACTTTTTTAGTGACTAGCCAGCGGACCATTACAGGGCTTGAAATTTACACTGAACTGCAGCCCCAAGACCAGTGATTTTACACTGAACTGTAGCCCCAAGACCAGTGATTTTACACTGAACTGCAGCCCCAAGACCAGTGATTTTACACTGAACTGCAGCCCCAAGACCAGTGATTTTACACTGAACTGCAGCCCCAAGACTAGTGATTTTACACTGAACTGCAGCCCCAAGACCAGTGATTTTACACTGAACTGCAGCCCCAAGACCTGTGATTTTACACTGAACTGCAGCTCCAAGACCAGTGATTTTACACTGAACTGCAGCCCCAAGACCAGTGATTTTACACTGAACTGCAGCTCCAAGACCAGTGATTTTACACTGAACTGCAGCCCCAAGACCAGTGATTTTACACTGAACTGCAGCCCCAAGACTAGTGATTTTACACTGAACTGCAGCCCCAAGACTAGTGATTTGACACTGAACTGCAGCCCCAAGACCAGTGATTTTACACTGAACTGCAGCTCCAAGACTAGTGATTTGACACTGAACTGCAGCCCCAAGACCAGTGATTTTACACTGAACTGCAGCCCCAAGACCAGTGATTTTACACTGAACTGCAGCCCCAAGACCAGTGATTTTACACTGAACTGCAGCTCCAAGACCAGTGATTTTAGCGTCGGCCCAGTAAACTCAGAATCAGTGTTCTTGTGTTTTTCAATTTAACAAGAATGCCTCATATCTTTAATGAATAAAAAATGGTGTCCAAATGTTGACTTTGAGTCTGATAAATATTTGTTAAAGTTCGTTAGGTACCAAAGTAGCCTACTCATTAATAGACTAACGAGTTAAAACTTCTCTTGGTACAAATAAACCCAGTTACATATGAGTGTGTAGACACTTTTGTCTCAATTTCAAAAACCACATTCCTTTGAAGGGAATTGTTTCTCAAAATGTTACACATTAACAACAGCTGTGAGTGCTTCTTACCAAGTCAGTTTTTATGACCATTTATTTTTGGAGTAATTACCAAAGGTATACCCTGCCTTTTAGCAGTTATTGTAATCAGACATGTTCATATGAGGGGGCAATTGGGAACAAAGACATGGGGGGGGGTGTTATTGATCACATTTGGGGGAGCAACAGGAAGGTCAAGGGTTCTGGGTTCATTGTTTCATCATCGTTTTATTCTTAAGACAGGCCTGACGCAAGGTTTGTAAAGGGCACCTTTATATTAGGAAATTGTAAATTTTATTGGAACGTTTCAAGGGACACCAAGGCAATGACCAGGAGCAACAGAGGCAATTGCCTCCTTTGCATCAGTGAAGCATCAAGACTGAAGATAACAACAGCATGATGACATCAATACAATAAGATCCATAGGAAATTCAGTTCTAAATCGCTGTCTTCAAAAAGACAGGTACATGTAGATCTTCCATGTCTTCCCACTTAGGCAACCATACTCTGTGTGCCAAGACTTGTGTAAATTGAAGTAGGGGTGATTTATAAACTGCCAATGAGAGCCAGGTTTGTTTGTACAAAGAATTATGACACCATGTAGACAGGTAGATAATGGGATAAATTCTGGGTTAACCTTTGGCTGAGTAAAACAGGGTGTCTCAATAGTCTGATCTTGATGGGGGGGGGGGGGGGGTTGCCCCACAACTGTTTTCCCTATTTTAAAGGTAGGGACATACTTTGGTAATAACCCCCATAGAGTGCATTTTTATCTGAAAGCCTAGTTGTTATAAAGTAATGGTTTTTCTCATCCTGCTTATTTTGTCCGAAGTTAGAAATCAGCCAAAAGTACACATGTATTTCAAAAGTATGTACCAAATTCAACTCTGTTTTTTATTAATATTTATGAGTAATTTGACAAAAGAGAGTATGTATTCAGACAGCAGATAGGCCTAAATGTTATAAATTGCAAAAAATCTAGCGTAAGTTTTTAATTCAGAGAGTTCGTGTAACGGAAGCGAGTTCCACGGTGCAGAGTTTGGGTTAGCAAAACACAATTCACCAAGGCAATCCTGTATAGCCAGAGCCATGGCTCATGGGGCTAGCTAGGCCAATTAATATATGATTCTAAATCACTAAATTATATGTGGTAGACCTTTATGCTCCTTTAATATGATTTGTGGTGGTTTGGAAAGTGAGGCAGCAGCTTTGATCAGTATGCTCTGATCGTCTTCAGGAGAAAGCCGAGGATACAAATATTTGTCGCCCCCACAAATAACTGCTGCATGTTTTGATTGCATGTATAGGATTAGACAACATTTCATCTGAAGATCAGAACTCCATGAACAGGAAACCGAAAGATTATAGTAAATTTTGTTTTGCATTGTCTGTTAAGTCACGCTCGGGGGATCCCAAATTAAAAATCCTGCAGAATAAAGAAAACACATTAACTGCAGAACACGTGTCCCCACTTACTGGTTTCTCTCTATCTCGATACACAGTACAAGGCATCGGATAAACAATGTGACACCGAGTGTGAATCCCGACTTTTATCGCAGGATCTCCATGGATCAGTTGTGGCGCGAGAAGCGAAAAAGGTGGCTTACAGTATGCTTCATGCAAAAGTGGATATCGGACAATAATGTTGTGCTTTTCACTCATGCGCGAGTCTGCTGGCATTGTCACCCACCCAACCCTCCATTCCCCTCAATTTTCGTGTATTATTTGCAAACAAGCTGGTTTTGATTTTTGTGTTTGTCATAAACTAACAATTCTTTTTCAACGGCTGCTTCACGGTTGTTTGATCAGGGACTTAACTGTTGTTTTTTATCACCTCCAAATTTTTTAACAGTAGCCTTGACGGTGGTGGATTGCCGACAGTTGAAATTGATAAAAACAACTTTTTTGCGGAAAAGACTTCTTTTAGTTCACCAACTGACTCGGCCATGCATTAAAATAAATTAGCAGGTTTAGCTTTCCAGCAAAGCGGCATGTGTAATAAATTGGTCACCACAATTGTTACTTTTTCAAATTGTTTACAGCAAACTTTATGGCATAGTTAAAAAAAAAACAGGGAAAGGTTTTATTCCATGATGACGCCAACTCTAGTCACTAGAAATAAAAAAGAGCCAACAAAAAAAGCCGCCATTCTTGAACTTATTTTTACCTGGCTATTTTAGAGCCTATTAAATGGAGGAGGGTAGGGCTTTTTACCTTTGGTACTTACTCCAAAAATTAATGGTCATAAGAACTTACTTTGTAAGAAGCACTGCAGCTGTTGAGAGTGTATAACATATTCAGAAACATTTTCCCTTCAAAGGAATTAAGTTTAAGACAGAGGGATTCAAAAACATCTCAATCTGAGAAACGTTTCTGCATTAACCGTTTCTCAGATTGTGTATTCCATTTACAGATTATTCTTTCTGCGTGGACATAACCACTCCAGATATTGGGCGATATCTCAAAAATTCTACCACTTTTAAAAATGAAATTTTCACAGGTTAGTTTTATTATATGTCTACCATTTTCCAGGATTAAAACAAACGAACGGTTTCAAAAACCTTAATACTGTCTTAATGTTTTATTTGTCAACTGATTTTCCCCCCTCTAATTACGAATGATACCTGACTGTGGCTGACAGGTTAAATAGTCGTTATCCTTTTTAACACAATTTGAATCACTACTCGATTATTGCTGCTGGATACATGGAACATGCCAAGATTCCGGCAATGTTTGTATGTTACAATGTAAACAGCGTTCTCTCGTAATCAATAGTCCGCTGGCCAAATGCCAAGTTAAAACACCTGCGGACCAGTTAAAATTCACCCCAAGTTCAGTGTTGAAAAACATCCGTACACATACCTCATATGAAAAGTTAATAATTACGGACTAGTAAAGAGCTGATGGACTAGTGAAACATCTGGCCAGGCAAACCCTGGTTAAGTTACATGTCAGCCTATGTGCCCAAGGACCTTCAGAACTTCCTTTAAGGGGTTGGACTGGAGTACAATCTCTCACTGTTCCACACTCTTTAAACCTTGACTGAGGAGAACAACAAACAGCACTTCCCTTAAAATTTCAAGTGGATTTAACAGAAAATTAGGGGGACAAAAAATAATTTTATTCACAGCAGGAAAAGAAGTTCTGCTGATAAGCCGTTTATTGGAAATCGCCTCCCATGCCCCGCTGGTCATTGCCTAAGTGCCTTTGGATAATGTTTGAAATGTTCCAGTACAAATTGACATTCTCTCATTGAAGTGCCCTTTTACCAAAAGAAAACCTGCCTTGCCCTTACAAGAATGGGGCATCAGGCTTGTGTTAGGGATGTACAACCACTTATTTTAAAGATCCCGTTTTTCAACATAATTTTTTGGAACAGCACAATTCCATAAAACTTCTCAATATTCTCATCGTGGTGAAGAAAATTGTACAATATTATACAACAGAGCTTTCTCTTAAAACACCTGAGGACCAGTCAAAATTCTCTCCAATTGGTCCGACTGGCTAGTTAAGTTTAGTTCTGAAAAGCATGTGAAACATGGACAAGTGAAAAGCTGACGGACTAGTGAAATGACAAGCTAACTGGTCCTGCTGGCTAATCACTGAAAATGTTGAGGGCAAAAAACACTCTACAAAAACCTGCAATCAGTTAATTAATACAGAACAGAAATTGAAGCTCAGACGATCAAAATAACATGACAAAAAAACATTACAAAACAGAAAACAGTTTTTCAGTGGCCTAAATCGGCCGTAGACGTTCCCCAGCACTAAACGATTTTTAACGATTCGGCGTTGAAGACATGAACTTGTCACTCATCATTACCAGTCTTGACATCAAGACTATCAATGATTACTTCTAGATCTGTAAAGTTCTTCACGTCCACCCCCCCCCCCTTCATACTGGTCTGCTAATACACTTAAAATTCTATAATAGGGCTTACATGAATTCAAGGGGTGTGGTACAACACTCAAATACAAACATTTAAAAGGATAGAAAAACATTTCAATAATCAATACCAAGTTTTATGTTCCTTTTATTTGTCGACTGTCTGTGACAAAATTGCTTTTCTGATCATCCTTAAAAACTGTCGCATGGATTCTGCTTTAAGGAAGCCTGGAAAAGCTATTGAAATGTCCCAAGCTGGGTGATCTGCTTCCTCTGAAGCATCTGAAGCATCGCTATAGGCCTTTTCACACTACCTCCATTTCGAACCGCGTTGAAACCTACCTGGGTCCTCTCCGGTTCAGCCTCGCTTCTTTTCGACACGGATCAGAGATAAGCAACATTCACACTGGTCTTTACGTGAACCAGCTAATGCGTGAACCGTATAACGAAAAATGCAATTTCAATCCGGATTGAGATTTTCAACCCTGGTCCCTGCCAGGGTTGATTTCTATCCGGCTAGAGCATGCTACCCGGATTGGAGGCGGATTGAAATTTTTACAGTGTGAAACGGGGTGAACAAAATCTCCGGTTCGGAACCGGTTCCGACCCTGAGATTTTGGACAGTGTGCAGGTGTGAAAAGGCCTTTTGTCTGTCTCCTTGCTCTATGGTCCGTCACAAGGGCTTGACCTTAACACTAGCCCAGCATATGTACATTGTCTAGTAAAAACCAGCTCTTGGCTCGTAAACACCGCTTTTCAGCTCAACTTGCCCTGTTGGCTACTACAAAACTGTGCAACCTACTTAGTTTAAAATGCTCTTATTTCTTCCTTTCAGATGTGAATCACAAGTTTTGAAAATGTGTTTATAAATTTTATTTTGAGGGTGTGAATATAACTTCACTTTACCTTTTGTGATCACTACTATTATCAGAAAGATTCATTCATGACAACTACGTGTTTCAAATCTTGGCTACTAAAACTTCCTGAGCCAGTAAAATGTACAGGTTACTACTAGCCCATTGGACCAGGGCTACTGTACATTACAAAAAGCATTGCGCAAGGCCTGCTTCAGTACAAACAGGTGTGTAGGAATTTATTGAATCAGTCAATAGTTTTAAAATCAAAATTTAGGGTGGGTGGCTGGGTCAAAACAATTTCACATAAAAAAAGTCTAAATGCTTAAAACAATGGTTTTTAATGCCTAATATCAGAATAGCTCCTAACATTCTTAAAAATGGATCGTTAACAGTTGAATTGTGGTCAATGACAGTGTTTCCACACCATGATTTATTACAGGACCAGGGAACTGTGCAATTTATCAAGCTTACTCTTGAAACAACCCTTGGGGCTCAGTTGAAACAAGTTCATGTTGTTACAAGAATTTCCTCAGAGAATTCAGCTCTTTAAAGGTATTACACAGGTTTTGTAAGGATAAAAAACATCATTGTTTTATCTTGGTCTGAAAGCTTACTGACTTTGAAGCTCATATTTAGAAACTTTTTTTTCTGTGGATTACATGTGGTTTACATACTTTTTTTTATTAATAAACTAATAAAGCAGATACAAGAAAACACACTCAGAGATGCTCTCCAGTGCAAGCATTCACATTACAGTTATAGTACCAGAAATTATTACTACTTCCAGATAAAATGGACCCGTCTCGATGATCATCTCTCTATGGCAACTGTAATGTATACCGCGTTTGTACTTGAATTTAAGTGAATATGGACAGCATTCGGCTTGCACAAGTCGTTAATGGGGAGTAGTCGGCAGCCAGCAGCTTCGCACGAGAGCAGTGATCTCGCGAGAGCAGTCTTTGATCGCGGAGCCCATGACTTGACTATCATCGCGACAAACATTGACTTGTCCACAAGTCTATGTGTTAACCTGCATGGTTTTTCGCTGTTTTCTCCTGAATCACACAACAGATTTAAGCCCAAGTTTTCACAGGTTTGTTATTTCATGTACGGTTGATCACACAAAACATGAACACTGTCTGCGACTATTTTGTCAGCTCTACAAATTCTGGGTTACCTTTTAAAGCCAGGGTTCTCTCCCCATGCACAAGCTGGCGTATCAAGCCGATACGTGCAAAATAAAATATTTTTTCCCCTTTTACTTGCCCTTTGAGTTCTCCCCAGGAGAGTTCAAAACGGTAAGTTTTCTCAAGTCAAATTTTGGAAGTTTGGCCAAAGCATGCTGACTTGAAATGAGGTCCTCAGAATATTCATGTTCTTGGTGTTTAGCTTTGATTTAAAAGCACTAACTGTGTGATCTGGGCCCAATTTCATAGGCCTGCTAAGCACAAAAATTTGCTTAGCATGAAATTTCTTCCATGATAAAAACAAGATTACCAACCAAATTTCCATGTGTTGCATATTGCTTGTTACTGGTAGTCAGCTGTTGTTTGCTTATCCTGAAAATCATGTGGAAATTTGGTTGGTAATCCTGTTTTTATCAAGGAAGAAATTTCATGCTAAGCAAATTTTTGTGCTTAGCAGCTCTATGAAATTGGGCCCAGGCGCATTCCAAATGGTTTTATCTTTATAATTTTTGTGAATTTGGTCTACATATAATGAAATTCTTTTTTTAAAGGGTGGGGGTTTTGTATTGGCCACATTTCGCACAAACATGTAGGCCTGTCGGCCCGCAATAAATGCCTATCGGCCTGATGCTAGCTTAATGCATGATGAGAATCTTGACTTGTGACTTACATGTTTGTAAATGTAAAAGCAAATCTTAGACTTTATTTAAACCTAACTCTCAGCATTGACTTCGGCCATATTGCCTCCACTTTTTCAGTGACTGGCCAGCAGGACCAGTTAGCTTGTTATTTCATGAGTCTGTCAGCTTTTCCACAAGTCCGTCCTATTTAATAGGAATGCTCTTTAACACTGAACTAACCAGCCGGAGGGGACTACTTGGAGAGAAGTTTGACTGGTCCTATTAAGGGACTTTTGGCCAGCGGACCACTGTTAAGGAAGAACGCTGAGTGTACACCTTTAAAGTGAGGGGGACCCCAGTGCAGCAATTTATCTCTTCAAATAGTCTGCCAACCTTGCATATTTTGCGTGGTGCTGTCACTCTAAGTTCTAGGGTGCAACAAATTGGTTTTGGTTTACAGATTGTGTTTGTACAATATGGGTCAGAGGTCATTTTACCTCCGGTTCTCCAAGACAGATTTATCAAAATCATTCTACATGTAGTTTACATTTTGACACAGGATTGGTGGGGCGTGATTTTCACCTAAACAAGTTGTTGAAGAGGATGGACTGTATAAAACAGCCATGGTATTGGTTTCATTAGGCTTAAAGACGATGTAACCTGTTTTTACCAAAAAAGAGGGCTACTGTACAAAATGTACATTCCAGGGCCTTTCTGGCAGGCAAAATACTGCACTGGTCATATAGGATATATTTTACATTTTATAACATAATTTCCATATAAAATGTATACATGTACGATCGGATATAAGAGTAAAAGTACCAGATGAACAAATTATGAGATGTGCCCAAAAAGTTCTTCCATCTAAATACCAAATGTTGAAAAAAAATCAGACAGCACAATCTCTAGATTGTTTAATGATTTCTTCCATTGAGCTGTGTACAAATTGAGCCAGCAGGAGGTTCAGGCTCTGTGGCTCTTCTGTAAACGTAGTGATGTCACGGCTATACATCCTACTTAAGAGATATTTTGTACTGGCTACCAATTATAAATGTTACAATTGATTAATTGACTGATGATTGATTGATTGATTGATTAACTGATTGATTGATTGATAGATTGATTGATTGATTGATTGATTGGTTGATTGATTGATTGATTGATTGATTGATTGATTGATTGATTGATTGATTGATTGATTGATTGATTGATTGATTGGTTGATTGATTGATTAATTGATTGATTGATTGATTGATTGTCTACAGCGCATCTTCAAACTTTCTCATCATAAAAGCTGCTTGTTACATGTGGCACTTTGATGTATGTGGTTTTAATCCAACCATTTTTCGCAGGTTCCCGTTTAGTACACCTGGGTTAAGAGTTCAAGCAATTATGGTTAAAAGTGCCTTGCTCCTGAAAGGACACCAGTGTCATGACCAGGAATCGAACCTACATGTGTACCACACTCTGATGACTCAGTCATCAGTACTTGAGTCCAATAGGCCACCACACACCATTTTTACAATTCCAAACTATCACCGAAGGCATCCAGGGGCGTTAGAGAACAAACAATATCTGTCTTCTCTTTTTAAGAACCGTGAGTCACAAAAGTAAAATAATATGCTTTCTTGTAAAAGGCCCAGCATGAAATATGCAGCTTTCATTCTCTCTGGCCAGGAGATATGGAAATATAATTGAAACCTGCAGAGAAGAGAAAATATTTTGAGGCCCCCTTCTAGAGCTCACAAAAATAGTTTCAAACTACTGTTCAGGTACTACATGTAAACCCTTTTCAGCTAGTTGTTGGTGTGGGTTTTTTGGGGTGTTTTTTTCAATTAAACTTGGTTTATTGTACAATAAAAAATACACTGAACTCTAGTCTGAAGACTAAAATAAGTCAAGTATATGGCAGCTAGGTGATGGGATTGTGCCTTTGATTTTTAAGCATTAAGATGGAATTTGTCAAAGTCAGAGCATGTCATGACTGAGAAAGATATTTGGCTGTAGGTCCATTGCTTGGCAAACATATTGATGCACAACTTCAATCTTACATAATGTAATTAGCTCTTTGTAAAATCTTTCCTCCATGGTGAAATCGACCCCTGAAGAGATTGTAGTTTACAAGGCATAACATATTTTTTCAAATTTACCGTGCATTTGTTGGCAAAAACTTGTTTTAATTGTTATGCTCTTAAAATTTGTAAAATGTGTTCACTTTTGCATTCTGACCAGGGACCCAAGTTCAGCATGTTAGGTGTGTAACAATGTAATTACAATTCGCTAAGCACAGAGAAACTTTGCTTGAAATAAGTAACTTACCAAACTATTGAACTGTATATCGTTTTTGACTGGTTCCCTGCTATTCTTTGCTTAATAGCAGAAAGTTTTGTTAGGCATGGCAACTTTTATTTTTATATTGATAAATTTCCTTTTTAAAGCCCAGTGGCAGTGCAGTTTGCTGCCTTCAAGACAAGACCTGCGTGGTCCTCCCAAAGGACTACATGTACCTTGCCTAGCTATGTTAAAGAATAAAGGCACATCTAAGGCCTCTAGTTTAGAGTCTAAACACAGTACACTGACAATTTAAAATCAATATTTCTGATGGTTTTTAAAATGGGGTGTTACGTTAGAAAAGTGTTTACAAGTCACCAGTGGCAGTGCAGGGGAAAATCAATACAAATCTGGGTACACACTAACTGTGACCCGCCACACAATTTAACTCGTTCAAAAGTTAGAAAAGGGATAAATTTACCACACATTTAACTTCTTTTTCTGTGGGAAATCGTTTTAAAACACACGCCAAACTGTCACACGTTTTCTCAACAACATACAGTTAATAAATGGGTAAGATTATGGTGGGTAGATTGTTTATAAATGGGAGTTTTAGAAAGTAGTTGAGATCGGCAAAATACCAGTTTCACCACCAACTCCACCTCAAAATCAAAGGGGTCCACAAAAGCGTGTAGCCCAGGCAGTTTACTGTCCATTGCACACGGTACACGGCAGATGGCGTACTGCGCCAGATTTTTGACTTCATAACTTTATACCTTTTGGCTTATAAGAGAATATTTCTTACCTTTAAGAGAGCTTACTAACAAGACGATGCTCAGAAATATCCTCATTGCGGCAATTCCAGCATGATCGCTCGATCAAAGTAGAAAAATCGTACAAAAATCCCAGCAAGAGTTCCTCAATCGGTAAATTTCAGTCCTCCACACTAACGTCCCATGTTGGTGTCATAGTGGCTACTATCGGTTTTGGGTTGTTCCATTTTTACGGGGTGAGACTCATTTGGGGTAAACAAGATAACAAAAGCGGGTATAACCGGGTGGCATTGTTATTGTGTTGCTGCACCTGTATCTATCGCAACACTTCATTCATTCAATAATTAACCACTGTTCAATGAATAGGGGAACCAAACAACAAGTCAGATTTCGGGAGTCTGGAGAAACAGATGTAAGCCCCTCAACTTTGTTTTCAGTGACCGTGGAAAAAGTATCAGCCACTTGGCAGAAAATGGGTTGTTACTTAGCAATATTTCCCTTTTTACCCCTTTTCTTTTATAAGCGGTTGATTACATACATACGTTTCTGAAGTTCTCTTGTAGATAAATAAAAAGTCACATTTTTAATCAAACACACAGCTATTTCATGATCAAAGATAATAGATTTGATTGCTTTATCGTGACAAAAGATGTTTATGAAACAGAGGTGAATTCTAGCGGCATGGTTCAATTGTTATTACATAACCCATCCTCACTGAGGATGAGTAAGAAAAGAACAGCATTATTTAAAATGTTAGTTTTTTCCAGTTTTTTTAGGGGTTTGTCTGCCTGGAGCTGAGTAATGCTATAGCTTTGATTCACCAGTAAGGCAAGAATTTATTTTCATGTAGTCTGCCAATGATGCAACAACAATAAGTCATTTACAACAATTACATCATTTCCTATTTAAAAAAAGTCATTGTTACTGTCAGTCATGTTACCATGAAAGTGATTATGATAAAGCAATATTATAGGGTTGGCGATCTCGAATTTCTCCACCCACCGAATGCCCTGCGGCCGCGCCCCTCAACTTGCCAACAACTGTGCGAAAAGTGATTGAGGGCGCTAGAACACTTTACAGACTGAAGCTAGCCGCGTATTGGGCCAGATTTCCCATCCGCGCATTCAAGAGCTGGCCAGCCGCGTATTTATAAAAATAGGACCCATGCAGTAAAAGGTGGTGAAATTTCTGTCTCCCCTCCTTTCTTATTTGAACGAAGTTTTGTAATAATCTTGCTTTATCAGTATGATTTTTTTTTAACTTCTCACCTTACATAGCATTGACCATACTCGAAGGTAGAGTTAGCTAATTTGGTTGCATATTTTAGTAAATAATTAGCCGCCACAAAAAAAAAAAATCTCATTATCAAGACCGTAATACGCAACTGCTGACAAACTTGCACTCACCCCAAAGTAAATGTACCCTTTATGTTGCATAAATGATGACATTTTGTTCCATAATCCGATAGACCATACCACTGGGCACACTTAATTTTGGAGGTGGCTAATTCGGCTCACTGATTAATACCTAATTAGCCACTACGATACACGCCATTTCAATCATACGTTAGCGATATGTCACTTGAACACAATATACTTACTATTTTGACTGCACTTGCCGTAAAAGAAATGTAACCTTCATAATGCATAACAGATGACATTTTATTCCATATTCGGATAGACCATACCACTGGGCACACTTAATTTTGGAGCGGCTAATTCGGCTCACTAATTAATACCTAATTAGCCACTACAATACATAAAATTAACTAGACATGTGTTTGTAACGTAACAAACACTGGGGGTTTCGGTGGTTGGAAAAAATGGCATGTCAGTACTCAGTAATTATGTTAAGTTGGTCGTAATACCTAAATGAACTCTTTGAACTTGCTGTTATGACATGTGGTCCAGGGAATAATATGGATTTTAAGTTCCCAGTTTCCTGTTTGTACTGGAAGTACAGGGTCGAAGAGGGTCGCGTTTTTTAATAAAAAAAGTGCCGTAAGCTACAAGATATGGGCCGAAGATTCAAAACATGTTTTATATTACCCCTACAACGCTTCACGTATCTTCATTTCCCTTTAACTTATTCATGATTATTATTTAAAAGTGCGAGGACTCTCCATGAGCGAGATGTCGCTATACAAGTTCACCCGGTGTTTGTATATGTAGGGAATCCACATCCTGCCAGTGCGCGTCCTGCCATCTCGTTGGATAAACCATAGAAACATAGCGAAGCAGTGAACCAAACGAATGAAGCACATAGACGCAACTATTCAGACCGTTTGTTTACCACCATTTGTCGCCGAGTGCTACGTGCTAGTATAGTTGATGCTTGTTTAAGTTCACTAAAGTTGATGATTTGTCATCTCTGTCGCTATGTTCATTATACGGTATAGCTCCACCACACTCCCATGCTTTAATACAACCTGAAGAAACAAACTCAGTTTTTGTCTACAAGTGTGCTTTATAAGTTTTCCGATAGATTGAAACTGCTTTTTTCATGCGTATACGCAACGAAAATAATGTGATGATTGTGGAATTTCTTGCACCTGTGCAGACAACTATTTCGGGCTAGAATTGTGCACACAGGACCTTAAATCCAGTGACGTGTTACCACCCCATCTCCATAATAACCCTACTCCGCCCTACCTCTTGCCCCGCTCCCATTTAGATAAAAAAAAATAAAAAAGAAGAAATTAATGTTTCCCCCATAAAATAGCCCCCTCAAAAAAAAAAAAAAAACGTCTTTACCCCCTGCCCCCCCCTGCCCCCCCCCCCCCCATATAACTTGTTAGAAACGAAATCATTTTACATCAGGCATCATGTGCCTAAAATGTGATGTAAATTTTTAAAACTTGTTTGACGGAGATGAACTTACCCTGGTTAGAATTAGGGTAAGGTCGTATTTCGTTTGTTATCTGCCAGTTGCAGCCGGGCCCATTCCCGGCTGCAATCGGGCCCGGCTGCAATCGGGCCCGGCTGCAATCGGGCCCGGCTGCAATCGGGCCCGGCTGCAATCGGGCCCGGCTGCAATCGGGCCCGGCTGCAATCGGGCCCGGCTGCAATCGGGCCCGGCTGCAATCGGGCCCGGCTGCAATCGGGCCCGGCTGCAATCGGGCCCGGCTGCAATCGGGCCCGGCTGCAATCGGGCCCGGCTGCAATCGGGCCCGTCTTCCTCATAGCACGCTGAATCGTCTTCAGTCAGTAGTACAACATGCTGCAGCACGTCTCTTAACTGGTACTAGACTGTTTGACCACACAACCCCGGCACTTTATAAACTATCTGGCTACCTGTCAATCAGCGAATTAAATTCAAAATAATCCTACTCACTTTCATGGCACTTCGTGGTTTAGCTCCACCCTACATACAAAATATGTTGACGCCCCGTATGACAAGACCTGGCCTGATATCTGTCAGCAATACGCTTTATGTTCCTCGAACTCGCCTGGCCAGTTACGGGGACAGGGCCTTTTCCAACATAGCACCAAGACTTTGGAATCTGCTCCCTGAAGACCTCAGACAAATGCACAGCATCAGTCTATTCCAGCAGAAACTAAAAACACAGTTGTTCACGCTTGCTTTCCCAACAATTTTGATAATTCTTTAACTTAACTTAAGCTTCTACTAGACCCGCGCCTTTGAATGGTTTACAGGAAAGTGCGCCTTAGAAATGCTGTATTAATATTATTATTAAGTGATGGTGTAAATGTGCCATTAACGTGTGATCGAAAATGGCGTGTATTGTAGCGGCTGTTTAGGTATTAATTAGTAATCCGAATTAGCCACCTCCAAATTAAGTGTGCCCAGTGGTATGGTCTATTGGATTATGGAATAAAATTCCATCTTTTATTTAACATGAAGGGTACAAAAATTGCTTTACGGCGAGTGCAGTCATAAGAGTATTAAGTGTATATAGTGTAAATGTGCTACATTAAAACGTGAGACAGACAATGGCGTGTATTGTAGCGGCTAATTAGGTATTAATTAGTGATCCGATTCAGCCACCTCCAAAATTGAGTGTGCCCAGTGGTATGGTCTATCGGATTATTGAACAAAATTTCATCATTTATGCAACATGAAGTGTACATTTACTTTGGGGTGAGTGCAAGTTTGCTAGCATTTGCGTAATATGGTCTTGATGATGAGGTCTTAATTGCGGCGGTTAATTACTCACTAATTATGCAGCCAAATGAGCTAATTCGGTCTACGAGTCTGGCCATTGATATGTTAGTGAACATTTTTGAAAAAATTATACCGATAAAGCAAGATTATTAAAAAATTCGTTAAAATTAAAAAAGAAGGGAAACAGACATTTCACCGCCTTTTACTGCATGGATTCTAATTTTCCTGAATACGCGGCTGGCCGGCCCTCGAATACGCGGATGGGAAATCTGGCCCAATATGCGGCTAGCTTCAGTCCGGTAACACTTTTACCGAGCTGAAGCTAGCACAGTATTGGGCCCAAATTAGCCAGCCGCATATTCGCGGAACGGCCAGCCGCGTATTCACGAAATTAGAACACATGCAGTATAGGGAGGTGACAAAATGGCTCATTTGGCTCATTTCTGTCGGCGAATCCGTTATCCGAACAAATACTGAAATTCTAGCCATAACTTGCAGATTTTCTCTTGATAATATTGAAATGTTATAGCTATTTATCATTGAAAAGCAATAAACAAACAAAAAAAAGTCGCTAAATAACAGAAAATTAGCCGCAAACACGGAGACAATGTGCGTGTGTTATGTAAATGTTTTTGTTATGCAGTTTAAATACTATAACATAATTTGAAAAGAGTTTGTACCCTTCGTTTTAAATAAAAAAGGAAGTTTTAGCCCAGAATCTTGAAGACTGGGCACTGGGCATACCACCATTTTTGAGCTGGCTAATTTGGTCCACTAATTAGTGGTTATACAGACACCATTTTCCATCTAAAACACACGCAATTGCATATGCGGTTAAGTCAACTACGTCTTGTGTAAAGATATTGTACCCTTCATTATGAATAGTAACATGTTAGAAAATTATCTGTTAACATGCATTATGCAGCTTTTAATATTCATGACCCATGGAAGGCAAACAACGCCCTCTTTTGGTTCTGCCTCAACTGAGCGGGAAAACATATCGCAGCCGGGCCCAGTTGCAAATACCGTGAGGACAGTCAGCGCAACTAAATACAAAGAGTAGGTCGTGGTAGTGCATAGTACAAGACCCCGGTTCGAAGCGCAGCATTTAACTCTTTTTTTTTCAACTGTTGTGTAACAAATTATTTATAACGTAAATATAAAGCACAATTTATGAGCTGGCAAGTTAGCGCAAGTGGATAGTTTAAGGTAGTGCAAATCGCAAGAACCAGGTTCGAGCCCAGGCTGTTTTTGTTTTTTTATCTTACTTTAAAAGGTAAAGAAATATTTATATCTAAAAAAAAGCAAACTTCAAGTAGATCAGTAAGTTAGCAAAACTAGTTAAGTGGTGGTCTTGCACATCGCAAAAGCCGGGTTCGAGCCCAGGTAGGCTCAAACCAAAGAACTGATTTCTTTTTACCTTCATAAAAATTTAGATTAACACTATATATTGGAACAAACAGAGGGTGGTGGTGGGCAGTAACTTAGCCCAGAGGTAGGACGAGCGACTACAAGAGAGAAGGTGAGAGGATCGAATCACGGCGGGGCCCCAGCTGCTGCCAACTGCAACTGGGCCCCAGCTGCTGCCAACTGCAACTGGGCCCCAGCTGCTGCCAACTGCAACTGGGCCCCAGCTGCTGCCAACTGCAACTGGGCCCCAGCTGCTGCCAACTGCAACTGGGCCCCAGCTGCTGCCAACTGCAACTGGGCCCCAGCTGCTGCCAACTGCAACTGGGCCCCAGCTGCTGCCAACTGCAACTGGGCCCCAGCTGCTGCCAACTGCAACTGGGCCCCAGCTGCTGCCAACTGCAACTGGGCCCCAGCTGCTGCCAACTGCAACTGGGCCCCAGCTGCTGCCAACTGCAACTGGGCCCCAGCTGCTGCCAACTGCAACTGGGCCCCAGCTGCTGCCAACTGCAACTGGGCCCCAGCTGCTGCCAACTGCAACTGGGCCCCAGCTGCTGCCAACTGCAACTGGGCCCCAGCTGCTGCCAACTGCAACTGGGCCCCAGCTGCTGCCAACTGCAACTGGGCCCCAGCTGCTGCCAACTGCAACTGGGCCCCAGCTGCTGCCAACTGCAACTGGGCCCCAGCTGCTGCCAACTGCAACTGGGCCCCAGCTGCTGCCAACTGCAACTGGGCCCCAGCTGCTGCCAACTGCAACTGGGCCCCAGCTGCTGCCAACTGCAACTGGGCCCCAGCTGCTGCCAACTGCAACTGGGCCCCAGCTGCTGCCAACTGCAACTGGGCCCCAGCTGCTGCCAACTGCAACTGGGCCCCAGCTGCTGCCAACTGCAACTGGGCCCCAGCTGCTGCCAACTGCAACTGGGCCCCAGCTGCTGCCAACTGCAACTGGGCCCCAGCTGCTGCCAACTGCAACTGGGCCCCAGCTGCTGCCAACTGCAACTGGGCCCCAGCTGCTGCCAACTGCAACTGGGCCCCAGCTGCTGCCAACTGCAACTGGGCCCCAGCTGCTGCCAACTGCAACTGGGCCCCAGCTGCTGCCAACTGCAACTGGGCCCCAGCTGCTGCCAACTGCAACTGGGCCCCAGCTGCTGCCAACTGCAACTGGGCCCCAGCTGCTGCCAACTGCAACTGGGCCCCAGCTGCTGCCAACTGCAACTGGGCCCCAGCTGCTGCCAACTGCAACTGGGCCCCAGCTGCTGCCAACTGCAACTGGGCCCCAGCTGCTGCCAACTGCAACTGGGCCCCAGCTGCTGCCAACTGCAACTGGGCCCCAGCTGCTGCCAACTGCAACTGGGCCCCAGCTGCTGCCAACTGCAACTGGGCCCCAGCTGCTGCCAACTGCAACTGGGCCCCAGCTGCTGCCAACTGCAACTGGGCCCCAGCTGCTGCCAACTGCAACTGGGCCCCAGCTGCTGCCAACTGCAACTGGGCCCCAGCTGCTGCCAACTGCAACTGGGCCCCAGCTGCTGCCAACTGCAACTGGGCCCCAGCTGCTGCCAACTGCAACTGGGCCCCAGCTGCTGCCAACTGCAACTGGGCCCCAGCTGCTGCCAACTGCAACTGGGCCCCAGCTGCTGCCAACTGCAACTGGGCCCCAGCTGCTGCCAACTGCAACTGGGCCCCAGCTGCTGCCAACTGCAACTGGGCCCCAGCTGCTGCCAACTGCAACTGGGCCCCAGCTGCTGCCAACTGCAACTGGGCCCCAGCTGCTGCCAACTGCAACTGGGCCCCAGCTGCTGCCAACTGCAACTGGGCCCCAGCTGCTGCCAACTGCAACTGGGCCCCAGCTGCTGCCAACTGCAACTGGGCCCCAGCTGCTGCCAACTGCAACTGGGCCCCAGCTGCTGCCAACTGCAACTGGGCCCCAGCTGCTGCCAACTGCAACTGGGCCCCAGCTGCTGCCAACTGCAACTGGGCCCCAGCTGCTGCCAACTGCAACTGGGCCCCAGCTGCTGCCAACTGCAACTGGGCCCCAGCTGCTGCCAACTGCAACTGGGCCCCAGCTGCTGCCAACTGCAACTGGGCCCCAGCTGCTGCCAACTGCAACTGGGCCCCAGCTGCTGCCAACTGCAACTGGGCCCCAGCTGCTGCCAACTGCAACTGGGCCCCAGCTGCTGCCAACTGCAACTGGGCCCCAGCTGCTGCCAACTGCAACTGGGCCCCAGCTGCTGCCAACTGCAACTGGGCCCCAGCTGCTGCCAACTGCAACTGGGCCCCAGCTGCTGCCAACTGCAACTGGGCCCCAGCTGCTGCCAACTGCAACTGGGCCCCAGCTGCTGCCAACTGCAACTGGGCCCCAGCTGCTGCCAACTGCAACTGGGCCCCAGCTGCTGCCAACTGCAACTGGGCCCCAGCTGCTGCCAACTGCAACTGGGCCCCAGCTGCTGCCAACTGCAACTGGGCCCCAGCTGCTGCCAACTGCAACTGGGCCCCAGCTGCTGCCAACTGCAACTGGGCCCCAGCTGCTGCCAACTGCAACTGGGCCCCAGCTGCTGCCAACTGCAACTGGGCCCCAGCTGCTGCCAACTGCAACTGGGCCCCAGCTGCTGCCAACTGCAACTGGGCCCCAGCTGCTGCCAACTGCAACTGGGCCCCAGCTGCTGCCAACTGCAACTGGGCCCCAGCTGCTGCCAACTGCAACTGGGCCCCAGCTGCTGCCAACTGCAACTGGGCCCCAGCTGCTGCCAACTGCAACTGGGCCCCAGCTGCTGCCAACTGCAACTGGGCCCCAGCTGCTGCCAACTGCAACTGGGCCCCAGCTGCTGCCAACTGCAACTGGGCCCCAGCTGCTGCCAACTGCAACTGGGCCCCAGCTGCTGCCAACTGCAACTGGGCCCCAGCTGCTGCCAACTGCAACTGGGCCCCAGCTGCTGCCAACTGCAACTGGGCCCCAGCTGCTGCCAACTGCAACTGGGCCCCAGCTGCTGCCAACTGCAACTGGGCCCCAGCTGCTGCCAACTGCAACTGGGCCCCAGCTGCTGCCAACTGCAACTGGGCCCCAGCTGCTGCCAACTGCAACTGGGCCCCAGCTGCTGCCAACTGCAACTGGGCCCCAGCTGCTGCCAACTGCAACTGGGCCCCAGCTGCTGCCAACTGCAACTGGGCCCCAGCTGCTGCCAACTGCAACTGGGCCCCAGCTGCTGCCAACTGCAACTGGGCCCCAGCTGCTGCCAACTGCAACTGGGCCCCAGCTGCTGCCAACTGCAACTGGGCCCCAGCTGCTGCCAACTGCAACTGGGCCCCAGCTGCTGCCAACTGCAACTGGGCCCCAGCTGCTGCCAACTGCAACTGGGCCCCAGCTGCTGCCAACTGCAACTGGGCCCCAGCTGCTGCCAACTGCAACTGGGCCCCAGCTGCTGCCAACTGCAACTGGGCCCCAGCTGCTGCCAACTGCAACTGGGCCCCAGCTGCTGCCAACTGCAACTGGGCCCCAGCTGCTGCCAACTGCAACTGGGCCCCAGCTGCTGCCAACTGCAACTGGGCCCCAGCTGCTGCCAACTGCAACTGGGCCCCAGCTGCTGCCAACTGCAACTGGGCCCCAGCTGCTGCCAACTGCAACTGGGCCCCAGCTGCTGCCAACTGCAACTGGGCCCCAGCTGCTGCCAACTGCAACTGGGCCCCAGCTGCTGCCAACTGCAACTGGGCCCCAGCTGCTGCCAACTGCAACTGGGCCCCAGCTGCTGCCAACTGCAACTGGGCCCCAGCTGCTGCCAACTGCAACTGGGCCCCAGCTGCTGCCAACTGCAACTGGGCCCCAGCTGCTGCCAACTGCAACTGGGCCCCAGCTGCTGCCAACTGCAACTGGGCCCCAGCTGCTGCCAACTGCAACTGGGCCCCAGCTGCTGCCAACTGCAACTGGGCCCCAGCTGCTGCCAACTGCAACTGGGCCCCAGCTGCTGCCAACTGCAACTGGGCCCCAGCTGCTGCCAACTGCAACTGGGCCCCAGCTGCTGCCAACTGCAACTGGGCCCCAGCTGCTGCCAACTGCAACTGGGCCCCAGCTGCTGCCAACTGCAACTGGGCCCCAGCTGCTGCCAACTGCAACTGGGCCCCAGCTGCTGCCAACTGCAACTGGGCCCCAGCTGCTGCCAACTGCAACTGGGCCCCAGCTGCTGCCAACTGCAACTGGGCCCCAGCTGCTGCCAACTGCAACTGGGCCCCAGCTGCTGCCAACTGCAACTGGGCCCCAGCTGCTGCCAACTGCAACTGGGCCCCAGCTGCTGCCAACTGCAACTGGGCCCCAGCTGCTGCCAACTGCAACTGGGCCCCAGCTGCTGCCAACTGCAACTGGGCCCCAGCTGCTGCCAACTGCAACTGGGCCCCAGCTGCTGCCAACTGCAACTGGGCCCCAGCTGCTGCCAACTGCAACTGGGCCCCAGCTGCTGCCAACTGCAACTGGGCCCCAGCTGCTGCCAACTGCAACTGGGCCCCAGCTGCTGCCAACTGCAACTGGGCCCCAGCTGCTGCCAACTGCAACTGGGCCCCAGCTGCTGCCAACTGCAACTGGGCCCCAGCTGCTGCCAACTGCAACTGGGCCCCAGCTGCTGCCAACTGCAACTGGGCCCCAGCTGCTGCCAACTGCAACTGGGCCCCAGCTGCTGCCAACTGCAACTGGGCCCCAGCTGCTGCCAACTGCAA
This sequence comes from Pisaster brevispinus, assembly GCA_023634235.1. Taxonomy (NCBI): domain Eukaryota; kingdom Metazoa; phylum Echinodermata; class Asteroidea; order Forcipulatida; family Asteriidae; genus Pisaster; species Pisaster brevispinus. Next base: position 457,944 of record JAMKCF010000018.1, read on the forward strand.
CTGGGCCCCAGCTGCTGCCAACTGCAACTGGGCCCCAGCTGCTGCCAACTGCAACTGGGCCCCAGCTGCTGCCAACTGCAACTGGGCCCCAGCTGCTGCCAACTGCAACTGGGCCCCAGCTGCTGCCAACTGCAACTGGGCCCCAGCTGCTGCCAACTGCAACTGGGCCCCAGCTGCTGCCAACTGCAACTGGGCCCCAGCTGCTGCCAACTGCAACTGGGCCCCAGCTGCTGCCAACTGCAACTGGGCCCCAGCTGCTGCCAACTGCAACTGGGCCCCAGCTGCTGCCAACTGCAACTGGGCCCCAGCTGCTGCCAACTGCAACTGGGCCCCAGCTGCTGCCAACTGCAACTGGGCCCCAGCTGCTGCCAACTGCAACTGGGCCCCAGCTGCTGCCAACTGCAACTGGGCCCCAGCTGCTGCCAACTGCAACTGGGCCCCAGCTGCTGCCAACTGCAACTGGGCCCCAGCTGCTGCCAACTGCAACTGGGCCCCAGCTGCTGCCAACTGCAACTGGGCCCCAGCTGCTGCCAACTGCAACTGGGCCCCAGCTGCTGCCAACTGCAACTGGGCCCCAGCTGCTGCCAACTGCAACTGGGCCCCAGCTGCTGCCAACTGCAACTGGGCCCCAGCTGCTGCCAACTGCAACTGGGCCCCAGCTGCTGCCAACTGCAACTGGGCCCCAGCTGCTGCCAACTGCAACTGGGCCCCAGCTGCTGCCAACTGCAACTGGGCCCCAGCTGCTGCCAACTGCAACTGGGCCCCAGCTGCTGCCAACTGCAACTGGGCCCCAGCTGCTGCCAACTGCAACTGGGCCCCAGCTGCTGCCAACTGCAACTGGGCCCCAGCTGCTGCCAACTGCAACTGGGCCCCAGCTGCTGCCAACTGCAACTGGGCCCCAGCTGCTGCCAACTGCAACTGGGCCCCAGCTGCTGCCAACTGCAACTGGGCCCCAGCTGCTGCCAACTGCAACTGGGCCCCAGCTGCTGCCAACTGCAACTGGGCCCCAGCTGCTGCCAACTGCAACTGGGCCCCAGCTGCTGCCAACTGCAACTGGGCCCCAGCTGCTGCCAACTGCAACTGGGCCCCAGCTGCTGCCAACTGCAACTGGGCCCCAGCTGCTGCCAACTGCAACTGGGCCCCAGCTGCTGCCAACTGCAACTGGGCCCCAGCTGCTGCCAACTGCAACTGGGCCCCAGCTGCTGCCAACTGCAACTGGGCCCCAGCTGCTGCCAACTGCAACTGGGCCCCAGCTGCTGCCAACTGCAACTGGGCCCCAGCTGCTGCCAACTGCAACTGGGCCCCAGCTGCTGCCAACTGCAACTGGGCCCCAGCTGCTGCCAACTGCAACTGGGCCCCAGCTGCTGCCAACTGCAACTGGGCCCCAGCTGCTGCCAACTGCAACTGGGCCCCAGCTGCTGCCAACTGCAACTGGGCCCCAGCTGCTGCCAACTGCAACTGGGCCCCAGCTGCTGCCAACTGCAACTGGGCCCCAGCTGCTGCCAACTGCAACTGGGCCCCAGCTGCTGCCAACTGCAACTGGGCCCCAGCTGCTGCCAACTGCAACTGGGCCCCAGCTGCTGCCAACTGCAACTGGGCCCCAGCTGCTGCCAACTGCAACTGGGCCCCAGCTGCTGCCAACTGCAACTGGGCCCCAGCTGCTGCCAACTGCAACTGGGCCCCAGCTGCTGCCAACTGCAACTGGGCCCCAGCTGCTGCCAACTGCAACTGGGCCCCAGCTGCTGCCAACTGCAACTGGGCCCCAGCTGCTGCCAACTGCAACTGGGCCCCAGCTGCTGCCAACTGCAACTGGGCCCCAGCTGCTGCCAACTGCAACTGGGCCCCAGCTGCTGCCAACTGCAACTGGGCCCCAGCTGCTGCCAACTGCAACTGGGCCCCAGCTGCTGCCAACTGCAACTGGGCCCCAGCTGCTGCCAACTGCAACTGGGCCCCAGCTGCTGCCAACTGCAACTGGGCCCCAGCTGCTGCCAACTGCAACTGGGCCCCAGCTGCTGCCAACTGCAACTGGGCCCCAGCTGCTGCCAACTGCAACTGGGCCCCAGCTGCTGCCAACTGCAACTGGGCCCCAGCTGCTGCCAACTGCAACTGGGCCCCAGCTGCTGCCAACTGCAACTGGGCCCCAGCTGCTGCCAACTGCAACTGGGCCCCAGCTGCTGCCAACTGCAACTGGGCCCCAGCTGCTGCCAACTGCAACTGGGCCCCAGCTGCTGCCAACTGCAACTGGGCCCCAGCTGCTGCCAACTGCAACTGGGCCCCAGCTGCTGCCAACTGCAACTGGGCCCCAGCTGCTGCCAACTGCAACTGGGCCCCAGCTGCTGCCAACTGCAACTGGGCCCCAGCTGCTGCCAACTGCAACTGGGCCCCAGCTGCTGCCAACTGCAACTGGGCCCCAGCTGCTGCCAACTGCAACTGGGCCCCAGCTGCTGCCAACTGCAACTGGGCCCCAGCTGCTGCCAACTGCAACTGGGCCCCAGCTGCTGCCAACTGCAACTGGGCCCCAGCTGCTGCCAACTGCAACTGGGCCCCAGCTGCTGCCAACTGCAACTGGGCCCCAGCTGCTGCCAACTGCAACTGGGCCCCAGCTGCTGCCAACTGCAACTGGTTCCCAGCTGCTGCCAACTTCAACTGGG